>CM040120.1:110834453-111196579 GCA_022559845.1 Amorphophallus konjac
TCCAAGAAGCAACACTCTGTGGCTCTTTCTACTGCTGAAGCTGAGTATGTGGTAGCAGGGAGCTGTGGCACACAGGTTATATGGATAAAACACCAGCTTCTGGATTACTCAGTTGAGCTAGGTTGCACTTCCATCTTTTGTGACAATACTAGTGCAATAAACATTGCAAAGAATCCTGTACTTCATTCTCGAACTAAACACATCGAAATCAGGCATCATTTTATTCGTGATGAAGTAGCTAGGAAGACCTTTGAATTGATCCATGTTGGCACTAACTCACAAATTGCAGATATTTTCACTAAGCCACTAGATACTGAAAAATTTAGCACATTGCGCAGAGAATTAGGTATTTACATAATTTCATGATTAAATAATTGATCTCTAAATAATCTGTCATGTGCTCTTATGCTTATCTTTGCTCATTATCTGTTGCTGAAAAATAACCTCATTATGGGTGTTTGCTGATTCACTCGTACTGATTAATACCACTTTATTTTCCTTGAGGTGTTTTGAGGTTTGTCTTGGTTAAGTCTGAGTTGGAGTCAAGGTCTCAGGGGGAGCTAGATTAATAATTGGTGTCATGCTCTTTTGGCTAAATCTGAACATACTTTGAACGGACTTTTGCTGACCTTATAAGAGAATCAGTTTGAGTAGGTGGATAAAAGAAATTTTTGAATGTTTTATCCGTTATGACTGTTCATCTAATTTCTTGTTGGAATTTCGGCTGTTAGTCCCACTGAGATCAAAATCTGAATTCAAGACTATCTTCCTACACTGTAACTGACTTCTGATCTAGCCAGTACAGCATACCTACTTAGTCTAAGTTGAGTCCGAAATGAGGTATATAGTGTTTTTGTCTGAAAAACTTTGGAGCTGGTGTATTATTCTCAAACTGAATCAAGACTAATTTACAAGGTTTCAAGTGCAGTTTAATGAAAAATTCATGAAAGAAGTTTTAACAACCTTGTTAACTGTTCATTGAGAAACTGGGACTTTCATCAATGAAGTGAAAGTATCCCATGTCATGAGATGGCAGTATAAATCAGGCTTAATTAGCTGTCTTGATCATACAGAGCAATGGTACATATCTGGTTAGTAACTGGGGTGTCTGGCCTCTGGTAAAGGTGTCACCTTAATGTCAATACCAGTTAGAATACTATCTCTGTCCTCTTGTCAGAAGGGGTAATATGGTCTTGCCACCAAGTAACTGGGGATTCCTGCCTCTAAACAAGGTGTCTCCCTAATGTCAAAGGTGTACTTGACAGATTTATCTTTGATCTTGACCATCTTTGAAAAATTTTCTTCCTCTTGGTATCCAGATTCTGTTCACTTGGCATTTAGGTCTTGGTTTGTTTGTTTTCAATACCACAGGTCTTTATTTTTCCTGACTTCCTTGCTTTATACTCTCTGAGTAAAGACTTACTCTGACCATACTGGTATCTTGTACCTTACTTGCTTAGAATCTGGTTCTGTGTATGGAGCAAATCTTCATTCACCATTTTGCACGCAGTCTGACTAACTGATCCTCAAAATCCTCACATGAAATTAATGGCTTTCTTAATTACTTAAACATCTCAATAACTCTCCTTTATCAGCCATACTCTCTATTGTTTTCTCTCCACTGTCAGCAATTGTCTTTTCGTGATATCTTCAGACCTGCCCCTAGTTTTTGATGATGTCAAAGGGGGAGAGTGTCTTGCTTGTGCTTTTGTGCGTTGCTGAGGGGGAGCGAAAGATAAGTGTCCTGAGTTATCTAGTCAGAGGTAAGTGGATGTTGTGTTCAGGGGGAGCTCTTGGAAGTCGTCAGAGGAGGCGAGTGTGTTGTGTGTCTGCATTGCTTATTTTCACAGCTTATCTTCATGCACTTCATCTCTGTTATTTAATATAGTGTTGCCATCATCAAAAAGGGGGAGATTGTTGGACTTTTGTGACTTCCCTAGTGTTTTGATGATGAGCATCACTATGTTAAATATTGTTATTTTTAATCAGATATCATGAGTAATGTTATGCATTCGAACTTTCCATGATTAACAAGAAAAACTGCTATGGGATAATACCCTGCTTGTCCGTACTGTTCCTTTCATACTTCGTGTTGGTTGTGTTCACTTCACTTCGTGTTATCTTTTTCAACATCGTGTTGTTCCAACTATGTTTGTTGGTTGTCTTCGTGTCGTGTTTTGTTCCAGCGCGTGCTGTACACTGCAGTACCAAATGCTGCTTTCTGTGCCACTTCGTGTCATTCCATCTGTGTCACCCCTTTGTCTTCGAGTCTCTTGTTCTGGCCAAGTCTATACAGCCTCATTTTTACCTTCGTTTCAAGCCAAAGTCTACACATTGGCTTAGCGTCATGCATCAGTCTTCAAAGTCCATACAATGCACTGTAGCATGTTCTAAGCTAAGTCCATACTCGTTTAAGCTTCCAAGTCTGTACATTGGCCTTCAAGCTTTCCAAGTCTATTCATTGGCAGCTGAACTTTGAAGTCTATACATTGGTCTTCACTTCAACTATGTACAGCCATTGTCTTGCCAAAGTATATACGTTGTGAACCCTCAAGTCTGTACAGACTTTGCCTTGTCCAAGTCTATACATCGTCCAGTTCTTTGGCAAGTCTATACCTTGTTTCAGTCCAAGTTTTTTTCGTGTGTATTCAAGTCTTTTTAGTAAAGTGTCGTTCTCACCTCGTGCTGTTCTCTTCTGACTTCGTGTCATTTTCTTTGTAGTGTTAGCTTTATTAGTATGTATCTCGTGTCGTTCTCTTCGTAGTGTTTGTTTTGTTACAGTGATACTTCGTGTCGTTCTCTTTGTAGTGTTAGCCTTATTAGTTTGTATCTCGTGTCGTTCTCTTTTTACCTCGTGCTGTTTTCATCTGACCTCGTGTCATTCTCTCCTTGTCTCGTACTGTAATAATCTTGTGTATCTCGTGTCGTTCTCAGTAAAGTGCATCTCGTATTGCTATCACATACCTCATGCAGTATTAGTTCTTGTGGCCCTCAGTGTTAATGGTTTTTATCTCCTTGCAGGTCCGAGGAAGAACATTCACCGGTGTCTGGGCTGCACGTGATCCAATGCTAAAGGAACCAATACTATAAAGGCACGTGGCAAGAAGGTTTTGAATGAAGTGTGGAAGGCACACACATTCTGCACCTGATCCACCTGCTGCTGCTGCTATATATTCAAGCCCTCGTCCATAGATGAAGGTTGATCGAAAGGAAAAAGCAAAAAAGGAGAAGTGCAGAGAGTTCGATCCAGAAGAAAAGAAAGAGAAGAAGAGCAGAAGGAAAAGAAGAGAAAGAGAGAGTTAGAGAGCTCGTGAGGGTTAAGAGAAAAAGAAAGTGAGAGAGAAGAGAAGAGGAAGAGAAGCTTACCTGAAGATCTATCTACTGGACCGTGGATCAGATCCAGGCCAGTCAACACCGTTGAGAGCCACATTGTGCATTTTGTTTTTCAGCGTTCTGTTTGCTGAAGTTATTTTCATTTCGTGTTTCTGTTTTTCCCCTTCTTATTTGGTTATCCTTGTTCTTCCGATTCTCAGTAGTGAGGTCGGGTTCCTCCTGTGGATCAGGAGAAGGGAGATCTGATCTCCGGTTGCAAGTAGCCGGGAGCTACTTGTGGGTTCCCTCTGGTCAGAGGAAGGGAGACTTGTCTCCGGTTCTGGGCTTGCGGGTTGCAAGTCCAGGGGTCCCTCCGGTTGGGAAGAAGAGGGGAGGCTGTTCCCCTGGTCAAGCTGTGTGGCAGCAACTATTTGCAGACTGAGTCTGCTTGTCTAGCATTGGCTAGTGAAGCCTCACTCCGGTTGGGAGTGAGGGGTGGATGTAGGTCTGGAGGACCGAACCACCTAAAAAGTCTATTGAGCAATGGTTTGCTTTGTGTACTTGCTTCTGCTAGATGCTTGGATAGGCGCGCTCTATGTGTTTGCTCATAAGTTTAATTGAATTCGTTTCATTCTGTGATTGCGTCTAGCATCTGAGTTTTTAATTGGCCATTATTCATAGAAGGATACATTCACCCCCCTCTGTATCCGGGCCTAGCATCCTAACAAAGGAGGCGGGTGATGGGCCACCCGAATAGGAGTATGTGTGGATGAAGGAGGCTGGTGATGGGCCACCCGAATAGTAGTATGTGTGGATGAAGGAGGCGGATGATGGGCCACCCGAATAGGAGTATATGTGGATGAAGGAGGCGTATGATGGGCCACCCGAATAGGAGTATGTGTGGATGAAGGAGGCGGGTGATGGGCCACCCGTGTGGGATTGGAGGGAGGATGAGGAAAGGATGTGCTCTCAACAATAGCCTTAAGGGCTTGGATTTGTTGAGGGGTGAAATGATCTAATGCACGAATGATTTGAGAGACCTTCTCATCATTAGGAGGAGATGGTCCCGAGGGAGTAATGGCGCGTAGAGAATGCGAGGGATCATGAGATTGGAAATTACCCACAGGTCGGGTAATACCGTAGGAGTGAGGACGCGGTCCCTTGGAAGTGTTGTGATAAGAGCAATGAGATTGAGGAACATAAGATGTGCTTGGTTGATTATCCTCTTGGTTATAAAAGTTATTAGCCATGTTGACTTGTTTTATCAGAACACCATGCAAGTTTACAAACAATTCCACTCGATAAGCAAAGATATTAAATGATGAATGTCGCTCCTTTTGTTTCTATATGTACCTTGATGTGACGGAATTTTGTTTTGACAAATTTAAATAATTCACACAAGGTAAGAACCTAGTTTTCAATGTGGTTTAACTCCGGTGCCAACTAGGTCAACTCTCACTGCGCGTAGGCCAACTAAACCCGGGGGACTTCAAGGTACAACCGGCCCGGCATCCGTGAGGGAATCCACGGGTGCGGGGACTTACGGAGGCTTGGTTTAGGAATTTCCAGTCTAAAGAGACGGAGTGCTCAATGGAGGGTCCTTCCCTCACCAAGAGGGGGTATGGATCCTAAAAAGGGTGGAGAGAGGAGGTCTCCCAAACCAACAAGATTATGATGCTATGTAATGCAAGAATATCTAAACTAGAACTAGCAAATAACAAGAAAATATAAGAAAAATGAATACACAACAGAAAATGTACAAGATGCAACCAGAGAAGATGACAATTAGAACCCCGACAGAAGGTGTGAGTGAAATACCTTCGGGTGAAGAACGCGCTATATGTCAATAGTGCGATCTTATAGAAAGCGCTATGGATATATAGCGCGACCAAAGATAGAGGGGGAAACCCCAAAAGATAAATAATCACACACACTTTGATGGATTGACAAGCAGGCAACCAAAAGAACGAACGTGGTGGCACAAAGTATCCCACCGTGATCGCCAATCTGTAGATTCTAATTAAAAATCCACTAAGAAAATATAGACATAAAAGAATTAAGCATTGCACGTGGTGCTAATAAGGAGAGTGATCGCCAGAGGGGTTACCTCAAAATATCAAAGGAGTGATCGCATGTACCTTGTATTGAGCGGGTGAGATTGGGGGTTCTTCCTTCCTCCTTCTATCGGCCGACCGACGAAGGGGGTTTATAGTTTGATTACCCTTCCATAAACACACAAAATAAAGATATGGATTAGCCAAATATGTGTAGTATCAATGCTCTAGAAGTATAGAAATCAATCAAATTAAGCATGGACACACACCTTGTGTGTTTTGGTTTTAAAACCCCTAAGAGGAGTAACAAGGGATGGGATTATGGATAAGTATGCTAATGCAACGTAAACTAGTGTAATATCATCATCTCTAGCAAAGCAGCTAGAGAATGATATGTAATGATATGATAACAGCAAAATAAAATGAATAAGAGAGAGGGGTCGCCATTCTGCTGTATGGCAGCAGTAAAGGGAGGAGGACAAGAGCTTCAGCTGCTACGGGAGGAAGGAAGCACGCCGGAAGGAGAAATCTCCATCGCCGTGGAAGAAGAACGTCCGCGGGAGAAGTATGCCGGAGGAAGAGCTTGGGAGAAAACAACCTGCAAACAACGAAACGCTCCTCTCCGTTAGCTCTCTCTATGTGTAGTTGTTAGCTCTATTCTGTGATGTCCTCTACTACACTCTTCTTCTGCGTTCTCTCTCGCGCGTGAGGGATTCATGGGGGTATTTATAGGGCCAAAAATCCTTGCATTAATGGGATTAAAATAAGGCAATGAATCCTTAATAAGGAACCCTCTTCCCAATCGAACACAAGGTGCAAAATGGGGAAAGGATTACTACTGGAAAGAAGCAGGCGAAAGGGAGACGGAAGTGAAAATGACAACCCAACTAGGGGCGTCAATTGAAATGACGACATTCACACAGTCGTCAATTCTTGAATTTAATTATAGCAATAAAGGACTTTCCTTATTTAAAATTATTAAATAACGCATGTTTGAACGGGCGTTAAATAATCAACGCCCCTCAACAAGACGTCAATTACCTTGAGTTTTATTTTCGTTAGAATTTGTAAAATCCAGGAATCGACGACCATTTGGACAGTCGTTTATTTAAGAAAAATGCCCCTAATTAGGTCGTCAATTAAATGACACCCTCCCCACAGGCGTTAATTTTAATTATTAAAGCAAAAAGCCAAGAAATCATAATTAAATATGGAGAAATTAGAAAAACTTCATATTTAAGCCGATATTGAAGTCCACTTTGGGGCGTCACAGGGTGACATGAGATTTACTCAACATAGCATCAATTTTGGCGTGTCTACACACGCGTGTGGTCCCACCAGGGAGTGGTGGAGAGGCTACCCTGAGGACGGTTTTAGATTGGTTTCCGTCGGGCCCCTCGTCGGTAGCCAGAGTCCGGCTCCAGGGGAAAACCAGTTAGAGGCCAGACCTAAGATGTACGGTCTGTGTGTGCACACGTGGTTGGGGGCGGTTGGACCCACGCTGACGGGCGTGACCCAGCTAGTCACTCGTTTGTGGTTACTTGTTCGGTGTTCGTGCCTTTGGTAGTAGCTACCACGTCAGGCAGTTCACCTGTGGTGCGGTGTAAGACGTCAGGGGACGCTACCGGCTGTGCTTCTAGTGGGAGGTACTCCTGTCGAGTCGGGAGTGTCAGACTGTCAGTCCTTGCGACTTCGACCTTCGGGTTTCATCGTGTTGACCGTGGTGCTCCGGTCGTTTCACCGTGGCACGTGTGTCGGTTTTCGTGCCGTGAGAGCGGTGTTTTGTAGATTGCAGGGCTTCCTTTTCTGAGGTACTCGCTTACTGCTAGCGTAGCGGTTTCTCCATTTACGAGGTAGGGTTCGAGTGATCCCTACTGAGTCTTGTTCCGAGACTCATTCCCTGCTTGTTTTCACCGTGTTTCAGGTGAGTCATGGCCTCAGGCGAGCACGTCTGAGGCTCAGCGTGGTTCAGGTGCCCAGCGTTAGTGCCAAATGTCAGAGTCGGGGTATGCCCCGTGTAGCTGTACTTTTCTTTCTTGTCTCTGTACTAGTTGTGGACTACTGCCATTGTTATTTTTATATCTTGTGGACCATGTATCATGTAAACTGTTAATTTATTTCCTGCTTAATAATATAACTGTTCATTTCTGCAATTATTTGTGATACTTGTGTAGTCTCCACACCATTCCTTTAACCCTTCCGAGTCTTCGGGCTCGTGGGTGGTGGTACGAGTCTCGGGTTATCGGGCCTTCCCGGTAATCGAATTCTTGGGTCGTTACAGCTGGTATCAGAGCCGCGGTTGTGGGATTATACGAGAATCATAAGTAATTATGGTGGTCTACTAGTCCACAATGATGATGTATAGTTGACGCTGGCATCGGGCATCGTGTGTTTTTCTTGACCTTGCTGTTTCTGTGTTTTCTGTCTTTTGCTTCAGGAGCGAGCATGGCGCCGAGGCGGAGCACTCGCTCTCAGCAGGGACAGTCGGCTGGAGGTCAGGAGATCCAGCAGGGGGTTCAGCGAGATTAGGAGGAGCATAGTAGAGCGACACCGGGGGCCGCCGAGGCAGTGGATACTGCGAGGTTTTCGGGGGCCGAGGATTTCTTCCGTGGCATGTACCAGCTTATGTCTCAGTAGTTCGGCGGAGAGGCTGGTGAGGGCTCGTCGACCAGGGGTGGGTCAGGCCGAGCAGTAAAGGATTTCATGCACTTTCATCCTCCTTACTATGGCGGTAAGCCAGACCCTGATTTGGCTCGGAGTTGGCTCGACGAGATGGATCGGGTGTTCAGTTCCGCGCGGACTACTGCGGAGGACAGGGTGATGTTGGCCTCCAGCCAGTTGTAGGGTACGGCTCGGGAGTGGTGGTCTTCCGAGTGGAAGACGTCTTTCTAGCTTCGTCCACTTGAGCAGATTGTGTGGGGTGACTTTGTTAGTGCTTTCGAGCATACCTACTGTCTAGAGTTTATTGCTACGCAGCGGATGCGTCAGTTTCTGGAGCTGGTTCAAGGCAACATGTCCGTGTTGCAGTACAGGGCCCGATTTGTTGAGCTGGGTCGGTATGCACCTCATATCATGGAGCA
Organism: Amorphophallus konjac; assembly: GCA_022559845.1. Classification (NCBI taxonomy): domain Eukaryota; kingdom Viridiplantae; phylum Streptophyta; class Magnoliopsida; order Alismatales; family Araceae; genus Amorphophallus; species Amorphophallus konjac. The sequence continues at coordinate 110,842,900 of CM040120.1, forward strand.
TGAGAGGGTGAAGACCGCACAGTTCGTTCAGTGCTTGAGGCAGGAGCTGAGGCACCATTTGATCGCGAATGCGGCCACTGATCTGGAGACAGCGTCTCGTGTTGCGGCTTCTTCGGAGATGGATATGCAGAGGACTCGAGGACCGATCAGCCAGGGGCAGTCTTTGTCAGGTCGTAGACAGCAGTCCGCTACCTATCGGTAGGGTTCCTTTCAGCATGCGTCGGGTGGTGTAGATTGTGAGTTTAGAACACCCCCCAAAATTGATGAATTTGTATTTAGCAAGATAATTTAGCAAGATAAAAGCGCTAAAGTCGATGATAAAAGAGGGGTGAAACATGCATTAATAAGATCCGTGATCGCCACTGAGGCCAGAAACATGCCAAATAATAAAAGACTAAAATAGGGGCATGCTACATACCTCAGAAATTCATGAGGGGCCAGCCGTAGGCCTGGAGATGAACGCGCTATATCATCCTAGCGCGTTCTTCAGGTCGCTCTAGGAACATATAGCACGATATCAGACAGGAAGCGGGCTTATTTGGATTCGTTCCTTCCTTGCTCCAAGGCCGGCCTAGGTGCAAGCTCCACGTATTAGTCTTCTAGTGCCTGCAAACAATCATAAACAACAAACAAAAGGCCCATTAGATCGAGATTTTAGTAGAATCTACCCCTATTCTTAATCAAAAGCATGCAAACGGGGGGCTCGATTACCTGGGGGTTTGGTGGTTTTTAAACCCCTATGGAAGGGTAAAAGATAGGTGTGGTGTATGTGTATGCATGTATTTCGTAAAAGGAGTGTTTTGAAATCAATATGCAATGCTATGCAAAGATTAAAATTCGTAAATTGGGGAAAGAAAAAGTAGAAAGAGGAATAACACGAAAAGAGCCCCTAAATACTCCCTTGGATGTGCGAGGAGCGAGGATCTATTGATTTGGCACGAAGAACTTCCTCTTCCTCATTAATATCTCGAGTGGCATCCCTTGAAAACGACGGCCAAAGGGTGCAATTTATAGGAAAAGATCAAGAAGCAACCCTAGGTCGGAGTTCAAATCAATCCGATGATTTGGCGGCTCAAATTGAGGTAATCCTGCCGATTAATGAGGGGGAAAGGCTCCTACTAGGTTTAGAAACCTTCCTGGATAAGAAACACGATCAGAAACTTACCAAATGAGGACTCTGAGTCGAAAGAAGGGAGTCCGGTTTGGAAAGGGATCTGCCTGGTAACGCGCTATATGTCCATAGCGCGTTCATGAAGAACGCGCTATGATGATATAGCGCGATAATTAAAGGCCCATTAAATGATTTAAAAAAAGAGAAGTATCCTTTGGGCAGCCATTTAATCAAATGTTGAGTGAGAATAACATCCAAAGTGGATGCTATAATGATCAAATGTCAAGAAATAACAACTGCTCAAATGATAACTTCAATTAGATCCTCAATGCGCTATGAACAAGAAAGCGATAAGAGCGGATAGCGCGGGAATGTCAAACTCGAGACGAGATCCAAGGTATGGAATTGAAATGTTGGGCCAAGAATAGAGAGACATCCCAGAAAATCAACCAACTAAGGATCAATTTGGGGCATTAACTGGGAGAACAAAGAAAATGCTCAATTTATCGGTCAAAATTGGGTGTCTACAGATGCCCCTCCTTGATATCCGCTTTGCAGGGGAGCGAGACGGAGGTGAAACGGAGTCAAAACGGAGATGACACAGGGTGGTGGTGACGGTGAGATGAAGTGGAAATGCAGTGGAGTGGACTGATAAGTGGATATCAAGGAAAAGAGACACCCATCGCAACCGAGAAATGATAGGAATAATCTAGAAAACTCTGTGCTAACCACAAGATCAAGCTAGCATCAATGACCTTCGTCTAGAAAGATAGGCGCGGAACAAAGAAAAGGGAGTTGATCAACCTCTTACACAAAAAGAGGCATCCGCAGCGCGTAGCAACTACGGATTTCACTCAATTAGTGGAAAAGACGCGAGCCCGGCGGATCCATCGACGCCATCGTGCGGTTCACAGCTAATGAGTGGATCAAAAGAAGGAGGATAAGTTGAACTGGATTGAAAGGGGATAAGCAAAATCTAGGCAAGGGTCACATCGACCAGCGAGATCCAGTGCTCAACTAGGAGCAATCTTCAAATTCGGAATGGAATTGAATTTCTTTGTTCAAGGACATAAGCATTATTGATCCTTAATTAGGAAGAGGAGTTGGGCATTTATGAATGCAAAAAGGCATGATGCGTGCAGGGCTAAAATAAAAGAAATCATTAAAATAAATGCAAAGAAAAAATAAAATATAAGATACTCAAGAATAATATTGTTAAACCCAACAAATTTTGAGTCAAGAGTTATCCGCAACCACGACGTGCAAGATGAAGTCCATCGTCCCCAAATTTGTCTGACCTAACGGCCTATCCGACGATTAACTGCATGTTTCTAGATCATCACTGTTTTTGGTAGAGGGGAACTCAAATCCCGAAACATACAGAGAACCAGCCGGTCCTTGAGATAATATAATAATATAAATAGCATATAGTAATGCAATAAAGGAAGGGATAAGGAAATACTTACCTGATGGCGTGCTACTTCATTTTTCTTCTTTTCTTTTCCTGAAATACAATGTTAAGCACAAGTAGAACAAATTCAAGTACGTGTAAGCAGGAGAATGCAAATTTTTATTCATCCACAAGCTGCATTTTCTTTTCTTTTCTCCCCCCTTCTCAATTTATTTTCCTTCTCTCTTTTTATTTATCGCGCTATACTCATATAGCGCGATAATGTCGCGCTATATGCATATAGCGCGTTCATTACGCGCAGGTTTTAAAAACTGCCCCCCCCTTTCTATTATTTCAAACTCACTCTTTCCCTCTCCTCACTCCCTCTCTCGCCCTCTCACCAGCCCGAAAGTTCCATTGCCCTAATCCGATGGAAGAAGAGCCTCCTCGACGCTCCAAACGGCGCGCTACCCGTGGCCGTCAAAGATCACGCATGGAGGAACAACAAACGCCCCCACCCGTGGAAGAGAATGCCGACTCGGAGGCGACCGTCTTGGCCTGCCTCGAAGGGGACGAAATGGAGATCCCCCCCGACGAAACCGAAGAGGTTGAAGGTGCCCCGGCGGCCGAGGAAATAGCGGCAGAGCCCGTTGGCGGCGTGGCGGCCCGAAAACGCCGATTGGTAAGAAAATCGCCCTAATCTTGTTTTTTCTTTGAGATTTCTCTTTTTTCCTTTCAAATGAGATGAAAACGGAAGGGGAGGCACCCCCTTAAATTAAAGTGTAGGGCAGAAAGCCCATGGAAAAGATCTGGGGAATGAGGGGTCGCCCCTACCTTCCGAAGATTAACGCGCTATATCTTCATAGCACGTTCTTGATGAACGCGCTATGACGATATAGAGCGTTAAAGAACAGCAAACCAAAATTTTTTTTTCTGATGTTTCTTTTGTTTGGCGATCACAAATTGATGCTTCTTGCTTTTATATGCTGTGCAGGGTGTGGAGGGTGCAGTTCGTGCCCGGATTTCATGGACACTGGTTCGGGCCGTCTACTCCGCACTGCCGGAGTTTCAACGGGCCCGCCTCCACCGAATGGGCTTCGGGGAGTTCCTGGAGATCGAGGTGCTGAGAGTTGATGTGGGGTTGATAAGAGCTCTGAAAGCCAGATGGGACGCAGGGTGCAAGGCCTTCCTCTTCCCCTGGGGTCATATGATCCCGATTCTAGAGGACGTCACCCGCATCACCGGGCTGCGAGTGCATGGATCAGCAGTGACGGGCTACACTTACCCCGACTACCGGGAGATGGCGCGTAGACTGCTAGGCTTGGAGCTGGAGGGGACTGGCCGGACCTCGCTAGTGTCGAGGATTGCTTTGCAGGAGAGTCTCGGCTTGTTCCACACGCAGAGGGAAGTGGGAGAGACTTTGACGGCTCATGAGAGGAGACTAGAGGCTGGAGCCAGAGAGAGTTTCACGACTGAGGCCGGCGCACAGGCCGACATGGAGCTGAGGAGGTTCCTTATTCTGCTGATTGGCAAGCTGCTTCTAGCGACTCAGGGTGATGCAGTGAGCTGTCGATTTCTACCCTTACTGGAGGATCTGGACAGAGTTGGACGGTATGCTTGGGGTGCGGCAGTCCTTGCCCACTTGTTTGACAGCTTCGGCATTTCTTCACTCCAGTCTTCACTCGGGGGGTTCTACCCTCTACTTCAGGTATCTTTCTAAACCTTAAAACTCCAATGATTAAATTATGCACTTCCTCTTATATTGATCACATGATCTTCATTTCAGGTTTGGAGTTATTTGTATCTTCCTACCCTCCGACATGCTTGGGAGGATCGAGGGGACCGACTGCCCCTGGCCAGACGATGGACCCCTACACGAGATAGCCGATCTCTGAAGGACCAGGTCACCCACATCCAGGAGACGCTAGATATGATGCCCCATATAGAAGTAAAATTGATTTTTAAAATTGAATTATATTATCTGAATGAAATCCAGGGCAATGATAAATTGAACTATGCAGGTGGTCTGGACTCCCTATTAGAGGGACGCCGAGGTGATGCCCTGGGTGGAGGCGGCCATCCCATACTTCGGGAGAGAGATCTGGTTGCACGCCCTCAACCTGGTCGAGCCACTATACCATAGGCTGATCATGAGGACACTAGGGCTCCATCAGGCGGTGGTAGAGTTCCCGACCCAGGCGACGGACCCACGACCTGGACGACGCTTCCGAGGCCTCCAGGGGACAGATGACTGGCGGTAGCGTGCCCGGGAGCAGTACGCAGATTGGAAGAGGCGTGGCCGAGCAGTCCCTGCGGGAGCGGATTCAGATGATGCCTACCTCCAGGCATACTCTCAGGCATATGGCAGCCGAGTTTATCAGAGCGCTCGCGGACAGGTATGCCTTTAAATTCATTTGTTCTTGATTATGCAATATGTGATTAACATGTGTTTATTGCAGTTCGACATAGAGGGGAGACTGGCCATGGTACAGGGACTCCTCCACTCCACGATCCGACAGCGTGAGGATCTCCAGCATACCGTCGATGAGCTGGTAAGAACTTGTAATTTAGAATGATTTGGATTTGAATTTCAATTAATGGTAATGCTTTCTTTTCAGCGCGAGGAGCTGGAGGCAGTCCGATCTTCGCACGGCGCTTCATCCTCTACTCAGCCCGTCTGCGACCACACCGAGCTAGAGAGCCAGCTCGCTAGTGCAGTGGCTCGGGCAGAGGCAGCCGAGACCTCCCTTCAGGAGAGAGTAAGTAATCTTGTTCTTTTAACCTTAGTCTTGGAGATTTATCAATTATCAATTATTAATCATTGACCAAGATTTTGGATGCAGGAGCAGGAGCTACGTGTGGCGGAAGCAGAGCTGAGGCGGCGCGATGCGGAGGAGCTTCCCCGAGATGTGGTAGAGCTGCGCACCCTTCTTGGCATGGAGAGGAGCGAGCGGCAGAGGGAGAGGGAGGAGCGAGACAGAGAGAGAGTGGAGCGTGAGCTGGAGAGAGTGCAGTTGATCACTAGATTGGGAATGGCCGAGCAGCGTGCGAAGGATGCGGAGGATCGTTATCGGCGAGGGCGTGAGCGGGCCCAGCGCGAGGGATACTCCCGAGCCTACTCGAGCACTGATTATTTAGTTACCTCCTCTGAGCACCAGAGGAGGGAAGATGTTGAGAGGGGAGCACATAGTGACAGGGTTTCAGCTTCCCGGGTACAGATGGCTCCTCCTAGGTCTTCCCGGGGAGGACAGGAGGAGGCTGAGAGCTCTCGTAGAGGGGGAGACCAGGAGGGTCGAGGGGAGAGCTAGAGAGATTGTTGTATCCACTCTCATTTTGTACTCTTGACATGCATAGTGGAATGAGACAGTCTTTGATACTTGTTTGCAATTCTTGTGGTTGTTCTTTTGATTTGCGCCCCTGTAAAAGGATATCTCCGTAATAATGCCATCAGTAATATAATGCAATTTTTTTGGAATTTTCAAAAATATGCAAATTTTTAGGAGTTTTTCAAAAGAAATATTTGTATTTTGTGTTGATTTTGAAAAGATATGAAAGTTTTTTGGAAATGCTCAATTTTTTTTTGGGATTTGGCAATATCATTTTTTTTTGGAAATTTTGGCAATATTCATTTTTTTTGGAATTTTAGCAATATTCATTTGGAATTTTGGCAATATTCATTTTTTTTGGAATTTCGGCAATATTCAATTTTTTTTTTGGAATTTTGGTTTAGACATTGTTAATGCAGCATCAATGGATGTTTTAAACCACTGGCTAAGGGTCCGAGTTCCTTCCCCTTTCGCCCAAAACTGCCCAAAGCCTGGCGTGCATTTAAAGGTGGCGCCCCATGACCAGCTACCTTTGGTTAACGGTGCTCCTACCAAGGCCATACCTGAGAAACATTCGGTCTTAGAGGGAGAAAAGAAGAACAATTGGAGATAAGCTTTATGCAGGATGGGAGATGTCAGGACTTGAATTCCTTCCAAGGTTTTTCCCCTCAAAGAGGTAGTCTGTTGTGTCGGCGCTTTGTGCCTTTGATTTTTAGACCCTTGACATGCATACGACCAGGGTTTTCCCTGCGGGGACTTTGCCACTCTTGTCGTGCCACAATTCATACTTTTGCATTTATCGAAATTTTGACTTGATTTTCATAATAGCCCTTTTGGCTAGATTTAATATCATGAAATTTGACTTTATTTTGGGTCAAGACTGCCCCTATTTGAGACTTCTCTCGTATTGGGGATTACCTAGGTTGGTCGTCTCATCCGTCAACCTCTTGCCCCTGCACTTTGCCAAATAGAGAAGAGAAAAGACTTTCAGATATACTCATGGCATGGCCAAAGTAGCAACGGTGTTTAACTAAAGGAGCCGGCTAAGGACGCCGTGAAGTGTGTGCGATGCCCAGCTAAGGGTTGCTCTTAACAAGCAGGGAGAGAATGTCGAATTCCCAGCGCGGGGTTCTTATTAACCAAAGGTGCTGCAGAAGCAAGCCTAAAGACTTTTTTTTTAGAATGATTTAATTAAGATAAAGGTTTAAAACACCACTTTTGATCTTGTTAAGAAGCACTTTATTTTGAGAATCAGGCGTGAAGCAATGAGGTAATGATATCATAAAAATGCTTACTTACGTCAACATATTACCTTGCGATCTTTCTTGAAATAGTTGCCGCGAGAGGCGGGGTTGATCATCGTGGGATAGTCCTCTTTTAGCGAATAGAAGGATTGGAAGCAAAGGGTTTAAAGTGGCTTAACAAGAAAGAGTGGTGCTCAGCCCAGACGAATAAGGAGAAAAGGAAGAGAGGCGAGGGCTAGAACTCCCTCACTAAGGCGCGGAGACCCTGATCACATGGAATAATCTACAGAAGGAGAGGAGAATTAGAAGGAGGAGTGAGGACTAAAGCCTCGGAAACAGTGGGAGAAAGGGCAGATTCCCAAGGTAGTGGACATGGAAGAAGTTGGGTCAGACCCATGATCAGGAGGACTTAGAAGAAGAAATTGGTTGATGGAAAGAGGCGTATCCGGAGGGTCCGGAGGTTGTGGAGGAGAATCCTGATAGGAGGAATCCGGAGGATCCGGAGGAGAAGAATCTCGAGGGACGCGATACCGTAGGAAGAAATATGCAAAAAGATGACGAAAAAGGAAGAGGAGGACAAAGGATGTGATATCCTGGAGGAGCAAGAAGATGAGACAGATGAAAGATGGAGGGTCCGGAGGTTTCGGAGGAATGGAATTAGAAGGGTCGGGATGCCCCGAAAGAAGATAAAAAGAATAAAATGGAGAATCCGGAGGTTCTGGAGGGGTGGAATTAGAAGGGTCGGGATGCCCCGAAAGAAGATAGAAAGAATAAGATGGAGAATCCGGAGGTTCCGGAGGAGGAAACTGCCGAGGGACGCGATGCCCGGGGAGAAGAGAAAGATCCGGAGGTTCCGGAATAGTGGAATCAGAAGGGGCGTCGTGCCCTAAGAGGAGGGATAAAACACCTGGAGGTTCCAGGGAAATAGCAGGAAAGGGGACGCGATGCCCCAGGGAGAGTGGATTGGAAGAGGATGAAGATGAATAAGATGGGAAATGCGGAATATCCGGAGGTTCCGGAAGGCGGGGAAGATACGGGTCCGGAAACCCGGGAAAGAAGAAGTGCGAATGTATGCGAATGCAATGCAACAGATGCGATGAATACATGGATGCAACAGAATGCATGAGATGAAAAGAATATGAAGAACATGAAGAGCGAGAGAATGAGATCCTCCTCCTTACCCCTGGGGTGACCCATGAAGAAAATGTGATAGACAAGAATGTGGATGACATTGAATAGAAGGTGGATGAAATAGTGGAAGTCCCCTTAACACCAAAATAACCGCCCCTCCATGGTAGTGAAAGTGTATAGCCAATTGGCCCAATAGATAAAGCAAGAGCCCATGATGAAGCTTCAATAGTGAATGACAACTCCCTTGGAGAGTGAAAAGCAATAGTGTGAGAGAGTTGGAGAATTGGGATAGGAAGCATCGTGTTGCCCAAGGATTGTAGAGTATGAAGAATATTGATCAAGATGGGCGTTCGTCCCTTGTATGGAAGAAAAGGTTCAAGATTTGAAAGTTGGAACAAGGGGTGCCCTGCCCGCTCCTTGGGCACAAACTTACACGGCATCAAAGTGAGCAGTGATGGGAACTTGGCCTCTTCGACCATGCTTGGCACAACAACCCAGATCGGCATCCGGCATACAAACTCTTGCATCTTGAATAGCGTGGTCATGGCCAAATCCTTCTTGCCCGGCTCTTGATCATCTTCGGCACAAGTACTTGATGAAAGCCCCCCATTCTGAGTGGTAGAGAGGTGTGAAGTGGAGGCGGAAGGTTCCATGGATGGTGGAGATATAATGGAAGGTGTTGGAGGAAGGGTGAGTGGAAACGAAGGTTCAAAAACGTCGAGCTTCTCCCTTTGCTCGGAAGCAGTCGGGATTGGCTCGAGTGCAAAAAAGGGTGGATCTTGCACAGGACTAGCCACGGGTAAGGGTGAAGGGTTAAGTAGTGGAATAGGGGTTATAGGCATAGTGGACGGCTGAGGTGGCGGACAAAGGGGAGGAGTAATAGAAGGCTCGGCGGAGACCGGTGGAATGGAGGCTACAAGTGTGGTTATGGGAGGTGAAGGTTTAGTGCGTTGAAAATGCCGAATGGGGCGAGCGGTGTTAGGGATAGAATGTGACTCATGGTGTGGCGGTGTGGGTGATTGGAATGTCGACCCATCATCTTAACACCAAGGGGTCTCATAAATGGGGGTTGGATCGGGGACTGTAGCTTCGTCCTGAGCAAGGGGTTCATCAAGTGGTAGTGGAGGGAGAGGGAAGCGAAGGAAACTCAGAAGGGGTGCTTCTTGAGGAGCTTCGTCGTATGCCACCTCAAGTTCTTCAATCGCCGGTTCTTCATCAGCTGGTTCAAGTGGACACCATAGTGGAGGCATGTATGTGGGTGGTGGAATGTAATGGTATTGTGTACGTGGAAGTGGAGGGCCATATGTGTGAATTGGGTGAATGGGTGGAGGATGGATGGCGTCCACTTGAACGTTGAAACCCGCCGGCTCTTGCTTGTTTGCATTGTCGATGCCGTAGTCGTCCCTCCTATCCTTCCAATCTTCCTCCATCTTTGTAATGTCATTCAGAGCGGCGTGGAGGGAATTGACTGGAGTTGAAGGAGCAGGCCGTGAGCTCGTAGCCCTTTTTACTTGTTCCTCCAACAAAGTGACTTTGTCGAGAAGAGTTCGTTGGAGGGGTGTGATTTGAGCAACAGAGGGTTGGCATGGCCTTGAAGGAGGGGCCGCATAAAAAGGCCGTGGAAGGGGATTAATGGGCCGACCCAAAGAAGGACCCGGATGGGCCGGGTTGCAAGGAATAAATGGGCTTTGGGGCCGTGGTGGAGGAGGAGTAGAAGGAGGCGGGCATTGGACCACCCGAGGAGAAGTGTGAATAGGAGGAGATGGGTGATGGGCTACCCGAGTAGGAATGTGAGTAGAAGAGGGAAGTGGGTGATGGGCCACCTGCGTAAGATTGGAAGGAGGATGAGATGAATGAGATGCACCCTCAACAACGGCCTCAAGGGCTTGGATTTGTTGAGGGGTGAGATGATCTAATGCACGCAAGATCTGGGAGACCTTCTCATCGTCGGGAGGAGACGGCCCCGTAGGAGTAGTGGCTCGCGATTGAATCGAGGGGCCATGAGATTGGACATTACCCATGGGCCGGGCAACACCATAAGAATGAGGATATGGTCCCTTGAAAATATGATGAGAATTATGACGAGCATGTTGAGATTGAGGAATATAGGATGTGCTAGGTTGTGCATCCTCATTAAGATTAAACATGTTATTTTGTTTATCAAGGTAAGCCATTATGCAATCAAAGTTCAAGCAAAATAATTTGCAAAGAAGCACACAAGTTGGAATGGTTACCGTTGATTTTTTGTTTGTTTGAACCTTGGTGAATTAATGATTTTATGCAAATTGGTGTGATCACTCAAGGGATGATCCTAGTTTCAAATGTGGTTTTTCTCCGATGCCAACTAGGAACACTCTCTCACCATGCATAGGCCAACTAAACCCAGGACTTCAAAGGTACAACCTGCCCAGCGTCCGTGAGGGAATCCACGGGTGCGGGGACTTACGGAGGTCTTGGAAAAGGAATTTCCGGTCCAAAGAGACGGAATGCTCAATGGAGGGTTGTCCCGATTCCAAGAAAGGTGTGTGGAATCCTAGTGTAGAGCGAGGAGGTCTCTCAAACCAAATGCAAAGATGAATGCCATGCTATGCAAGAACATCTAAACTAGAACTGACAAATAAAATAAAAATATGTAAGTACACAGCAAGAAATATACAAGATGCCACCAGAGATGAACCCCAACAGAAGGTGTTCCTGAGAATACCCTCAGGTGATGAACGCGCTATATGTCCCCAGCGCGATCTACAGAAAGCGCTATGGACACATAGCGCGATCAACGACAGTGGGGAAAAGCCCAAAAATCAAATAAACACACACACTGATGTATTGACAAGCAGGCAACTAGAAACACGAACGTGGTAGCACAAAGAGTCCCACCGTGATCGCCAATTTGTAGATTGTGAGTTTAGAACACCCCCCAAAATTGATGAATTTGTATTTAGCAAGATAATTTAGCAAGATAAAAGCGCTAAAGTCGATGATAAAAGAGGGGTGAAACATGCATTAATAAGATCCGTGATCGCCACTGAGGCCAGAAACATGCCAAATAATAAAAGACTAAAATAGGGGCATGCTACATACCTCAGAAATTCATGAGGGGCCAGCCGTAGGCCTGGAGATGAACGCGCTATATCGTCCTAGCGCGTTCTTCAGGTCGCGCTAGGAACATATAGCGCGATATCAGACAGGAAGCGGGCTTATTTGGATTCGTTCCTTCCTTGCTCCAAGGTCGACCTAGGTGCAAGGGCTCCACGTATTAGGCTTCTAGTGCCTGCAAACAATCATAAACAACAAACAAAAGGCCCATTAGATCGAGATTTTAGTAGAATCTACCCCTATTCTTAATCAAAAGCATGCAAACGGGGGGCTCGATTACCTGGGGGTTTGGTGGTTTTTAAACCCCTATGGAAGGGCAAAAGATAGGTGTGGTGTGTGTGTATGCATGTATTTCGTAAAAGGAGTGTTTTGAAATCAATATGCAATGCTATGCAAAGATTAAAATTCGTAAATTGGGGAAAGAAAAAGTAGAAAGAGGAATAACACGAAAAGAGCCCCTAAATACTCTCTTGGATGTGCGAGGAACGAGGATCTATTGATTTGGCACGAAGAACTTCCTCTTCCTCATTAATATCTCGAGTGGCATCCCTTGAAAACGACGGCCAAAGGGTGCAATTTATAGGAAAAGATCAAGAAGCAACCCTAGGTCGGAGTTCAAATCAATCCGATGATTTGGCGGCTCAAATTGAGGTAATCCTGCCGATTAATGAGGGGGAAAGGCTCCTACTAGGTTTAGAAACCTTCCTGGATAAGAAACACGATCAGAAACTTACCAAATGAGGACTCTGAGTCGAAAGAAGGGAGTCCGGTTTGGAAAGGGATCTGTCTGGTAACGCGCTATATGTCCATAGCGCGTTCATGAAGAATGCGCTATGACGATATAGCGCGATAATTAAAGGCCCATTAAATGATTTAAAAAAAGAGAAGTATCCTTTGGGTAGCCATTTAATCAAATATTGAGTGAGAATAACATCCAAAGTGGATGCTATAATGATCAAATGTCAAGAAATAACAACTGCTCAAATGATAACTTCAAGTAGATCCTCAATGCGCTATGAACAAGAAAGCGATAAGAGAGGATAGCGCGGGAATGCCAAACTCGAGACGAGATCCAAGGTATGGAATTGAAATGTTGGGCCAAGAATAGAGAGACATCCCAGAAAATCAACCAACTAAGGATCAATTTGGGGCATTAACTGGGAGAACAAAGAAAATGCTCAATTTATCGGTCAAAATTGGGTGTCTACACGTGGTTCAGGAGCGCCGGCACTGGTAGCTTCGGTGACAGGATTTGTGTCTTTTGGCTCTAAGGTCAAGAAGTTCCTCGGGAAGAGTTTCCGGAAGAAGAAGCACAAGGATCAGGGGCAGGCATCATCGGGCAGTGTACAGCAGCCGGTCCCATTTCAGCGTCAGGGATCAGTGGGTGGATCGCGAGGACCGTGTCCACGGTGTAGCGAGCATCACCGAGGCAGGTAGTGCACGGCGCCGATTGTTTGTTTTCAGTGTGACCAGCCAGGGCACATGGCGCGTGACTATCCTCAGAGGCAGCAGCAGTTTCCTCAGCAGTAGCAGGTTCCCCCGCAGCAGAGGCAGCAACAGCAACAGCAACAGCAACAGCAGGGGCAGTATCCGCCACTACCCAGGTCAGCTAGTGTGGGAGGCAGGCAGAGAGATCGAGGCCATATCACGCACATGACCAGGGAAGAGGCAGTGGCGTCGCAGCTCGTGGAAGGTACTGTTCAGATTTTGGCTTGTGCGGCTCGGGTTTTGTTCGATTCGGGCGCGTCTCACTCGTTTGTTTGGGAGGATTTTGCGCTGAGTATTGAGGAGCCGGTGACCCAGTTGTCTTGTGATTTGGTAATAGAGTTACCTTCGGGTGATTTTATGATCACTCCGTATTACTTTGATGAGGTTCCTGTGTGGGTGGAAGGGCGGAGTTTGCAGGCTAGGCTCTATGCGTTACCGCTTCAGGACTTTGATGTGATTTTGGGCATGGATTGGCTCGAGGCACATCATGCGTTGGTGGATTGCGGCTTGAAGAGGGTTTTTTTCCGACGACTTCACGGACCCACCTTCTATTTCCAAGGCATCAGGTCTTCCTCTTCCCGCTTTCTTATTTCTGCGATTCGAGCTCGTCGGTTGCTTGATGTGGGTTGTCAGGGTTTTCTCGCCTCCGTGGTTGTGACTGACCGGATGGAGCCGGATGTCGAGGACATCCCGGTGGTGTGCGAGTTCCCCGATATTTTTTCGGAGGACTTACCTGGATTGCCTCCCCAGCGGGAGATTGATTTCGTGATCGAGGTTGTGCCTGGTACGGGACCTTTGGCGAAGGCTCCCTATCGTATGGCCCCCGCTGAGTTGAGGGAGTTGAGGGCGCAGTTGTAGGAGCTGCTGGCCAAGGGGTACATTCGTCCTAGCTTTTTCCCTTGGGGTGCGCCCGTGTTGTTTGTGAAGAAGAAGGACGGTAGCTTGCGGTTGTGCATTGACTACCGGCAGTTGAATGAGGTGACCATTTAGAACAAGTATCCACTGCCGCGGATTGATGATTTATTCGACCAACTTCAGTCTGCGCGAGTGTTCTCGCGGATTGATTTGCGGTCCGGTTACTATCAGCTGAGGATTCGCGAGTCCGACGTGGACAAGACTGTGTTCAGTACGAGGTACGTGCATTATGAGTTCTTGGTGATGCCGTTCGGGCTCACCAATGCCCCCGCAGCCTTCATGGACTTGATGTAGAGGGTGTTTCGTCTGTATTTGGACCAATTCGTGGTCGTGGACGACATCCTTGTTTATTCGCGGTCTACCGAGGAGCATGCGTACCATTTGGGTGTGGTGCTGCAGACGTTGCGAGATCACCAGTTGTATGCGAAGCTCAGTAAGTGCGAATTCTGGCTTCGTGAGGTGCACTTTTTGGGACACGTGATTTCTGGTGATGGCATTTCCGTGGACCCCGCCAAGGTCGAGGCAGTAATGCAGTGGCCGAGGCCGAGGTCTGTGACGGAGATCTAGAGTTTCTTGGGGCTTGCAGGTTATTATTGGTGGTTTATCCAGGATTTTTCTTGCATTGCGGTCCCGATGACTAGACTCACGCGGAAGGATATGCCTTTCGTCTGGTCTGAGGAGTGTGAGTAGAGTTTCAGGGAACTGAAGAGGTTGCTCACCTCGGCTCTGGTGTTCATTTTACCTTCTGGATCGGGAGGCTTTGTGGTGTGTACAGATGCTTCCGGGGTCGGATTGGGTGCTGTGCTAATGCAGTATGGTAGAGTGGTGGCTTATGCATCTCGACAGCTGAAGCGCCACGAGGAGAACTATCCTACCCATGACCTGGAGTTGGCAGCTGTGATCTTCACACTGAAGATCTGAAGGCATTATCTGTACGGCGAGAGTTTCGAGGTGTTCACTGACTATCAGAGTTTGAGGTATGTGTTCACGCAGAGGGACTTTAACCTCAGGCAGAGGCGAGGGATGGAGTTTATGAAGGATTATGACTTCACCCTGTCTTATCAGTCGGGCAGGATGAATGTCATCGCCTATGCTTTGAGTCGGAAGGTCGCGGTCAGTGCCTTGATGTTGAGGAAGTGGAGGCTCTGGGAACAAGTGCCCGAAGTTTCGTTCAGGCTCAGGATTCCCTAGGAGCCAGGGTTGGCAGTGCTTGCGAGTCTGACTATCACGCATGCTATCCGCCGTCAGGTGACAGAGGCTCAGCATGCTGACCCTGAGTTGCCCCGGATTTTGGCTTTGGTTGATGTGGAGCTCAGCGAGGACGGTGCCGTGAGGTTCCGTGGTAGGTTGTACATCCTAGTCGAGGAGCGGGTTCATCATGCGGTGTTGCGCGAGGCTCATGGGAACAGGTACACCATACACCCGGGTGCGATGAAGATGTATCAGAACTTGCGGAGGTAGTTCTGGTGGCCTGGCATGAAGAGAGATGTTACCAAATTTGTGACCAGGTGCCTGACCTGTCAACAGGTGAAGGTGGAGCATCAGCGACCGGAAGGTACTCTCTAGCCCTTGGATGTTCCTGCGTGGAAGTGGGACCACGTGACCACGGATTTTATGGTAGGATTGCCGAGAACTCCGAGCGGTCAGGACAGTATTTGGTTGCTGGTGGATAGGCTGACGAAGGTGACTCGGTTGTTACCGGTCAAAGTCAGCTGGAGCGTGTCCAGGTTGGCTCGTCTTTATGTGGAGCGGATCGTCCCGTTGCATGGGATTCCCATTTCATCGTGTCGGATCGGGATCCACGCTTCACTTTTGGATTTTGGGGGAGTTTCCAACGAGCGCTTGGCACAGATTTGGCTTTTAGCTCGGCGTATCATCTTCAGTCAGATGGTCAGTCAGAGAGGACCATTCAGACTTTGGAGGACATGCTGAGATCCTGCTGCCTGGAGTGGCATGGGAGTTGGATTCACCACCTACCGTTGGTGGAGTTTGCCTACAACAATAGCTATCATTCGAGCATCGGCATGGCTCCTTATGAGGCTTTGTATGGGCGTCCGTGTCGTACTCCACTTGATTGGTTTGAGGTCGATGAGCGTGTTTTGACGGGACTGGAGCTGGTGCAGCAGTGTGTGGAGGTTGTGCACCTGGTCCGTCGGAACATGTTGACAGCCCATAGTCGGTAGAAGAGCTATGCTGACCGTAGGCGGCGGCCCCTCAAGTTCACCATGGGCGATCGCGTGTTCTTGAGAGTTTCTCTAATGAAGGGGGTGATGCGCTTTGGACGGCGTGAGAAGCTGAGTCCCCGCTATATTGATCCTTCCGTGATTGTGGAGCGCATCGGTGAGGTTGCTTATCGGTTGCAGTTACCCCCTGAGTTGGCATCGGTGCATGACGTGTTACACGTCTCGATGTTGCGGAAGTATATGCCTGATGACTCTCATGTGCTCGAGGATTCTATTTGGCCTGAGGTGACTCCAGATCTTTCTCTCCCAGAGTTTTCGGTCCGCGTGGAGGATAGGCGAGAGCAGCGCTTGCGGAACAAAATCATCCCCTTGGTTAAGGTGGTGTGGCAGCGGCACTCTGGTGGTGAGGCTTCTTGGGAGCATGAGGATGAGATGCGTCAGCAGTTCCCTTACCTGTTTGAGTGAGTCTTCCTCTTCTTTCCCCTTGGGTTGTCCTCAATTTCAAGGATGAAATTCCTTAAGGGGGGAGGACTGTAATATTTCAGACCTTTCGGATCCTTTTCATGGGTCCCGGATCTGGTTTCTCAGAGTGTCCAGCTCCGTTGTGTCCAAAATTTTGTTTCGAACATCTTTCGTGTTCGGATCGGTGCGATCCGGAGTTGTTTCGGAGGCCCAAAATCGTTCCGCGGTTTTTCCGCGCGTGTTTTCCGATTACCGATGTGTGTTTCGGTAATTCCTTCGGAACCTCGTTGCGGGTGAACCGTGCCATTCACCTAGGCGAGAGTGGTACCGTTGCGATTGGTGCATTCAGAGGATCTCGGAAATGTAATTTTCAATTTTTGGGTATTTTCCAGAATTTTCGGATTTTCCTATAAATATCCCCTTTTTCTCTTTCTTCCCCACCCTCTTCTTCTTCTTCTTCTTCCTCCTTTCTCCCCCACCGTGCGACGCCCTCTCTCCCTCTCTTCTTCGTCCGGCGAGACCGCGGCGAGCCCCTCAGGTTGCAGACGGCTATGGGCGACGGCGTGGTGACGACGGCGACGGCGAGGTGATCGTGGAGGCATACGTTGACCATGGGAGCTCAAGGAAGAACGAGGGTTTTCGAGCATTCTTCACGATTTGTGGTCGATCCGGCACGTCTCGGGACGCAATTGAGGTAGGGTGACGTTCCCTAGCCTCTATCCTTCCTTTCCTATGATTTGTAGGCCGAGGGGAGGCCGAGAGATGGGATTCCTTGCGGGTTTGGGGTTTTCCATGATTTGGGGAGAGCTCGCCCGATCTATGAATTTGATATATGATTTCACGTTTTGATGGCCTAGAATCATGCTAGGGGTCCCCAGGGGTCTTCCCCTTTGATTTCCCCCTCTCCAGTGGAGGCATGGGGGCGTGGCCAATTTTTTTGAGCATTTCCCGCCGTTTCGCCCTCGGGCGGGTGTGGCGGTCCTTCCAGTGACCGTCACACTATGTAACGCGCCCAGATGGGTGCGTTACAGCCCTGAGTGCATCCAAGTGGGGTATGTGGGCTGTGACGGTCCCACGATAGACCGCCACGGTGCTGTGACGCACCTAGGTTGGACCGTCAGGGGCGTTCGATCGTTGGCTGCCGACCGTTGGTTTTTGACCGTTGGGGGTCAAGGCATGTGACGCACCTGGCTTGGCGCGTCACAGCCATGTGACGCCCCTATGTGGGTGCGTTAGAGCAGACACATTCCCACATTGTAACGCACCAGGGTTGGTCCGTTACACGATGTGACGCACCAAGTGGCACGCGTCACAGCTGTTCTCTGTTGTCTTGTGAGGCACCAGGGTAGGCGCCTCACAGACTGTAACGCACCATGGTAGGTGCGTTACGCCCTATTTTGCATCGAGCGTGTGTCAGGTGATTGTGACGGTCCTACCTAGACCGTCAGAGCCTGTGACGCGTCTAGGGTAGACCGTCAGGCTCTGGGTTGCCCCGGGTGGTTTGCAACCCCATTTCTGTTCTGACCGTGGTCACCGTGCGACGGTGCTGGTACGTGGGGCGGCCCCCGTACGTTGTCGGATGCGGATGATGTTTTTCGTTGACTTGATAGTCTACTCCATAGTGACCCTCCACTAGTCATAGCTTGCTTACACGCGTGTGGTCCCACGAGGGAGTGGTGGAGAGGCTACCCTGAGGATGGTTTTATACTGATTTCTGTCGGGCCCCTCGTCGGTAGCCAGAGTCCGGCTCCAGGGGAAAATCAGTTAGAGGCCAGACCTAGGACGTACGATCTGTGTGTGCACACATGGTTGGGGGCGGTTGGACCCACGCTGACGGGCGTGACCCAGCTAGTCACTCGTTTGTGGTTACTTGTTCGGTGTTCGTGCCTTTGGTAGTAGCTACCACGTCAGGCAGTTCACCTGTGGTGCGGTGTAAGACGTCAGGGGACGCTACCGGCTGTGCTTCTAGTGGGAGGTACTCCTGTCGAGTCGGGAGTGTCAGACTGTCAGTCCTTGCGACTTCGACCTTCGGGTTTCGTCATGTTGACCGTGGTGCTCTGGTCGTTTCACCGTGGCACGTGTGTCGATTTTCGTGCCGTGGGAGCAGTGTTTTGTAGATTACAGGGCTTCCTTTTCTGAGGTACTCGCTTACTGCTAGCGTAGCGGTTTCTCTTTTTGCGAGGTAGGGTTCGAGTGATCCCTATTGAGTCTTGTTCCGAGACTCATTCCCTGCTTATTTTCACCGTGTTTCAGGTGAGTCGCGGCCTCAGGAGAGCGCATCTGAGGTTGAGCGTGGTTCAGGTGCCCAACGTTAGTGCCAAAGGTCAGAGCCGGGGTATGCCCCGTGTAGCTGTACTTTTCTTTCTTGTCTCTGTACTAGTTGTGGACTTCTGCTATTGTTATTTTGATATCTTGTGGACCATGTATCATGTAAACTGTTAATTTATTTCTTGCTTAATAATATAACTATTCATTTCTACAATTATTTGTGATACTTGTGTAGTCTCCACACCATTCCTTTAACCCTTCCGAGTCTTTGGGCTCGTGGGTGGCGGTACGAGTCTCGGGTTATCGGGTCTTCCCGGTAATCGGATTCTTGGGTCGTTACAGTAATGGCAAGAAGTATATGACATCAAATTTGTTTTATTCATTGACTTGACAAATTTGTGTGTGTGGGCATGATGTATTGAATGAAAATCTTTTTCCTTCATTATTGGTTGATTAATGAGTTTCCTGAAAGCAATCTTGTCATCATGCCTTAACATAGAACAATCATCCATCTTGTGACCGACTCTACCACAGTAGTCACAGTTCACATATGACCTGACAGAAATTTTATTCAAGTTGTTAACATACTTCCATGTGGATGTAGGAAATCTAACTTTTTAAGCATGAGAATTCATTTTCTTCTTCAGCAGCCAGCAGTGTGAAATTGTATGACATATTTTACCACAGTGATTACAATGCATGGAAGGTTTTCTAGTAAATGTCTGCTTTGAGTTTTTGAAACCAGTTCTACTCCTACAAGCTTTCAATTCATCTGATTTCATATCATAACAGTTATGCATCGTGTGTCCAGTTTTTCACAATAAAAGCATGTAATTTTCTTTCTGGGTGCATGTGTGTGTGTAGCAAGAACGTGCTTAACATGCATAGTGATGACAACAACATTTTTGGGTTTTTACTGTAGATTGGTTTTCTGAATGTTATTCTATTTCTAAATTTTTTGGACAGCAGACTACTTTTGGGGTGAAATTGAGGTAGTAGCTATATTTGAGCTTTGAACAAAGGAAGTATGTACCTTATTCTCAAAGGACTTTTTATTTACAGGATTATAGCCAAGCCCTTCTTTGTGAAAGTTCACTTTGGTCTCCAAAAGTTTATCCAGATTGTCTTTTTCATCCATAAATTTAGACAGTGAATTATTCAGATCATGAAATTCAGATTCAAGAGATGAGATGTGAATTTCATAACTAGCTATTTCTTCTTCACGGGCAACAAGCCTGTTATTCAACACTCCATTTGTAGTTTTATAAGTTTCAATCTCTTGCAAAAGAACATTCATCTTTTTAGAATCATCAACAACCAAACATTTTCATTTTCCAAGGGTGAGCAATCTGTCAGACATGGCTGTATTTGATTGTTTCAATCTTTCATTTTATTTTATAATCTCATTATTCTAAATTAGTTCATTACAGAGATCATGATCAACAGAGACTGATTTTAGCTGATTTCTTAGCTCATTTTCAATTTTCTCGTATTCAACAATTTTAGCATGGAGATTCTGATTTTCTGATCTTAGTTTTCCTAGTTCAGAATTAAGAGAATCAAGTTCTACTAATTACACTTTGAACTCTTCATTTTCATTCTCCATAGTCTTCAGATTTTCATTTACTGAACCACTAAGACCAACAACTTTGAGCTTCTTTTTCAATTTTTTTTCTCAGATTTTATATCCTTATACTTTTCTAGCAAATCTTCATAAATATCCATTAATTCATCAATTGAAGTATTATCAAAGTCAGAGTTTACCTGAGAGGATGAATCATCTTGTTGATCATTGTTGTGATCACTTTTATTGGCCATCAAATATCTGGCCTCCTTTTCTTTGTGAACGCTGACCAAGCCATCCAGTATGTCCTTGGCAGTGCTGCAGCCTGACACAAAAGGAAAAGTGTTAGAATCAACTACAACTTTGAATAGATTTAAAACCAGACAATTTTTATTGTGTTTGGACTTATGATCCATAGTCCAAACTGACTCGTCTTTGGGCAACTCATAAGGACCGTGTGATATAAGCTCCCATAGCTTTGGTTCATATGTGTTCACCAGATTACATATCCTCCCCAACCACAGATCAAAGTTAGAACCATTAAAAACTGGTGGGGAATTCAAAGAGAAACTTTCTGCAACAAAGTTCACGATGAAATAGGTTAAAATGTGTGCACAAGAATCGACTCTGCAGATCGTTTGATCTGAGAATGTCAGAGACCCGCTCTGATACCAACTGTTGGGTGCGCAATAGGATCTAGAGGGGGGGGGGTGAATAAATCCTTTTTAAGAACTTTCCTAAATTGAAAAACTAATTATAACAAAGCCACCAGTCAATTGAATCCAGAAGAACTCACTTAATAAATCAGTAGTCAAACTGAGATGCTCAAACAAAGTGAATCAGAATTGCTCACAAGGATTAAAAGAAATACTCAATATGATCCCTAAACCAAGTCTACTAAACAGGAAACCCTACATCAAAAAATTGCTCACAGAGCTTAGATCGAGCACCAAATAAATGTTTCTGAAAAGAGCACATAACTCAAACAGCAGGGTGTGTGTGCACGAACATTAGATAGACAAATGCGCACATTTCAGCGATTGAATTTAACATGTGAATGAGGGTAGAAGAAATGGAGCACACCGCAAATCACAACCACTGCACTAGATTTTTAAGTGGTTCGGTCTGCACCCAGCAGACCTACGTCCACCCCTCACTCAACCGAGTGAGGCTTCCCTTGCTCACGCAAGAAACACGGAATCAAACCGCTACAACCGCTGAATTAACAGCTTGGCCCGGAGGAACATCCTCCTCCTACACCTTGATCGAACAAGGTATGACCGTGTACAACACCCAGATGTACACACCCTTGATTGTGCTCCCAATACAATCAAACATGCTGCTCCTAGCAGTAGATGAGGATTTCTCCTCAATGCTTTGATCGTTTAGAGCAGCGCAGTCACTCACACTCTGAACCGTGCACCGAAGCACGTTCACAAACAAAAGATAGAAATGAAAAGGAGGAAACAAGAAAACAAAAACAAAACAATATAGCGCTTGACAAGAGCGTGTGAGAATTTACGGAGTTGCTCTGACGAAATTCTCTTAACGGGATTTCTGATCCTCTCTCTTTCTCTTCCTCTTTCTCTCCCTCTTTCTCTTCTTCTTTCTCTCGGACTACAAGGGTGGCTCTCTTCAGATTTCTCGATAGAAGGCTCCTCTTCTGTCACGCCCCGAACCGATAGCAGCAAAAGGCATTGCTCGGAATGTGGCAGTGAAACAGTCATGTCAATCAGAGCAGAAAAATTGACACATAAACAACACTACTAATACGAGGAGGCCATAATTAAAAAAAATATAATTTTATTGATATCGAGAATTTAAATTATAAATTTGACTCGACTTACAATAATGGACTCAATAAAAGAAAACAACGAAAAAGGGGAGAAACAGAACTCGCTACATTGACTAGACTAAAAAAAATAAGGAAAAGAAGACTCAGGTCTCTAAGCTCCAAGTTCACTCGATCACTCTGGCCCATTCCCAATTTCATCCGCTTCATTTAGAAAATTATCTAAAAAATGTTAAAGAAGGGAGTGAGCGAGAAGCTAAGTAGGATTTTATATCTCTATCGCCAGGCAGAATTTAAGAAATTAACAATTTAATAGTGGGAAAAGAACTATATGCATGCATGATATAAAACAAGTAAAACCGAGAGATGATAAATAAAGCAGATTGATAATCAGCAGTAATTGTAGAGATTTGAATTGAAAGGATCATGTATAGAAATTCAATAAAGGCATAATGAACTAGTATCAAGTGAAATTTGCAACTGATCACGCTCAAGTGAATCTCATTCAGAAAGTTGGCCATTTAGCAAGTCAAGTCAAATCATGTCAAGCAAGTACTTCACGCATTCAAGCATGTATATCAAAATATCAGGAGAATGTGGAATGTCATAGATTCACACGCTAGTTAGTACTTCGGGGCAATGCCTCCCCATGTCATTAAAACTCCCATGGGCACTAGAACTTTTCGGGCGCTCTCCCCAGGACCAGACCGGGCCCTATGGTGCGTTGGCATTGAGGGTTGGATCAAAGATCCCACGAAATCTAGACATCCACAATATGGAATGGCCAAGAGTTTCAAGGTCAAGCTATGTAGCCAAGGTAAGATGCGTAGGAATATGGATTTCTTGAGAGATTTCCAATCAACAGCTAACCAAAGGAATAAGTCATAAAAATGACTTTTTGAAAGGAGGTGAATGTATGGAATATAATTCCAAAATAAGGCCAAATAAGGACCCAAAATTTTGAGACATGATAGCCTAAAGAGGCTAGATTGGTTTATCACATGATAACCACAGGAAACATAAAACTTTAGGTTGCCGAACGAATAGGCAATCAGTCCTGGACCGCTATCAGAAGGTGGCGGTCACGAGGAAACCGCAATTAGGAGGATTAGACAAACTAGGTCAAGTTGAGTCGGGCTGATGAAAGAACGCATCAGTCATGGCCGATGTGTTTAACAGAAGGCGTCTGGGACCCATGACGCCTCTAAAATCGGTCACATGACTTCGTGAAGAATGCGGTCCAAGCATGGCCGCTACCATCAGGAGGCGGTCTAGACAGGGCCGCAATCAGAAAAACTGGCAGAAACTTGGCAGAACTCGGGTTGAGCCTCGTTCTGCCCAAAGTCAATTCCAGTGGGTTCAGGTCCTGGTGGTACAACCTGCTCGACGTCCTAGTGGGAATCCCAGGCTCGCGGAGACTTACGGAGGCCTTGAAACATGAACACCTAGTTCGGCGGAAGGAGTATCCGATGGAGAGGTATTCGATGTCCAAGAATTTAAGGGTTAACACATGTAGAAAACGAGGATAGTCGGTCAGTTGACACCACCGGAGTGGCACGACCTTCAAACATGCTTTACACAAGAATAATATAGCTAGCAAACTATAAATAGCAGAATTAAATTTGTGAATTAAGCAATTAATTTGACATGTTATTCTACTCTATTTCCAATCATAGAATGACAAGGAGATGATAATCATGGAGGGATAATTAGTATGAAAAATTAAACTTAGGTCAATTATTTCATGAACCCTAATTATCAGTGCGTTATACAACGTAATAACCCTAATAACATGTTGTACAACAGGGAACAACATAGCATAACACGCCGAGAAACGATCGAGTTTTTTATGAAATAGGGGTCTTCAGGAGACCGCCATATACAGAAGACGGTCTGGAAAGGACCGCTACCATATAATGAATACATATATATATATATATATGAAATATTGCATGAAGGCGTCTTATATATAGGATGTGTCAAATTTAAGGCGTCTAGGGATGCTGACGTGACCATAATTTCTCTCATAAATCATAAAGAAAACAATCATTTTTCTTTTAAAGATGGCATCTTTTGAACCCGACGCGTATACAAGAAAATGTCAATGAACCAAGACGCGTTCACTCTAATATTAAAATTTCAAATGGCGACGAGGTAGCGGTCTGTTGGTCGATCGCTAATTCAGGTAGCGGTCACTATGGCGACCGCTACTTGAAACAGAGTCCCGCCTTCTGGCGGACCCGACATACCTTGATTAAAACGCATGTATCGATCATTATGCTCTATAACAATTGGGCAAAATATAACCAAATGAAAGTGGACTTGGAGATCTATGACATGGTATGCTTTAATTAAAGTTAAGCCTAAGAAAAATCTACCTTTGATTGGGTTGAAGTAAGGCTAACTCGTCGGAACCCAAGACGAAGACCTCCCCTTCCTCGTCGCACCACGCCCTCGATCGCGTTCACCGGCGGCTGCTACGGCCAAATGGGATACTAGGGAGTATTAGACGTTGATTTACAGAGCTAGGGTCGAAGGAAGAGGCATGTGTAGGCTTGGAGATTGACGGGAAGAGTCCTCCGCGCGATATTCACGGTTGACGAAGTCAACGAGCCTATCTTTGAAATCCGACAGCTAGGGTTAGGGTTAATGTGAGAAATTAGAGGGGAAATGGACCTATAATGCAGGCCTACCATTTGGGTCCGGATTGAGTCTAGTTGGGCTCGAAACGAGTTTGAATTTGGTGGATTAAAGTTGATCTACCCAAACTCCGAGTTTTACCTGAAAACCTTTGATTCGGGCTTAATTAATTTTTCTTTTGGGGTCAGTCTAGTTAACACTTTGTTAACTATTTCGTTCTCTACAAGAATATAATTTTTTCATATTTTTATAAATTGGTCAAAATTTGGCCTAAGGGTGAAATTCAATTAATCTAATTTATTATGTTAAATTCGTATCGCTGTGAAAAATGATTGTGTCTCAAAATATTAAATTTCTTTTATGGTCATTGTAGGAAAATAATTATTCCTTATTATTTATATAGTTTGGCCACTTTCAAAAATAAACTTATTATCATGCCATTTAATTAAGAAAATAAGTTAATTAGGAATATAATTAGTCTAACCTTTATTAATTGACTGGGATGTTACACCCTCCCCCACTTTAAGGAATTTGGTCCCCAAATTCATCGATCATTTTTTTTCCAAATAATTTATCTAAGACTATCCTTATCTATTAATTATTCAAAATAACATGTTAATTCATAAATCTAGCGGAATGAAAACTAACTATGGTTAGGGATGGGGGATACGATACCTCCTATAACTCCTTCTTCGATGACAGGTCGGGGATCCATCAATACCGGTTCCGATCCACCTTTATTTTTAGCTTACGGGGGTAGCTTAGGGCAACTAGCTATCTTATGGTCCTTACTACCGCATCGAAGACACGCTCCATGCTTTCACCAGCAGTCCTCGGAATGATGGCCCAATTTATGACAATAGAAACACTTCTTTTGCAACAGGTTATTCCTTCTTTTCTTATTCTTTCGAAATTCTTTATGACAGGCTCGCCACATTCTAACGAAGTCGGGCTTTAACTTACCCATAGACCCTCTCGCTTTCATTTCAAAAGAGGCTTAGACTCCTGCAAAATAACCATAAAGTTAATAATCTTATTACCCTTACGCGTCTTGCTACCGCAGTCTTATACATATTTTATTACTTAACCCGAGACATTATCTAATCTCACCAGGTGACACGAAGGGATGACACAGAGTATACGATCTATTACTTAGGGTAACCTATACTTATGGACAAGAACCTAGGATTTAAACAACCTAGGCTCTGATACCAGTTCTGTCACGTCCAGAACCGATTGCACCAGAAGGCATTGCTCGGAACGTGGCAGTGAAACTGTCATGTCAATCAGAACAGCAAAATCGACACATAAACAACACTACTGATACAAGGAGGTCATAATTAACAAAAATATAATTTTATTGATATCGAGAATTTAAATTATAAATTTGACTCGACTTACAATAATGGACTCAATAAAAGAAAACAACGAAAAAGGGGAGAAACAGAACTCGCTACACTGACTAGACTCAAGAAAATAAGGAAAAGAAGACTCAGGTCTCTAAGCTCCAGGTCCACTCGATCACTCTGGCCCATTCCCAATTTCATGCGCTTCATTTACCGAATTACATGAAAAATGTTAAAGAAGGGAGTGAGCGAGAAGTTCAGTAGGATTTTATATCTCTATCGCCAGGCAGAATTTAAGAAATTAACAATTTAATAGTGGGGAAAGAACTATATGCATGCATGATATAAAACAAGTAAAATCGAGAGATGATAAATAAAGCAGATTGATAATCAGCAGTAATTGTAGAGATTTGAATTGAAAGGATCATGTATAGAAATTCAATAAAGGCATAATGAACTAGTATCAAGTGAAATTTGCAACTAATCACGCTCAAGTGAATCTCATTCGGAAAGTTGGCCATTTAGCAAGTCAAGTCAAATCATGTCAAGCAAGTACTTCACGCATTCAAGCATGCAAATAAAAATATCAGGAGAATGTGGAATGTCATAGACTCACACGCTGGTTAGTACTTCGGGGTAATGTCTCCCCATGTCATTAAAACTCCCATGGGCACTAGAACTTTTCGGGCGCTCTCCCCAGGACCAGACCGGGCCCCTATGGTGCGTTGGCATTGAGGGATGGATCAGAGATCCCACGAAATCTAGACATCCACAATATGGAATGGCCAAGAGTTCCAAGGTCAAACTATGTAGCCAAGGTAAGATGCGTAGGAATATGGATTTCTTGAGAGATTTCCAATCAATAACTAACCAAAGGAATAAGTCATAAAAATGACTTTTTGAAAGGAGGTGAATGTCTTGAATATAATTCCAAAATAAGGCCAAATAAGGACCCAAAATTTTGAGATATGATAGCCTAAAGAGGCTAGATTGGTTTATCACATAATAACCATGAAAAATAGAAAATTTCAAGTTGCTGAATGAGTAGGCGGTTAGTCCTGGACCGCAATCAGAAGGTGGCGGTCACGAGGAAACCGCAATCATGAGGGTTAGACAAAACCTGGTCAAGTCGAGTCAGGTTGATGAATGAACGCATCAGTCATGGTCGACGCGTTTAACAAAAGGCGTCTGGGACCCATGACGCCTCTAAAACCGGTCACACGACTTCGTGAAGAATGCGGTCCAGGCACGGCCGCTACCATCAGGAGGTGGTCTAAACAGGGCCACAATCAGAAAAATTGGCAGAAACTTGGCAGAACTCGGGCAGAGCCTCGTTCCGCCCAAAGTCAATTTCAGTGGGTTCAGGTCTTGGTGGTACAACCTGCTCGGCGTCCTAGTGGGAATCCCAGGCTCGCGGAGACTTACGGAGGCCTTGAAACATGAACACCTAGTCCGGTGGAAGGAGTATCCGACGGAGAGGCATTCGATGTCAAAGAATTTAAGACTTAAAACATGCGGAAAACAAGGACAATCGGTCATTTGACACCACCGGAGTGGCACGACCTTCAAACAAGCTTTACACAAGAATAACATAGCTAGCGAACTATAAATAGCAGAATTAAATTTATGAATTAAGCAATTAATTTGACATGTTATTCTACTCTATTTCCAATCATAGAATGACAAGGAGATGACAATCATGGAGGGATAATTAGGATGAAAAATTAAACTTAGATCAATTATTTCATGAACCCTAATTATCAGTGCATTATACAATGTGAAGGGGCGTGATCTCGCGTGGCTCCTGAGCTGGGAGGATGATCACCGAATAGTGAACTGTAAAGAAAGGGAAACAGATCAGGGGGCCCAGGGAAGGTTCCCTGGGAAAACCCTCCGATGCTTAAGTCAGTAGAGCAATGGTGGAAGATATGGAGGGAGGTAGAAAGAGGTGCACGAGATCCCCCTAAACCAAGGTGGTGAAGTAGTTCCTGCTCAGGGAGTTTTAGGCGTGTATTGCCCTTACCTTTCGTTGGAGGTAGTCCCAGGTTTATATAGTGCACTGGCTTCATGAGTCCCGTAAGCTGAGGGGTTTCAGGCGGGCGTTACGTCCTCAACGTGGGATCTTTACGTCCTCATCGTGGGATCTTTATAGCCTTGAGGGATCATGGGCCCCTTATTCTCATAAACTCCTGCTCATAAAGGGTTCTCAACGGCAGCATGGATAAGCAATCGTCGGTCGTCCCGAGCATAAAAGGTGCCAACCCTGTCCGGGCGATAGGCATAGCTCGGATGAGGATAGGTCGGAGTGGGCGCTGAGCGCCTGCCCTTATCCCGGCGAGGGAATAGATCGGGCATGGGTCTTTCTCTGACCTGGCCGACGCTCGGGCCTTCCGAGCCTAAGGGCCGCCGAGGAAGGGTGTGATCCCGAGTGAACTTATTTGGGCTTTCTAGCTTAAGTGGGCCCTGTGGGGCTGTCACTTAGATGAGTTGGGCCTCGTCTGGTCCTGATGGACCTAGTTTGGCCGCTTTCTTGATGGGCTATAGAAATCCCCCTCTCCACTTGTCCTCCTCCTACTCCCGAGCCTTGGTAGGCTCGAAAGAGTAGCCGTTAGGGTTTTGAACCAGCGTGGCTCGGGTGGGTGGAGATCTGGCGGTGTTAGGAAGCCACGTGTCGTGGTCACCTGGGCTCGTAATAATGATAATCCTGACGGATTTTAAATGAAGGGGCCCCTTTCTCTAGGAGGTCGGAACGGCGCGTCGCCTTCTGCGTGGGGATATAGGCATTGGGCGTTTGTTGTCATTCCAGACTCCCTCCATTTTTAGGGTTTGGCTCACCTTCGTGTTTGCTTTTTGAGCTCTTTGATGCGTCGTGAGGACACGATGGAAGAGCAGAGGCTTGCACCGACGTTCGCGGAGTTGGCGGAGATAACCGCGGAGGCAGTCCGGCGGCTTCCTCTTCCCCCGGAATCTTCGGGGTCCCAAGATCGCCTTTCCTCAAACTCTTCTTCGGATTCCACGGCGGACCAGCGTTCGGATGCTGAGGAGTGGAAGGACGAGCCAGTGGTGAAGGCACCGGTTCCAAACTACAGCGAACTGGGGGAGGCGGATGTGAGAAGGCTGGAGCACCAGTATCGCCTACCCCACAAGTTCTGCTTTGCCGCGGCCTCTCCACACGAGACGAGCTTGGACTCTCGTACAGGCCATATCTGTACTTTCCTTCTGTCGGGAAAGGGTGGGTTCCGCCTTCCCTTCGAACCTTTCGTTCTTCAGCTTCTTAATTTTTTCCTGTTGGCGCCCATTCAGTTGGTAGCCAATTCTTATCTTCTTCTTTCCGCCTTCCGCATTCTCTGCCGCCAGTGTGGAGTTCCTCCTTCCTTGGGCCTCTTTCACTATTTCTTTGAGTTGAAAGCACATCCTTCGGCCGGGAAGAGTTTCTATTTCATCCAGGCGAGGCGGAATAAGAGCTGTATCTCCTTGGCTGCGAAGGATTCTTCGCATAAGGGGTGAAAAACTCAATTCTTCTGGGTGGGGATTTGTTCGGTGGAGAAAACCTGGAGGTGTCTAGTAATCCCCAATTTCCACCCGAATATCCCTCCCAGGTAGGATGAGTTCCCTCCATATGTGGAGGAATATGCGACTGTCTTGCTGAAGCACCGCCAATCCACAGAAGAGCTGGTTACCCGAGAGAACGTCGAGCGGTGCCTCCTCACGCGACTGCATCCGTCTGGCTCAGGTGCCACAAGTTAGACTCTTCTCTGGATGTTGGGTCCATTTTTCTTTTTCTGACCATGTCTTCCTTTTTGTGCAGACACCGGGCGGCCGGCTTTGGAGGAGGCCGCGGAGGTGATCGACCTCGGCGATGACTCGGCTGCCGATGAATCGGCTGCTCCCACGGGTCGCTCCCGAGCCAAAGATAAGGGCAAGGGGGCGGCCCAGGGTGAATCCACCAGGCCACGGGGGTCCAAGCGCAAGGATCCTGTAGAGGGCATGATCCAGGCCGCCGCGAAGGCCAGGAAGCGGGCCAAGAAGGCCGGGGTCGTACTCGCAGTCGAAGGTGACCTTGCCGCGGCTCACCCCTCCGCCGAGCATGATGGGGCCGACCCTACAGGGCGAGCTCTCCCACCTGCCGAGCAAGAGGAGGCCGAGGAGGTTGGGGCTGCTTCTGCGGTCGGCGACAATGCTGGCTCGGCTTCTCCGGTGGGGGATGCTGGGGCCGCGGCTGAGGTTGGTGCTTCAGGTGGTGGTGCAGGTGCCGAGCCGGTCTAGGTCGGGGGGCCGCAAGAAAATCCGACCGAGGCACGAGAGGCAACTGAGGCCGCGGCTCGGTTCGAGCCACTCGGTGGGACGTCGGCCGATGGGGGGTTCTCCATTCCTGAGGCCTTGGAGAGGCTTGGTATCCCGGGCCCTCTGTACTAGGTATGCCGCGGTATAGCCGCGAAGGTGAGGGGGGGAGGTCGGCAGTACTCCCCGTCCGCGGCCCTCGCGGGGGTTATGGAGGGCGGCCTGGTCTTGGCCCAGATGGGGGCCACTCTGGCAGAAGCGTACGCTCGGTTGGAGTCGGAGCGAGTGACTCTGGCTCGGACCCTTAGTGGGTCTGACAGGAAGTCGGCCCGGCTTGCCGAGGAGCGTGATGGGCTTCGGCGGAAGCTTTCCTCGATTAGAGAGCTGGTGCGGTCGAGCCAGTTGGAGGCCCGGGCGCTAACCGAGCAGCTAGCTAAGGCCCGCGAATCGCTCAAGAGGAAGAGCATGCTTCTTGAAGAGGAGCGCCTCTTTCGTGTCGGGCTGGATGGCCGGTGGGAGGCTGAGCACTCCGATCTGGTGGATCGGGCGGAGGAAGTTGAGCGCCTTTGGGGGGAGGCTGAGGTCGATCGAGCCGAGGCAGAGAAGCGGTCGGCGGAGGCCGAGGAGCGGGCGGCTGAGGCCGAGCGGAGATTAGTCGAGACGGAGCGGGAGAAGGCCGAGCTCGCTGGCAGAGTGGGATTGGCTAGGGTGGAGGCGCGCGAGCAGTAAAAATGCTCAGAGGCCAACTGGGTCGACCTTAAGGAAGCTACCCTCCCCTACTACGAGTCAGCGCTTCACCGAGGCATCCGCAAGGGGTTCAAGCAGAGCTACGACCGGGCTGTATCTTATGCCGAGGAGCAGGTGTCCGGGATCGATCACCTCTGCGGCCTCCTCCAAAGCCGACCGCTTGGTGTCTGCACGGACGGATGACATAGTCAGAAAAAGAAAAATGGACTCAACATCCGAAGAAGAACCAAGTTTATGGCACCTGAACCCGACGGATGCAGCCGCGTAAGAAGACACCGCTCGATATTCTCTAGAGTAACCAGCTCTTCTGTGGACTGGCGGTGCTTCAGCAAGATAGTCGCATACTCCTCCACATGTGGAGGGAACTCATCCTGTATGGGAGGGATATTCGGATGAAAATTGGGGATAACAAGGCACCTCCAGGCCTCCTCCACCGAGCAGATCCCCACCCAGAAGAACTAAGTTTTCCACCCCTTATGCAAAGAATCCTTCGCAGCCAAGGAGATACAGCTCCTATTCCGCCTCGTCTGGATGAAATAGAAACCCTTCCCGGCCGAAGGATGTGCTTTCAACTCAAAGAAATAGTGAAAGAGGTCCAAGGAAGGAGGAACTCCACACTGGCGGCAGAGAATGCGGAAGGCGGAAAGAAGAAGATAAGAATTGGCTACCAACTGAATGGGCACCAACCAGAAAAAATTGAGAAGCTGAAGAACGAAAGGTTCGAAGGGAAGGCGGAACCCACCCTTCCACGATAGAAGGAAAGTACAGATATGGCCTATACGAGAGTCCAAGCTCGTCTCGTGTGGAGAGGCCGTGGCAAAGCAGAACTTGTGGGGCAGGTGATACTGGTGCTCCAGCCTTCTCACATCCGCCTCCCCCAGTTCGCTACAGTTTGGAACCGGCGCCTTCACCACTGGCTCGTCCTCCCACTCCTCAGCATCCGAACGCTGGTCCGCCATGGAATCTGGAGAAGAGTTTGAGGAAAGGTGATCTCGGGACCCCAAAGATTTCGGGGGAAGAGGAAGCCGCCGGACTGCCGCCATGGTTATCTCCGCCAACTCCGCAAACGCCGCTGCAAGCCTCTGCTCTTCCGTCATCTGCGGCCTCGGCGAAGCGCTGACTCGTAGTAGGGGAAAAAGATATACAAAGAGAGGAAGCAAAGCGGATACATTAGGCCTCTGGCCCACCCTGAAGTTGGGAAGTGGAAGGCTCGGGCGGTCTGCCCCCGGCATCCCCGGCGACGGCCGACCCTGGCACTGACCCCATCGGCGTGGGAACTACCTCGGTTGTGTGCCCTCCCGAGGCATCCGGAGCTGGTGACCCCTCGGGCAAAGAGCCCTCCTGATCTTCTTCATCTGACACCGAAACAGAGGAGCCGGAGGATGACAGATCCGAGTCGTAGCATTGTCCGGATGGGAGTTCAATCCCGGACACCTGCTCCTCGGCATAAGATACAGCCTGGTCGTAGCCCTGCTTGAACCCCTTGCGGATGCCTCGGCGAAGCGCTGACTCGTAGTAGGGGAGGGTAGCTTCCTTAAGGTCGACCCGGTAGGCCTCTGAGCATTTGTACTGCTCGAGCGCCTCCACCCCGGCCAATCCCACTCTGCCAGTGAGCTCGGCCTTCTCCCGCTCCGTCTCGACTAATCTCCGCTCGGCCTCAGCCACCCGCTCCTCGGCCTCTGCCGCCCGCTCCTCGGCCTCTGCCGATCGCTTCTCCGCCTCGACTCGATCGGCCTCAGCCTCCCCCCGAAGGTGCTCAGCTTCCTCTGCCCGATCCACCAGATCGGAGTGCTCAGCCTCCCACCGGCCATCCAGCTCGACACGAAAGAGGCGCTCCTCTTCAAGAAGCCTGCTCTTCCTCTCGAGCGATTCGCGGGCCTTATCTAGTTGCTCGGTTAGCGCCCGGGCCTCCAGCTGGCTCGACCGCACCAGCTCCCTAACCGAGGAAAGCTCCCGTCGAAGCCCATCACGCTCCTCGGCAAGTCGGGCCGACTTCCTGTTAGACCCACTAAGGGTCCGAGCCAGGGTCACTCGCTCTGACTCCAACCGAGCGTACGCTTCTGCCAGAGTGGCCCCCATTTGGGCCAGGACCAGGTCGCCCTCCATAACCCCCGCGAAGGTGAGGGGGGGAGGTAGGTAGTACTCCCCGTCTGCGGCCTCGGTACCGTATACCAGCTGAAAGGGACTTTCACTAGTTGCCGTTCTGGGAGTCGTTCTGTGCGACCAAAGTACGTTCGACAATTCCTCGAGCCAGCTGCCCTTGGCTTTTCCGAGCCTAGTCTTAATGCCTTTCAAGATAGTCTTATTGGCATTTTCGACCAGCCCGTTAGCTTGAGGGTGGGCGACCGAAGTGAAGTGATTGCGAATGTCAAGGTCGGCACATCTGTCTCAGAAATACCGAGAATCAAATTGTCGGCCATTATCGCTCACTATCACCCGGGGGATGCCGTAGCGATAGATGATCGATTTCCAGACGAAGCTCTAGACGACTCTCTCGGTGATCCTAGCGGTGGCTTCGGCCTCGATCCACTTAGTGAAGTAGTCGATGGTGACCATGATGAACTTCTTCTGGGCCTGGGCCATGGGGAATGGCCCGAGGATGTCGATTCCCCAGCGAGCAAAAGGTTATGGCTCGGCTAAGGTGATGAGCTCCGTTGCTGGCTGATGGACCAAGTGGTCAAATCGCTGGCATCGGTCACAGTGTTGTGTGTAAGTCGAGCAGTCGCGCTGCAGAGTGGGCCACCAATAACCTTGTCGTAGCAAGATCCTGGCGAGCGACCTTCCTCCTAAATGCGCTCCGCACAGACCTTCGTGAACCTCTTGAATCGCCCAGTTGGCTTCATCAGCGTTGAGGCACTTCAGGAGGGGATCGGAGAAGGATCTCCGGTAGAGAGTGCCGTCTAGGGTGACAAATCTCCGAGCTTGGTATTTCAATTTTCGGGCTTCCCGAAGGTCGGGAGGCTCCTGAGAGTATTGGAGCCACGACAGATAGGGGGTACGCCAGTCGCTTGGGGAGGCCGAGTCAACAGCTAGGAGCTCTGAATCGATGATCGGCTGCTCTAGCTCTTCGAGAAGGACCGATCGAGTACCCTCGGGGTCATAAGAGGAGGCCAGCCGAGAGAGGGCGTCCGCTCGGGAGTTTTCCTCCCGAGCTATTCGGACTACCTCAAAACTCTCGAACTGTTGTGCCACGGTTTTGACCAGCTGGAGGTATTTGACCATCGGTGCTTCTCGAGCTTCATAACCGCCGTTGACCTGGCTAGCGACCAGTTGGGAGTCAGTGTGAATCCTGACTCGCTCAGCCCCCAACCGCCGGGCCATGCGGGCTCCCGATATGAGGGCCTCATACTCAGAAGCGTTGTTAGATCATTGGAAGTTGAACTTCAGGGCGTACTGTAGCTCTGCTCCTTCGGGGGACTTTAGGAGGATCCCGACGCCGCTTTCGACTAAGTTGGAGGATCCGTCGATGAACAGTTCCCAGGTCGGCCCGGGCGCGGACGGAGATCTTTCTTCAGTCAGGATGATGCTCTCGGCTATGAAGTCAGCGAGCGCCTGGCCTTTGATACCTGAGCGAGGCCGGTACGATATATCGTAGGCCCCAAGCATGATGGCCCACTTGACGAGGCATCCCGAGGCTTCGGGGTGAGCGAGGATCCTCTTCAATGGCTCACCGGTCAGCACGGTGATGGAGTGCCCTTGGAAATAGGGTCGGAGGCGCTTGGCCGAGGTAACCAATGCTAGCACGAGTCTCTCGGTTGTGGGATACCTTCTTTCAGCCTCGTTGAGCACCTTGCTGGTATAGTAGACCGGTCTCTCGACTCCCGAGTCATCTCTGACCAGGACCGAGCTAACTGTAGACGGGGTTGCCGAGAGATAGAGATGCAGGGTTTCGCCTGGGACATGCTTGGAGAGCACCGGGGGTGAAGCCAGGAACTCCTTAAGCTCGGAGAACGCTTTCTGGCATTCCTCATCCCATGCGAACGTGGCAGATGCCAGTTTAGGCCCCCTCAATAACTTGAAGAAGGGTAAGCATCGTTCGGCCGCACGGGACAGGAATCTGCTGAGTGCGGCAATGCGTCCAGTCAGGCGTTGAATGTCTTTGACGCAGGTGGGTGGGCGCATGTCCAGGATGGCCTGGACCTTGTCAGGATTGGCCTCGATCCCACGCTGGGTGACTAGGAAGCCCAAGAATTTCCCGGACCTTACTCCG
Organism: Amorphophallus konjac; assembly: GCA_022559845.1. Classification (NCBI taxonomy): domain Eukaryota; kingdom Viridiplantae; phylum Streptophyta; class Magnoliopsida; order Alismatales; family Araceae; genus Amorphophallus; species Amorphophallus konjac. Next base: position 110,878,094 of record CM040120.1, read on the forward strand.
AAGGCGCACTTGGTGGGATTGAGCTTCATATTATATTTCAGGAGGGTGTCGAAGGTCTCAGCTAGGTCGGTGAAGTGGTTCTCGGCCTTAGAGGTTTTGACGAGCATGTCGTCAATGTAGGCCTCGACGTTCCGGCCGAGCTGTCCCTCGAACATATGGTTGACCAACCTCTGATACGTTGCCCCAGCGTTCTTCAACCCGAAGGGCATCCGGGTGTAGCAGTATACGCCGAAGTTGGTGATAAAGGCGGTCTTCTCGATGTCTTCTGGATTCATTCTGATCTGATGGTAACCTGAATAGGCGTCTAGGAAGCTGAGTATCTTGTTGCCCGAGGTTGAGTCAACCAGTTGGTCAATGCTCGGTAATGGATAGCAGTCCTTTGGAGTAGCCTTATTCAAGTCGGTGAATTCCACGCACATTCGCCACTTTCCCGAAGCTTTTGGCACCATGACGACGTTAGCCAGTCACGTCGGGTACAGGACCGGTCTAAAAAGACCAGTCTTTTACCCCTTGGTGACTTGCTCCTTGATGATCGCCTGCTTCTCTGGCGCGTGCTTCCTTCTGCGTTGCTGTACGGGCTTCACGGTTGGGTCGAGGTTGAGCTTATGCATCACTGTCTCCTCCGGTATCCCGGGGAGTTGGTCATCAGACCATGCAAAGACTCGGATGTATGCTGAAAGAAACTCTTTGTATTGCTGTTGGACTTCAAATGTTAGGTCGGCTCCAATCTTTACTCCCAGGGTCGGGTCATCGTTTAGGAAAACCGCTAGCAATTCGCCTCCAGGCTCGACGGTTGCGGATTTTTCCTCGACTTCCCGGGGGCCCTTGTTCTTCCCGTCCGGCCTTGTGGCTTCAACCGAGATATTGTAGCACCTTCTGGCCATGGCCCGGTTGCCTGGGACTTCCCCCAGCCCATTTTTGGTGGGGAACTTCATCTTTTGGTGATAGGTAGAAGGCACTGCTTTCGTTCGGCTGAGGATTCCTCGGCCGAAGATTGCATTGTATGCTATCATACCCTTGATCACTATGAAGTCCGCCATAACCGTAACGGTCTTGGGTGGGGTGCCAAGAGTAACCGGCAGGCTTAGGGCTCCCTCGGGATAAGTGGCCTGGCCATTGAACCCACACAGGGGGGTTCGGATCGGGCGGAGTTTAGACGGATCCTCCCCCATCTTAAGGAAACATTATAGGATAATACATCGGGGGCACTTCCATTATCAACTAGAATCCTGTCTACGTTACAATGGTTTATTATGGCCGATATGACTAGGGCGTCGTCATGCGGGGTGGTCAGCCCTTCCAGGTCTCGGTCCGAGAAGACTATGACCTGAGGCTCACTTGGCGGGGCCTTGGGAGGCTCGATGGCTCGGCTCGCCCGCTCAGCATGACGCTTCCTTCCTCGGCCACTGTCTCCTCCTAATGCAGCTCCTCCGGTGATGACGTTGATATGGACCCCGCGAGGGGCGTTGTGGATTTCCTCTGGGGCGCCTCGGTCTTCCCTGTGCCCGGCCACGAACCGGGAGAGGTGCCCCTGATGAATGAGACGCTCGATCTCGTCCTGGAGCAGATGGCAGTCGCCGGTGTGATGTCCGTGGTCGCTTTGGAATAGGCAATGCTTGCTGCGACTGCGGTTCTTCGACCTCATTGGGTCGGGTTGGCGGAGGCGGCCCGAGCCTTTGATGTCCTCATATATCTCGTAAACCGGAGTGGTTAAGGGAGTGTACCCCTCGTACTTCCGTGATGGTTCCTTGCGTTCTCTGTCTTGGTTCTGCCTTTTCCCTGGACCCGAGTTTGGCTCGGGTGCCCGCTTCTTGTCCCCCTCACGACCCGAGCCGGTTGCGTCTCGGCTCGCGCTGAGCACTTCTTCACACTCGGCATGGCGCAGAGCCAGAGTCACTAGCGCAGCAAGGGTTGAGGGAGGGTGGAGGACGAGTTCGAGATGGAGGTTCTCATCGCGGGTGCCCCCGGTCAGCGTGGTTATAGCCGAGGCGACGTCCAAGCGGGGGATCCTTAGGGCTTTCGATTTGAATCGGGTAATTTAAGCCCGAAGCATCTCCCCTTGCGCCTGTTTGAGGGCCAAAAGCCCCGCCATCGACCTTGGGGGACCGCTCCCGGTGAAACTCTCTTTGAAGACTCGCCCAAACTGCTTGAAGTCTCGGATGGATCCAGAGGCGAGGGCCCGGAACCAGGCTTGGGCACCTTGGACTAGGGTAGTCACAAAGGCTCGGCATTTGATGGCGTCGGACGCTCCGTGAAGGGTCATCAGGGTGTCGAAACTGTCGAAATGATCGGCCGGGTCACCCTGGCCATCATAAAGCTTGAAGGTCGGGATGGAGGTTCTGGGAGACACCTCTGCCTTCAAGATATAGTCGGAGAATGGGGATTCCTCCTCGTCCACCGTGGAAGAGACCTTCTGCAGGGCACGTAGGGCGCGCTCCTGTTCTGTGAAACGCCTCTCGAATTCTCACAGTCGGAGGGATAGCTCCGGCTGTCGCTACGCCGTGGGGCTGGGGGGGCTGTCTGGGTGCTCCCCGGGGACTTCGGTCTCCGGGTTCAGGCAGCGTGCCCCAGGTTTTCCCCTTTTTGGCGTGGAGGAAGCCTCTTGCTCCAGAGGAGGGGCTTGTGAGGGTCCTTCTGACCTGTTATGGATAATCTGCCGGCCTCGGAGGGTAAAGCGGCCTCCGGCGGTGTGCTGGGACACGTACTCCGAAGTCCCCGGGTTCAGGCGGCGTGCCCCAGGTTTTCCCCTTTTTGGCATGGAGGAAGCCTCTTGCTCCGGAGGAGGGGCTTGTGAGGGTCCTCCTGACTTGTTACGGATAATCTGTCGACCTCGGAGGGTAAAGCGGCCTCCGGCGGTGTGCTGGGACACGTTCTCGCAGGGGGGGCTCTCTGGAGGGGCGCGTGACCTTCCATCCCTGGCCGCCTGAGTCCTCATGAGTTCCACGAGGACATCCAGTTTTGCGTTGAGGGCCTGAAAAGCGTCAGCGCCGCCGTTAAGCGGTAGCCCTACCGCCGCGGGTGGAGGGGGCGGTCCGTCGGCGGGAGTGCTGGCATTGGAGGGGGGATTTTGTGAGGCTTGAGAGGAGCCTTCTCCCGCCGCCACCATGGCCTTTCCCCTATCGCCGGCGGACCTCCTCCCTGAACTTCTTCGCACCATACTGGCTCTTCGGTCGTTTCCCACAGACGGCGCCAGATGAAGGGGCGTGATCTCGCGCGGCTCCTGAGCTGGGAGGATGATCACCGAATAGTGAACTATAAAGAAAGGGAAACAGATCAGGGGGCCCAGGGAAGGTTCCCTGGGGAAAACCCTCCAATGCTTAAGTCAGTAGAGCAATGGTGGAAGATATGGAGGGAGGTAGAAAGAGGTGCACGAGATCCCCTACACCAAGGTGGTGAAGTGGTTCCTGCTCACGGAGTTTTAGGCGTGTATTGCCTATACCTTTCGTTGGAGGTAGTCCCGGGTTTATATAGTGCACTGGCTTCATGAGTCCCGTAAGCTGAGGGGTTTCAGGTGGGCGTTACGTCCTCAACGTGAGATATTTACGTCCTCATCGTGGGATCTTCATAGCCTTGAGGGATCATGGGCCTTTTATCCTCATAAACTCCTGCTCATAAAGGGTTCTCAATGGCAGCATGGATAAGCAATCGTCGGTCGTCCCGAGCATAAAAGGTGCCAACCCTGTCCGGGCGATAGGCATAGCTCGGATGAGGATAGGTCGGAGTGGGCGCTGAGTGCCTGCCCTTATCCCGGCGAGGGGTAGATCGGGCATGGGTCTTTCTCTGACCTGGCCGACGCTCGGGCCTTCCGAGCCTAAGGGCCGCCGAGGAAGGGTGTGATCCCGAGTGAACTTATTTGGGCTTTCTAGCTTAAGTGGGCCCTGTAGGGCTGTCACTTAGATGAGTTGGGCCTCGTCTGGTTCTGATGGACCTAGTTTGGCCGCATTCTAGATGGACTACAGAAATCCCCCTCTCCACAATGTTATAACCCTAATAACATGCTGTAAAACAAGGAACAACATAGCATAACATGCTTGGAAACGATCGAGTTTTTGCTGAAACATGGACAAAAAATGGTCTTCAGGAGTCCGCCATATACAGAAGACGGTCTGGAGAGGATCACTACCATATAATGAATACACACACACACACACATACACACAGATATATATATATATATATATATATATATATATATATATATATATATATATATATATATATATATTTGAAATATTGCATGAAGGTGTCTTATATATAGGACGCATCTAATTTAAGGCGTCCAAGGATGCTGACGCGACCATAATTTCTCTCGTAAATCATAAAGAAAATAATCATTTTTCTTTTAAAGAAGGCGTCTTTTGAACCCGACGTGTATACAAGAAAACGTCAATGAACCAGGACGTGTTCACTCTAATATTAAAATTTCAAATGTGGACGAGGTAGCGGTCTATCGGGTGACCTCTAATTCAGGTAGCGGCCACTGTGGCGACCGCTACTTGAAACAGAGTCCCGCCTTTTGGTGGACCCGACATACCTTGATTAAAACGCATGTATCGATCATTATGCTCCATAAAAATTGGGCAAAATATAACCAAATGAAAGAGAACTTCGAGATCTATGACATGGTATGCTTTAATTAAAGTTAAGCCTGAGAGAAACTTACCTTTGATTGGGTTGAAGTAAGGCTAACTTGTCGAAACCCTAGACGAAGACCTCCCCTTCCTCGTTGCACCATGCCCTCGATCGTGCTCACCGGTCGCTGCTATGGCCCAATGAGATACTAGGGAGTATTAGGCGTCGATTTATAGAGCTAGGGTCAAAGGAAGAGGCGTGTGTAGGCTTGGAGATTGACGGGAAGAGTCCTCCGTGCCATATTCGCGGTTGACGAATTCAACGAGCCTATCTTTAAAATCTGGCGGCTAGGGTTAGGGTTTACGTAGGGAATTAGAAGGGAAATGGACCTATAATGCAAGCCTACCATTTGGGTCTAGATTGGGCCTAGTTGGGCTCGAAACGAGTTCTAATTTGGTGGATTAAGGTTGATCTACCCAAACTCCGAGTTTTACCTAAAAACCTTTGATTCGGGCTTAATTAATTTTTTTTTTTGGGGTTAGTCCAGTTAACACTTTTGTTAAGCATTTCGTCCCCTACAAGAATATAATTTTTTCATATTTTTATAAATTGTTTAAAATTTGGCCTAAGGGTGAAATTCAATTAATATAATTTATTATGTTAAATTCGTATCGACGTGAAAAATGATTATGCCTCAAAATATTAAATTTCTTTTATGATCATTGTAGTAAAATAATTATTCCTTCTTATTGATATAATTTGGCCACTTTCAAAAATGAACTTATTATCATACCATTTAATTAAGAAAATAAGTAATTGGGAATACAATTATTCTAACCTTTATTAATTGACCGAGTGTTACATCTTCTCTTCGCAGCAGTCATCTATGTTCGCTAGAGATTGGGCGAGTTCTTATAGCAGAGCTCCGGACGAAATTCTCCATGAGATGAGGAATTTTGCTTGATTCTAGTTGGTCCACATGTCAAATGAGGATATTCTGTTCAGGAATCTTCAAGACTTCGAGGCACGTGCATTGGATCAAGTGCCAATGATTAGGGTGATCACGTGACCAACTTTCCATAGCCCCTGCCTGCGCGATTTAATTTCTTCTTTTATGATCAGAAAATCTTCAACGGATGCGTCGACTCCATAGTGTTGTGGCGTCGGTGCAGCGTGTTCATTGTTTGAATTCTGACTGAAGTGGCCTGATTGAGTCGACTCCATAGTGTTCTTGCATCGACTCCATCATCTTGGTGCTCGTCATTTAGCTGAAAATAATTCGATCCTTGCGTCTGTGAACGTGTCACATAGACATTTTAAAAAGAAAGAAAGATTAACATTAAGATAATGATATGGGATGATGATAATAAATACGATAAAGATAAAGGTGGGGGAGGGAGCATGTGATGCTACCTAGGAGTGTGATCGCCAGAGGGGTTACCTCAAAAAAAAAGAGTGATCGTGAAAAGTACCTTGCAAGCGGGTGTAGATGTGAGTTCAACTTTTACCTTCTATCGGCCGGCCGATGAAGGGGGTTTTTATCTTGATTACCCTTGAAAGAAAACAATCAAAGACAAGAAGATTGGATTAGTCAAAAGTGTGTAATATCAATGCTCTATGGAAATCACTCTATGCAATAAGGGCATGAACACACCTTGTGTGTTTGTTTAAAACCCCTTAAGAAGGAGCAAAAGGTGGGAAAATATGTATGCATACAAAATAAGCAAAATATGATGCTAAAATACTAGAGCAAGGTAGCTAGCGTTGATGGCTGCGCAGGTAGAGAACTAAATAAAAGGGAAAAGATAATAAGAGAAGGGAATTGAGATATGAAGGGGGGCCTTCTACGCCACTGCAATAGAGAGAATCGAGAGAGAGAGGTCAACTGTGGCAGCAGCTAGCACAAGGAAGAATAACAGAACAGAGAGTTCTCTCTGTAACGCGTACACCTGCAAACGTTAGAAACTAAAGCACAAATTCTTTGCGTGGCTCTCTATAGACTCTCAGAAACTCTGTGTACTCTCTAAAAAAAAGGATCCCGCGGCAAGCAAAAGAGAGGAGTATTTATAGGGTTAAAAACCTTATTCTAATGGAATTAAAACAAGGAAAATAATCCCTGGACATGGATATCCTTCCTCAGAAGAACTTGGAACTAAAATGGAGAAGGAACACCATGCAGAGGAAGTCACAGACGCCATGGACACGGAATGGAAATGGCGACCTGGAGGCTATCATCAATTAAAAGGGCGACCGAGCAACGGTCGTCAATTCCTAGATAAATTATAGAAATAACGGACTTTCCACATTTTGAAAATAAGAAACAACGCCTACTTAAAAAGGCATCCATTAATGAGCGCCCGCTCAATAGGATGTCAATTCTTTGAATTTTAATTTTTAATGGAAATTGGAAAATCAAGAAATGACGCCCGTGCAACCGGTCGTTCATTAGAGTTAGTCAACCTACCAAAAGGACCCTGTCGTCCTATGGTGAAGGTAAATGGCGACACTCCACACTGTCGTTCATTTAAATAGCGCCCCGAAGATAGTCGCGAATTACAGAAAAATTCAGAAAAATTAGAAAAAGCCTTATATTGAGCCAGTAATGAAATCCACTTTGGGGTATTATGTTGTGACATGAAATTTACTCAACATAGTATCAATTTTGACGTGTCTACAACTGCCCCGCCTTGGCGTCTGCTTTGCAGGGGAGTGAGACGAAATAAAGCGTAGTGAAAAATGGAGATGGGGTAAAAGTGTAACGAAGCGGAATGAAGCGAGAATGGACTGAAAAGTAGATGCCAAGGTGTGATGTGACACGCCTCCGACGCTAAGTGTTGGAAACCTTTCCACGGTTTTGAATAAAACAACCTCGGATGATTTCGAGAAAGCAACAATTGTCTGGATGAAAAACTAAGCTAACAAAATGTGCACGACGGCACGAAAGGAGAGACACCATTGGAGTGCGATTACCAGCCAATGTGGACGTGCTACAACCAAGGTAGATTTGCAGGAAAAATAAAAGGAAGAGATAGGAATCCAATCAAAAGATACTTTCAAGGAACCAGCCTGAGCGGCTTCAAAGAGAATATAATACTCAATTTAAAATGGAATATCTCCTGTCAACTCAAATCATGAGCGAGTGGCCCTCATTACTGACTTAATATGAGGATTTTTAACATTAAGTTCAAAGTCCTACATGATGCATGCTGGGCTAAAAGAAAAATTAAAATAAACCAAAATAGAAAATAATCAAGGATAATATTGTTAAACCATCCAGATTAGGTCAGAAATCTAATTTTCTGAGCTGACACTAAGCCGAAGCCCGTTTGTCCACGCACCAACTCAGAAAGTGGAACCGTCATCCCAAGCCTTAGATGACTCAACGGCCTATCAGTGTGATCAAGACTCTCCAAGAATTATCATTATTTTTGATGAAGGGGAACTCAAATTCCAGGTTCATCAGAACCACAAGGTCCTTGATATGCTCTAATAGAGTAGATAACATATAGTAGAAATGCATACAAGAAGGTATACAGAGGAAGAGAAATGTCACCCAAAAGAACTCTGAGCGCCTTGGCAACCTGCATAAATCTTATTCTTTTCCGCGCTCAAAGATCATTAGCACCGCAAGAAATGATTTGACAAAGAATTCATAATAGTGTAAGCTCATTGCATGATTCGCAAAAGAATGATATGACAAAGAATTCATAATAGTGTATGCTCATTCCATGATTCAGACGAAGCCATCACAATTCACATAAAATTCAGAAATAGCATTCGAAGAAATGGCGACCGCGTGAGGGCGTGCTTAATCAAGAAATGACGACATGCTAATGGGTGCTATTTAAAGAAATTGAGGATACTGTAATGGTCGCCAATTCTTCGCGTTTCCAAAAACCCGTGTTCTAACCGGAAACTGAACTTCAAATCCTTTTCAAGCTCAAATTTGAGCTAAACCCGCGAACTGAAGCTCCTTCTTTATAAATAGGACCCCCAAGGCCTCTCCTTTCATCAAATAGAAGATCCAAGGACTCCAAGGAAGACCCAAATCAAGCTTGGAGTGCAGAAAATCAAGAAAAAATAGAGAAAAACATAGTTTTGAAGCTTGATCATGGAGTGGAGAATATTATGCAGTGTCCATTGAAGAGAACCAAGATGGGATTTGTAAGAATTACGGAGATTGAAGGACATATTAGTGGAAGGATTGCAGCAAATCAAGTAAGTTTTCAAGAAAACCTTAGTTCTATCTCTCTTCCTCTCACTCAATTCTACCCAAATTCTAATTCTATCCTTCTTCTCTTCTCTTCCTTTTAATTTTCAGGATTACCCACTTATGCCGGGGGCTAGGAGATACACCAAAATTCAATGGCTCCCCTTACTCCTCTCTAAAATTACCCTTGATATGAGATCCCATCTATCCAAGTGGCACCTCTTAGGCTTAATAACCCATGCCAAGCATTACAATGATATGCACTTTGATTGTGCCGCCATGGGAGCTCTCATAGAAATATGGCACCCACACACCCATACCTTTTTATTCCCTACTTTCGAAGCCACCATCCTTCTAGAGGAGGTGAAAATGCTACTAGGATTAAAGTCTTTGAAGCAAGGAGAGGAAGAAAAGATGGCAGTTATGTGAGAACCAATAAGCACGATAGAGATGTTAGCAAGCCTAATCCCAACCCAAAAAATGATTGACCAAATAAGGGCCACAAGAGGGATCAATTTGATGAAGCTTGCGGCGTGGGTGTATAAAGCCTTGGAAAAAGAGAATAAAGAAGAAGAGATGGAGATGATCATGGAGGCCATGGTGATTTGCCTTACGGGAGCACTACTCTTCCCCTTGACGGACGATTTCTTGGAGGAGGATCAATTGAGCGCTATATGTGGAATGTGGAAAGGCAAGAGAATTGGGTTGACGGTCTTAGCCTGTCTCTATAGTGGGCTCACCTCGGCATCTATGGGGAGGCCCCTATACGGGTCAATGCTCCTATTCACTAGTTGGGTGGACCTCCACTTCAAATTTGATCCATGTGAGGAGTCCCAACAAGCTTCTAGGATTTTCTCTAAGAGCCCACTCCACTACATGACGGGTACGCTAGGCTTGAATGATAGGGTTATAAACCGGGTACCCAAGCTCAAGAAATGGGTGGATTGGCGCGGACATCTCAAGATTATGCCACAAAACGCCTTCACATGCGCACCGGGATTCCTCAAGACTCAAGATCTTCATGCAAGGCTTTCTTCCGGGGTGGAGCTAAGGTTAATCGGTGCCACCGAGTTCGTGCTCTATAACGCACATCGATACCTTTCACAACTCGACCTTCCTCGCCATCTCTTTGAAGAAGCTTCTCATCTCCCACCAATCAAGAAGAGAGAATTGGGCTCAAAAGGCGATGAAGAGGAGATCAAGACAATACAAGCTTTATGGCGGGTCAGCAAGCTACACCGGCCCATGGAGCGAGTGGAGGAAGATAAAGAACAATGGAAGACTTATGTAATAGCTCTTAGGAATTTGAGGCCCAAGGTGGCTCATTAAGCATGTAATGATCCTTTCCTTTCAATAAATAAAAGATTGTTCATTGATTGAGCCAATGAAAGTGTCTAAAGTGATCAAAACTTCCAAAATCCTTCAATTCTATCTAACAAAATGAAGCTCTGTGAGAAACAGCGACTGCCACAGAGGTCGTTAATTCCTGAAACTGCGCCGTTCACACCGTCGCCAATTCACTTAAATCCATTTTTTCACAAAAATATAGAAATTCCATAATTGGCGCCCTTTTAGATAGCCGCTCATTCCTCAAATAACGCCCCTCCACGTGGGCGCTGATCGCTTTTATAAGATAACTCAAAATTTAAAAATTCATGTAATCAGCGCCTGCTTACCGAGCCGTCCATTCTTTAAATAACACCCTTGTATGCGGTCATCTTATTAAAAGGAATTCTCGATAAAACCATTAATGCACTTCATGATTGCCTGACACCTTCACTGATTCCAACGCACACATCAAAAGGGCGACCCCTTGATCGGTCGTTCAATCCTGTAATGACGCCCACGAGAAGGTCGCTGATTATAAATATTCTAAAAAAATTTGAAATTCCAATAAATGGGCGCTCGTTAGAGCAGTCGTCGATTCTTAAAATGACGACACTTTCTAGGGCGTCATTTCTTTCGAATTCACCGCCACAAAGACTTCCGTTAAAACTTCCTTTCCTTGCTTTGAAAGCCCTTTTTCATTTCCTTCTCTTTGTCCCTTCTACTCTCTTCACCCTCCTCTGCTACTCTCTGCAACCTCCACCGACGGTGACCACCGTAGCTCTCTCTTTCTCTCATTTTCACCCTTCCTATCTCCTCCCTATCTCTATGGCCTACGTGGGCGGCTCCGACAGTGGGAAGCGGCAGCGGGTGATGGCACCCGCCGTCGTCCACATTGACGATGAGGATCACGACGATGAAGAGGAGGTGGTCCCTCCCGTAGCGGCCCAAGCTCCGACGACGAAGGAGGAAGAAGACGATGAAGAAGAAGAAGAAGAAGGAGGCGGCGATGGAGATGAAGACGATGACAACGATGGAGAAGAAGACGATGAAGATGACGGCGATGGAGAAGAAGACGATGACGATGATGGCGATGGAGAAGAAGACGATGCCGGCAATGAAGAAGAGGAACAAGGTGAAGCAGAAGGAGGAGAGGAGGTGCAACCCCGTCCGGAGCAACCCCGGCTTCGCCGCCGACCACTACGGGGAGGGCTCATGGAGCTTGAACCCAGTAAGGTAATCCGTCCACCCTACTGCATTTTTTTAAAAACACAATCCATAGTCATCGGAGAGAGGGACACACTGTGGAAGCAGTAGGAATTGACGACCGAGCAAGCGGCGTCATTTCCTAAATATTTATTTTCAAGAAAATATTTTTAGAAATGACGTCCGAGAAGGGGTCACAGGTTAAAAATTAATTAAAAAAGAATAATTTAAAGAAATAGCGACCAAAATACTGTCGTCATTTTGAAAATTTTTTCTTTTTTTCCCTCTTCCTTTTTACAAAAACCATATTTTTATTTTTATTTTTTTTAACAGAAATAAGAATAACAGAAAATTGCCCAAGAAATGGCGCCTGACCTTTGGGCGTCAAATCTAAAATCTCAGGGAAATAGCATCCGAGCCTTGGGCGCTTAATCAAAAATTAATGGCCACTGTGTATTCGCCAATTAAAACAGTGATGATTTTTTTTTAAATTATTGGTTAATAAATATGCTGGTTATTGACACATGTTTATTTTATTTTTGTTGTTGTTTTGTTGCAGGGGTTGATACGGACTCGCATTTCCTGGGTTCAGGTGCGAGCTGCATACTATGGGATGCCCGACTTCCAGAGGGCGAGAGTGGAGGCGATGGGATTTGGGCCCTTCCTCAGCATCGAGCCGGTACGTCCCGATCTGATTCTTATTCAGGTGCTGAGGGAGAGATGGGATAGTGCTAGTCAGGTATTCTTGATGCCCTGGGGGCACATGGTGCCGAGCCTAGAGGATGTGACGAGGATCACGGGGCTTAGGGTAGACAGAGAGGCAGTGAGTGGGGTGACCCTCCCGAATTACGACGAGCTAGCATAGAGACTGTTAGATTTGGAGACAGTGGCTGATACCCCGAGGGCGTGCAGGATAGTGTACCGCAGTGAGCTGATGGGGATCATGGGATTAAGAGACTCTCGGCAGAGGTCGGGAGAGTCTTTGGGAGAATTAGCAGAGAGACTGACCGCGAGAGTCTGAGCCCCCTATTGTCAGGACCCGGCTGAGAGGGAGAGAGTGGATATGGACCTGAGGAGGTTTCTATTTCTGATGCTCGGGAGGTTGCTGTTAGGGATGAAGGGAGATGATATCAACTGCAGATTTCTGGGCATCGTGGAGGACCTGGACGGAGTAGGGCGGTACGCTTGGGGGGCTGCCCTGTTGGCACATTTGATAGTCGACCTGTCCACAGGGACAGGTCGTGAGACGACCGTCAGTGGCTTCTCACCTTTTCTTTAGGTATGCATTCCTTTCTTTTTTTATTTAAATGCTTATGATGAATTTTTATGATATGATGAATGTTACTAATGATTGTGGATGCAGGTGTGGAGTCACCTCTACATGCCGATAGACCGAGTTAGCGTCCGACTTGGAGATTCGGATGCCTACCCATTGGCGCGATGGTGGCTACCGTGCTTGAGTGGAGCGCCTCATGCCTACGAGCTGAGGGTACTTAGGCGGGAGGTCTGTGACTACCCTGCTTCACTGGTACGTGCTTAAACATGATGCAATTTGTTTTTATTTTCTGCTTTATGGTTATATGATGCTAACATGATATGCATGCAGGTGGTGTGGAGACCGTACCAGGGGATGACCGACGAGGGTCAGCCTTGGGTCACAACGGGCCGACCTCGCTTTGGGCGTGACATCTGGGTTCACTGCCTGAACGAGATCGAGCCGTCGCGGCTGAGGCTAGCGATGAGGACGCTCGGCCTGCATTAGGAGTGGGTTGAGGTAGCGGAGCCTCGCGGGATCCGGCGGAAGACCCCAAGATGCACCGTTGCTACCGACTGGCGGCTTCGGTTCCCAGAGCAGTTCGCGGACTGGCAGCGAGGCGGGACTCCAGTCATGTCCCATGCACCAGATAGCTCAGCGTACTTGCAGCGCTACTGGGATACGTACGCTGGGTGACCCCAGATGAGGGTCATAGGGGTACGTATTAATGCATTCTACTTATATGCTTATTAAGATATGCAGCTAACATGTGACAAATGAAGGACGCGCGGGATGCAGTGGTGGTGGACATGCAAGTCCATCTCCATAAGGTGTAGGCCCAGCTTGCGACTACGCGAGCGGACTTGGAGGCCCTGGTGAGTGTTCTTAACTCTATACAATGAATTATTCCTAAATTATTGATGTTTAGCCATTGAGAATCTTAATGAATGCAGCGTGCCCAGCAGGGAGTAGCAGCATGAGGTACATGAGGCGCCTCCTCGAGTATGAGGGATCAGAGTGCGGAGGTTGCTTCTTTGTAGGAGCAACTCGTCGGAGCGATAGCGCGAGCCGAGGCGGCGGAGCTCGACTTGGCTGAGCGGGTAAGTTCAAAAAAATAGATAGATGCATAAATTGCTTTCAGAGATAGATATTCAAAAAAAAACTCATGGGAATGGTGATGTTCAGGTTGCAGAGCTGCAGGAGGCACCGACTCAGGCGACCCAGGCGGGCACAGAGCTTACGATCCGTGACCAGCGGGTCACGGAACTCGAGGAGACGCTGAGGCGGTGAGAGGAATTTCCCAGCAACATGATGGAGATGAGGATCCTCTTCGAGGTGGAGAGGAGAGACCATGCTCGCGAGAGGGAGTAGTGGCTTACGTGGGAGCGTGAGCTTGCGGAGCGGTAGAGTGAGCTAGCGGAGTTGAGGATGCGGCTAGCCGTTACGGTGGAGCGCTTGAGGATCATAGAGGAGCGCCTGTAGAGGGGTCGTGAGCGAGCATGGGCTGTAGGCCATTCCAGCACTTTTGCCAGCACAGGGTACATAGCAGGTTCCTCGACTCAACAGAGGAAGGAGGCGGACGAGCAAGCACGAGCCGACAGGTCGGCTACCTCCTAGGGGTCCATGCTCCCACCACGCTCCCGTCGCCATGACGAGGGTGAGGCAGAGAGTAGGAGAGAGGAGGGTGGAGGTGAGAGCTAGAGAGAGATTACCTTTGTACACCACCTCCTATATTTTGTATACACACACATATATATATATATGAAATGAAATGCACGTTTGTTACTAGAATTTATCCTTTTGTGTGCATTTTGTCCTTTTGCCAACTGATTCTTTTCTATTCCTGCATACCACACTTAAATAAATAGATTAATTAATATGTCCGACTTGGCCCCTTGCTTGATAAGCAAGGGGTTATCATTGTTGATCTTGACAAAGGGCCAAGGGGCCAAGCCTTTAATCAACTAAGGCAAAAAACAAAGAATAGAGAAAAATGTGACATGCAAGCAAGCAGATGTAAACTGGAATTGAAAGATGCCCACACAAGATGCAAGCAAGCAAATGCTATGGCAAGAGGGAAAAGCAGGCAATCTGTGGAAATTGGCGACCGGACATGTGCCTTTATTTAATGAAATGGCGCCCTCTGGTTGGGCATTAATTGAAAACACGTTTCTCTCTCTCTCTCTCTCTCTCTCTCTCTCTCTCTCTCTCTCTCTCTCTCTCTCTGCAAAATGACGACTAAGGAGGCATCGTTGATTAATAATATAACGCCCCTATGATCGGGCGCTAATAGTTTTGTTTGTTTTTTTTCTTTCTTTTTTTCAAAATGACGACTAAGGAGGCGTCACTGATTAATAATATAACGCCCCTATGATCGGGCGCTAATAGTTTTTTTTTGAAAATGACGTAGCAGGGTATATCAGTCATAAAACCTTACACATTCACCAACTTAAATTCACTCATCATTCTTAAATAACTTAATAAAGGGTCAATGTGCTTAAAGTTTTTGCTTTCACTCATAATCTCGCGCGGCCCATCCTCCTAAGGCCGTCTTTGCCATTCTTCGAGCTTATGACATACCACGGAGGGGGAATGGAAGAAGATTTTGGGGAAGTTCACAAGGGGTTCCGAAAGATCGGGGAAGCTTCCCTCACCTACCCTATTGCTTGTTGGAGTTCGGTCTTTGGATTAGAGAAATTTTGTTGCCCTTTTGCCCTTTTGCCCTTATTCATGCATGCTTACGATTAGGATTTTTCCTGCGGGGACTTTTCCCTCTTGACATGCTTTTCTTTTGTATTTATTTGACTTGATGATTTTTTTCTTTTTGAGAATAAAAACCTAATTGTACTTGGGCCTTTGTGGCATATTGTTCCCTTTTGGGCCCTGACTTCCACCTACTAGGGCAGCGGGTAGGTTTGGTGATCTGCCCAGAGTCTGACTTCCCCCCCCATGAACCGAAGAGAAAAGAATGGGTAAAGTCTTTACACTCTCAGTTTGGCTTTAACCTTCCTTGGATTTTGGACCGCTTGAGTTTTAAGAGCTAAGCGTGTTGTATGTGTGTATTGACCCAAGATTAAATCATCAAGACTGAAGAATGAATTAGAGATTTTGATTTTTCGGGCTTCGTTGCCCATGCACCATGCCAACCATTCTCTCTTTTTTCTTTTTGTGTTTTTTCTTTTTTTTCTCATTTTTTCCTTTTCTCATTTTTTATTTTTCCCCTTTTTTATTGTTTTATTTCTGAGACTTAGGGATATTATTTCTTAAGATATAATCCATTCCAAGGGTGAGCCAATTCTTCCTCTTCAGTATTAATCAGTTTATAAGTATTGCTAGGATAAACTTCTTTTATTACATACGGCCCTTCCCAATTTGGTTGAAGTTTTGAGCGGGGACCACCATGTTTAACAAAGATTCTCTTGATTACCATCTCACCAACTTTAAATTTTCTCTCAATTACATTCTTTTGATAAAAATGTGAAATCCTATTTTGATAAACCCTTGCATGTTCGGTGGCGGCCAGACGTCTCTCATCTAAGAGTTCCAATTATGCAAGGAGAGATTCACGACGTTCGTCAATAGAGAGCTCATTGTCCAATTATACTCTAAGGGAAGGTATAAGAATCTCATAGGGAACCACCGCCTTCATCCCATAAGTGAGGGCGAAAGGAGTCTGCCCAGTAGGTGTGCGGATGGAAGTACGGTAGGCCCATAGCGCTTCTACGAGCTTCTCTGGCCAATCCGCAAATTTATTAGATTCACACGTTTTCTTGATGATTTTAATCAAAGTTTTATTTGTTTCCTCTGCTTGGCCATTGCCCTGTGGATAATAAGGAGATGAATGATGCAATGCAATGTTATAACTTTTGTAGAGATCTTGAAGCTCTTGAGAGATAAATTGTGGTCCATTGTCGGTGACGATGGAATTTGGTATGCCGAACCTAGCGATGATGTTCTTCATTATGAATTTGCAAACCGTTGACGCTTTAATTTCTGCATAAGCTTCCGCTTCCGCCCACTTGGTGAAGTACTCTGTAGCCGTGAGTATAAATGATTTTAGTTTTGTGAGGAGATTTGAATCACCAAGAGGTCCAATGATATCGAAAGCCCACATGGAGAAAGGCCATGGGGAGGACATAGGATGGAGTGAATAAGCAGGAGAATGAATTTTGTCGGCGTGCAGTTGGCACTTAACACACCTTCGAACATAGATAGAACAATCCTCTTCTAGAGTGGGCCAATAAAAGTCTAGCCTAAGGATCTTCTTAGCTAACTTCTGGCTATTGACATGGCCCCCACAAACTCCTGAATATGTCTCTTCCACAACCTTCCAAGATTCATCATCGTCAAGGCATCTAAGGAGAACACCGGTGAGACCTCTTCTATAGAGCATGCCTCCAAGCAGAGTGTATCTTTGGGCGACTCTCCTGATAGCTTTTTTCTCTTGTGCCATGGCCTCTTCGGGATAAGACTGATCTTGAAAATACTTAGCAATCTCATAGTACCACGGCTTTTGCTCGTCGGCCAATTCTTCCTCTAGATCGAGAAACATGATTTCTTTATTCTCAATGATTCCTCCTTCCTTAACCTTCTTAAGCACCTCCTCCTTAACACTAAGGAATGCATGATCTTTGATAGAAGGAGTAAGACGCTTCTGAATGATGAGAGAATGGAAATCCTCTTCGGGGAGAAAAATCAAGGAGGAGGCAAGTGAAGCAAGAGCGTCAGCTAAGATATTCTGGTTTCGAGGAACGTGGACAAAGATTAATTTAGTAAAGAGCTTGGCTATAATATCTCGGACCTTTTGGATCCTTCTTTGTGAGTCCTGGATCTGGTTTCTTGGAGTTTCCGACTCCGTTGTGTCCGAAATTTCGTTTCAGACATCTTTCGTGTTCGGATCGGCGCGATCCGGAGTTGTTTTGGAGGCCCGGAAGCGTTCCGCGGTTTTTCCGCGTGTGTTTTTTGATTCTCAGTGTGTGTTTCGGCAATTCCTTCGGAACCTCGTTGTGGGTGAACCGGGTCGTTCACCTAGGCGAGAGTGGCACCGTTGCGATCGGTGCGTTCCGAGGATCGCGGAAATGTAATTTTTAATTTTTTGGAATTTCTGAATTTTCTATAAATACCCCCCTTTTTCTCTCTCCCCCCACCCTTCTTCTTCTTCTTCTTCTTCCTCCCACCGTGAGAACTGCCCCCCTCTCCCCCTATCTCTCCCATTCGATCGCGGCGGGCATCTCTCCGGCTGCAGACGGCGGCGGGACGACGGCGCGGCGACGTGGGCGGCGACGAGGCGATCTTGTGGGCGTGCGGTGCTCATGGGAAGCGTGAAGGAGCGGGGTTTCCAAAAGCGTTCTTCGTAGTTTGAGCTCGATTCGGCGGAGCTTTCGCTCCATTGAGGTAGTGGGACGAATCCCTATGCTCATCTCATCATCCCCCGCGTTTTGTAGGCCGAATGGGAGCCGAGAGGGGTGCCTTTGAGCGGGTTTGGGCAAAAGCATGATTTTGGGAGAGTTCGCCCGATCTATGATTTTAGGCCATGATTTCGCGTTTTGATGGCTTAGAAGCATGCTAGGGGTCCCCAGGGGCCTTCCCCTTTGATTCCCCCCTCTCCTATGGAGGCATGGGGGTGTGGTTGGAATTTTTGGGCGTTTCATGCCGTTTCACCGTCGGACCGGTGTGATGGTCCTTCCAGTGACCGTCACACCATGTGACGCGCCCAAGTGGGTGCGTCACAGCCCTGCTTTTAGCCATATGGGGTCTAGGGGCTGTGACGGTCCCACGATAGACCGCCACAGGCGCTGTGACGTGCCTGGGTTAGATCGTTAGAGACGATCTGGCCGTAGGCATGACCGTTGGTTGTTGACCGTTGGGGGTCAAGGAATGTGACGCACCAGGCTTGGCGCGTCACAGCCTTGTGACGCCCCTGTGTGGATGCGTTAGAGGTGACGTTCTCTCACACTGTAATGCACCAGAGATGGTCCGTTACAAGCTGTGACGCATCGAGTGGCACACGTCACAGTCGGTTTCCTCTTGTTTGTGACGCACCATGGTAGGCGCGTCACAGACTGTGACACACCAGGGTAGGCGTGTCACACATCGTTTTGCACTGAGTGTCTGACGGGCCTGTGTTGGGCCATCAGATGGCTGTGACGGTCCAGCCTTAGACCGTCAGAGCCTGTGACGCATCTAGGGTAGACCATCAGGCTCAGGGTTACCCCGGATGGTTTGTAACCCCGTTTCTTTTCCGACCGTGGTCACCGTGCGACGGCGCTGGTACGTGGGACGGTCCCCGTACGTCGTCGGACGCGTACGTGGTTTTCCGTTGACTTGAGAGTCTACTCCGTAGTGACCCTCCACTAGTCGTAGCCCACCAGTACGCGTGTGCTGGTCTCACCTGGGAGTAGGTGTACGGGCTTACCCTTAGAGACGGTTTTAGACTGGTTTCCATCGGGTCCACGTCTTGCAGCCAGAGTTCGGCTGAGGGGAAGACCGATCAGAGGGCTAGACCAGGGACGCGCGGTCTGTGTGTGCATACGTGGTTGGGGGCGGTTGGACCCACGCTCACGGGCGTGACCCCAACTAGTCACTTGTTGTGGTTACTTGTACGGTGTCTCAGTTCCCGTTGGGCCGGAGGGAGACACCTGAGGCGCGGACTAAGACGTCAGTGGACGCATTCGGCCTTGCTTCTAGTGGGAGGTACTCTTGTCAAGTTGGAGTGACAGACTGTCCGTCGTGCGACTTCGACCTTCGGATTTTGTCGTGTTGACCGTGGTGTTCCGGACGTCCACCGTGGCACGTGTGTCAGTTTTCGTGCCGTGAGATTGGTGTTTTGTAGATTGCAGGGCTTCCCTTTCCTAGGTACTCGCTTACTCCTAGCGTAGCGATTTCTCCATTTACGAGGTAGGGTTCGAGTGATCTCTACTGAGTCTTGTTCTGAGACTCATTCCCTGCGTGTTTTCACAGTGTTTCAGGTTAGTCGCGGCCTCAGGGGAGCGCGTCTGAGGCTCAGCGTGGTTTGGGTGCCCAACGTTAGTGCCAGAGGTCAGAGCCGGGGTATGTCCCGTGTAGCTGTACTTTTCTTTCTTGTCTCTGTACTAGTTGTGGACTACTGCTGTTGTTATTTTATTGTTATCTTGTGGACAATGTATCATGTAAAATGTTAATTTATTTCTTGCTTAATTATATAGCTGTTTAATTTCTATAATTATTTGTGATACTTGTGTAGTCTCCACACCATTCTTTTAACCCTTCCGAGTCTTCGGACTCGTGGGTGGCGGTGTGAGTCTCGGGTTATCGGGCCTTCTCGGTAATCGAATTCTCGGGTCGTTATAGCTGGTATCTAAGCGCGGTTGTGGGATTATACAAGAATCATAACTAGCTGATGGGAATCGACGCCAAGAGCACTAACATTTTATTTGCATTTGTGTCCTTTAGTTTATTTTTATATCCTTGGGAAAGTATGTTCACAATTGTAAGGCTTTATAAGCTAATGTGTCATTCCCTAGGATTCTTTGGGTTTTTGTGCAAAAGTCCAGTAGGACCAGCAAGGGGCCCCCATCTCCTTTCCTATTGGTCCACCTAAGTCTTAGGGCCCATGTGGGGGGTCAGTCAAAGGTCCAAGGTGGGCTTCTAGATGGCTTGACCATTCAAGGGGACAATTGGATTAAAAAGTCCAATATTCCAACCCTTAAAGTCCAAGATGCTTCCCCCTTATAATATAGTTTATCCCATATTGTATTTTTTATTATTTATTGGTCATTTGACCACATGGGGAAGAAAATCCCCTCTCTCCCACGAAATTCCCAGCCCCCCACCCCTTGCCATTCTCTATATAAGCCTATGTATAGTGTTATTAGAGATATTAATGAAGAAATTATGTGAAAATTACTTGAAGCAAGAAGGTTGTGCCCTCTCTCCTCTCTCTCTGGTTCTCTTCTTCTTCCTCCAGCCCTCCAAGGTGTGAAGCCCATTCTCCTTAGCCCCTCTGAGTTACCCTCTGCTGCCGCCGCCGTCGTGCCGCCACCGCCGCTACATCGGAGTTCTGTCTCCATCAGGATAGAACCTCACCTTTGGATTTTTATCTTTCTTCTTTTTGTTTGATCGAGCCCTAATTTTGAGGGTTTGTTCTGTCCATCTCCCTTAACATCCAGTTCAAATTTCGTGTCATTTGGAAGTCATTAGGTATTTTTCCCATATTTTTGTTTGTCCTCTCAGTAATATACCCTTTTGCAGATCTACGAGATAGAGTCACCTTGTCGCATTTTCTCCACCCCCTTAAAAATTTTCAAAAAATCCCAAACAATTACTTAGTGTTCCACACATATATCCCCTTCCACCATAATTTTTGTGGAGTCTAGAAAATTCATTTGACCCTCGGTCAAAGGTCAGTTTCAGGCAGATCCCTTACTGCCCTGTGTCTACCAGTCCGAGTCAGAAAAAGAAACAGTCATACTGTCGTTTTCATTTTCAATCCGTCCACTGGATGGCGCTGTCAATATTATATGTTGTAGATCTATGAGTGCTCTTTTCAACGGTACCAACCACGCCTCGATCGGCCTCCGGATCTTAGCGTCGTAATTCGTGTCACCGAGGCCTGCAGATCTGTTCCTTTTGTGCAGGTCTGAAATTGCAGTCCAGAAGATATTCAGAAATAAATATGAAAAATCAACTTCAGGAGCCGCCCCTTCAGGGAGTCTTTCAGGGACACCCTGCCATCGTCCCAGCCAAGCGGCGCCTCCAGAAGATCTTAGGAAGGCGACGTTCCTTTGGAAACCGTTGCTTGCTATCCAGTGAGTCAGCCACCGAGTTGGCGCAGCACCGAGTTGGAATAGTGCCGAGTTGGACCAGCAGGCTGAGTTCGTGCCGTACGCACCTCCAAATTACTGCCCGTCAACCCAGGGTCGGTCCTCCCGGGCCCCACTGTAGCCCTTTACCTCCCTGCGTGGAGTGGGCAATAAAATTCACTATTGTAATTAACTTTTACCATTGTTACCGGGAGTTACCGTACTTGGCCGGGAACGTCTTCCCCACGCCCGGAGCGTGGAGGTACACTCGCTACCCTCCTCGTAGGCATTGCTTTACTCGTATATTTTTGTATATGCCACTGCATGAGTGATAGATTATCTAGCTTGTTATCATTTTATCACCGCTGCGAGAGCAAGAGTGAGTGACCGTCTCGTGACTCGACCCGAGTTAACGCGGAAAGGCCGATACCCGAGACTCACTGCCGATTTCTCAACCGCGCACGGTCTAACGTTTCCCTCGCTTAGGGACGATCGCGAGCTAGAGTCTCATGTCGCGTGTCCGTCCCACATCAATTTGGTATCAGAGTGCCAGTTGAGTCTAGGGTAGTATTTGGTCAAAAATAAAAAAAAGAGTCATTTAAGTCAAGTCTAAGCTTAAGTCGGTCCAAGGTTGCATATCATATTTTTATTCGGTATATTAAAAGGTGTTGTGCGAATGTTAGGCTATGCCTATCGGGAAGGTTGCACACTTGCGCGAGTGATCTTCGGATCGATTAACTCCGCCACGTACCGAGTCTTGGTTTAAGTCTAGGGTCCTTAGTGTGCATTAGTTAGTGCATTCCAACCTTGCATAGTCGGTCTAGTGTCTTGTCACCAACTGTTGGCATGTCCATTCACTAGCGTCCCCGTGTCCCATGGATGATCATGGGGCTGCATCTTCTGCATGGTGGCGATACTATCTAAAATGGAAGGACCACCCGGACCACCCCAAAAGGCCCGTAGCCCGGGACTTCTATGGCTCCGATAACCCGAGTGACTACCTAGAGTGGGAAGCCATTATGGACGACTACTTTGAGGTGTACATTATGTCCGGTCCCATGCAGGTGGACTTTGCCAAAAGGTGACTTTTCTATGAAGCCGCCGAAACATGGAGGGACATCAAATACTTCCGGGAAGATAGGAGACTAAGGCCCATCGAGTCATGGTGGGAGATGAAGAGAGCGCTTAGGAGGGTCTACCTTCCCTGCCCACCTACCTCCAACCACGGGGGTCATACCACTAGCCAACCCCACCAACTCACCCACAATCAAGTGGGCCACACTTCCAACCAACCCCGCCCCTTCATCTTCATCCAAGTCCACCAAAGCAACCCCAATCAAGTGGCCCTCCCTGTCGCTTCCAACCAACCACCCCTTGGCACCTCTGTCCAATCCCACCCAATCGCCTCCAACCAAGTGGAAGCCCCACTTATAGTCGAGTCTAGGTCCGCATCCGGGCCGAGAGATGAGGAGCGAGTCCACCCCGAGGCCCCTACTCCAACCCGCACCTTAGATGAAATCAAGAAAATGCTTTCGGATTGGTTGGAAAGGATAGAAAGGATAGATGCTCCTTCACCACCCGTGAGTGCTCCATTGCCCCTTTCTACTTCCGAACTTTATTCGGAACCATCTTATTTGGAGCCACTTCATTCCGAGCCACCCATGTTTCTAACGGGTACGCTTTTCATAGCCGAGCCGCTTCTTAGTTGGCTCAAGAATGGCTTGGTCCCGCCTCTTTATCCATTAATGGACCCCACCCTACCATTAGTGCCGGTCAACTCATTCCATATCACATTCCGGTCTAGTCACCATGTTGATGTTAGGTTCGGTGCGGTGGATTCAGAGGGGGGGTGAATGAATCCCACCCTTAAAAAATTTCGCTCAAACAATATTGCGGAAATAAAAACTCAGATGGCTTAAGCAATTGAGCAAATATGTATAGCACGCCTAAACAATCATCTAGCGGAAGCAAAGGACAGCAAACAACCCATTGCACAGATGATATTTTAGGTGGTTCGGTCCACAGACCTACGTCCACCCCTCACTCCAAACCAGAGTGAGGCTTCCACTAGCAATAGTTAGAACCACAGACTCAATCTGCAAACAAATGCTGCCTAACAGCTTGACCAGGGGAACAACCTCCCCTCTTCCTCCAACCCAGAGAGAAACCACTAGTGACACACAGTCACTAGCAAACCAGAGACCGAAGTCTCTCTTCCTCCAGACCAGGAGAGAACCCACAGGTAGCAACCACTACCTGCAAACCCGGAGTCAGAGACTCCCTTCCTCTGAAACCCAGAGGAAACCACCAGTGACACACAGTCACTAGCAAACCGAAGAACAGATCTCCCTTCCTCCAAACCGGAGGGGAACCACCAGTGACACCCAGTCACTGGCAACCAGAGACGCAAGTCTCTCTTCCTCCAAATCGGAGGGAACCCGACCTAAAAGTAGAGGATCGGAAGAATAAGGATGGTAAAGACAGAAAAGGGAAAACCAAAAAACCAAAGCGAAAAACAAAAACCAGTTAGCTCCAATGAGCATAGTCGTTCTGGATTTGATCCACGAACAGACTAAACAATTCTTGAAGAAAAGCTCTCTGCTCTCCTCTTCTCTTCTTAATCTCTGGATCTCTCTTTCTCTTTCCTTCTCGAGCTCTCTTCTATCTCTGCTGTTCTCACTTTTTCCTCTTCTGCTGGCTCACTTGATCTTTTCTTCTCTGCTGCACTTCTTTCTGCTTTACGCTTACTTCTGCTACTCTCACTTGCTTTTCTATCTGTTGTTCTTTCACTCGAAGGAGAAGCTTCCTCTTTATAGCAGGAAGGTGGGCGTGTGACTCCTACGAATTCCTGCCCTAACACATTGGCCACGTGGCAGCATCTCTGTCTGCAGGATGACACGTGTCATGATCCTAAGCCATCTCCATTCTTGGATCACGAGACTTCATTAATCTTTGCAAAGAGTCCCTGTCAGTCAGTCGAAGAGAATTATCAGTTTAAGACTATAGGACCTTGTACAAACTCTGTAGGGTGTAATGCAGTGTGTAGACTTTGCAATGTATAGACTTTGCAGTGCGACAGCAATGTATAGACTTTACAATGCGACAGCAATGTATAGACTTTGAATATGAATCCTTGGACATGCCTTCAACGAGTGTGCAGACTTGAGTGTATGTGATGCAGACACAAAGAGTGTATAGACTTGAAGTGTATGGACTTGTGTGTGATGTGCAGACTTGCTATGTGTCATGTGTACAGACTCTGCATGCAAGGCAGTTTAATGCAATATGCATATAGTAAAGTGTGCACAACAAACATAAATGTTCAGGCATGCAAGGTGAGTACAGGATGAATGCTCAGGCAATGCTGTCAAGGGATGTACAGACCTTTTATGCCCGCAACAAGATAGTGTATAGACTGTTATCATGATGCACAAACATATCAGCAGAGTGTGTAGACATTGAATGCACGATAACGAGTGTATAGACTTGCTAAGTCATCAAGCTACGTGCAGACAGCAATCTCTGTACAGACTTCACTTGTGCCTGAAATAGAATAATGTACAAACTTGGTCTTGCGACCACAGGCTGTACAGACTTTGACTTAAATATGCATAGAGACGCTAAGTGAGACGGTGGATGTACAGACTTGCTGTGTGTAATGCATGCGATGTATAGACTTGATAGCATGAGATGTTGAGTGAGACTGACCGATGTACAGACTTTGAAAGACGATGCATGCACAAGCCAACGATGTACAGACTTGATGAACGATGCAAAAGACTCTGTACAGACTTGGCCAATGTACAGACTTAGCAGGATAGCATGATGGTGAGTGTGTAGACTTCATCTAACAAGGTTCAGGCATGCTGTCAACTCTGTACAGACTTTAGATGCATGCATGCGACAACAATGTATAGATTTGCACGAGCATGAACAAGTGGCGATGTACAGACTTGAGATCAATGGATGCACTGGCTGTATAGACTTGCATATGCATGGAGAGGCAAGGCAATGTATAGACTTGAACGCGTGCATGCTATGCGATGTATAGACTTGGATGTGCTGCAAAGGCTGTACAGACTTCAATGTTCCATGCACAAAGACGCTAAGTGAGACGATGATGCTGTACAGACTTTGAGAGATGATGCATGATGGACGATGCATGCACAAGGAATGTACAGACTTGAAGAAATGCATGCAACACACAGGCTGTACAGACTTGGTCCGATGTACAGACTTGCTCAATGTACAGACTTCGCCGATGTATACACTTGGTGAGCGCCAAGACGGTGTACAGACTTTATGACTGATGCAATGAAACACCGGAGGATGCACAGACTTACAGGCACAATGAACATGGACCAATGCAGTGAATGCATATAGCAGATATGAACTGATGCAATGTATGCAGGAGAACTAATAGAGCAGTCTATTTACCAATGCAGAGACAGACAATGCAATGAGGTGAATGTGCCCACTCTCAAATCAATCAATCAATCATGCTCATATAGCATGCTGACATCAAAACAATTCATACTCATAGTGCAACACAATTCATACTCATAGTGCTTGCTGACATCAAAACCATAGGGGCACAACAGTTGACACCTTGGATGACCTTATTGTGGGATTAGATTCGCAATGGAAGTTGACGCACTCATTGGCCCGAGGCTTCGACCAACCCACTAGTCTTAGCTTCACCCATCCGGCCTTAGGGTTCATTACCTCCGTGTGCACCGTGGGTTGTGTCACCATAGAGATTCTTCTATTCCTCCCCATGCCGACCAAGCCCGACTTCATACCCTTTTCTCCAAGGGAGGAATCATACTTCCTACCTACGATCACCGTCCCACCCGCCACAATGCATGAAGGTGACCATCCACACCTTCAAGACTTCTACACATGGGACCGTGACTTGTACAAACCCACCACAAGGGGTCATACCTTCTTTGATCCCTTTGACCCATTCCCTAGTGGGCCCCTTGACCCACCATATATACTTCAATTATTTGAGGGAGTCCACTACAACACCCCTTCCCTACGGGCCGGGTCGTCTACACCCACCAAGCCTGTTCACTTGCGCGATACACCATCATCTAGGGGAAAGAAAGAAGATGCATTTGGTACCCCTGGTCCTCCCACATCTAAGTCCACTATGCATGCATGGTCCATTTTAGGAGGTCTAGGAATTCCCCATGACGTCAACCTCTGGTTACGTCAGATGCATGCATGGCACACATTTGGGTGTCCTGGTCCGCCGTCACACACGTACGGGTCAGCCTAACATTAGGTTTGTTTAGGGTCTTTTTGAGTCTTTGTTTCATTTGTCTGTCGTGTGTCTGTGCATACATCGAGTCGAGTCGGTTTTGTAAGCTCGCGTTGTTAGTCCCTTTCGAGTATGAGACTTGTCGGACTATTGGGATCGATTCTACTCTACATATCGGATCTACTCACATAAGGGACCCGCGGTGATTCCTAGTGAGTCGTTGAGCTGCCTCCCTCATTTGAGAGTGACCTCACCCCGGAGTGTCCACCTCTAGCCTCATTCCCATGGCAGCGTGCACATATCAAATCTATACGGGATGAGCAGGTGTCGATTACGTGGAGTGGAGCGTACTCCGCGCTTCCAGATTCGGTGACGGATCCGCCGGAGCTACTCGAGCAGCCGTACCCCTTACTCGACAGGGTCGAGTTCTTCCCACTCGGGGAGAGTAGATGGGAATCGACGCCAAGAGCACTAACATTTTATTTGCATTTGTGTCCTTTAGTTTATTTTTATATCCTTTGGAAAGTATGCTCACAATTGTAAGGCTTTATAAGCCAATGTGTCATTCCCTAGGATTCTTTGGGTTTATGTGCAAAAGTCTAGTAGGACCAGCAAGGGGCCCCCATATCCTTTCCTATTGGTCCACCGAAGTCTTAGGGCCCATGTGGGGTCAGTCAAAGATCCAAGGTGGGCTTCTAGATGGCTTGACCATTCAAGGGGACAATTGGATTAAAAAGTCCAATATTCCAACCCTTAAAGTCCAAGATGCTTCCCCCTTATAATATAGTTTATCCCATGTTGTATTTTTTATTTTTTTTGGGTCATTTGACCACATGGGGAAGAAAATCCCCTCTCTCCCACGAAATTCCCAGCCCCCCACCCCTTGTCATTCTCTATATAAGCCTATGTATAGTGTTTTTTTTACATAAAAAAAAACGCTATACATAGGCTTATATAGAGAATGACAAGGGGTGGGGCCTGGGAATTCCTCAGGAGTTTAAGCAGAACACGGAAAGGTGAAACATGACCTTCAGAAGGGCGTCAAATCACAAATTGACGACCTACATCAAGACGTTACTCAAAACACGACCATGATCAAGGGCGTCACTTCTTGGATTTAATTTTGGCAATAAAACTTACTTCATTTGAAAATTATGAGAACACGCCTAAGATGAAGGCGTTAATTGAAACCACGCCCTGAGGAAGGACGTTAATCAATAATTTGAATTTATTTTGAATTTATTGTGAAACCGGATAATACCAGGAATTGACGCCCTGACATTTGGTCGTCCTTTCTTTGAACACGCCCCATGTTAGGTCGCTATTTAAAACACGCCCCTCCTTAGGTCGCGAATCACAAAATGCAAGAACAAATCAAAAACACACAAAAATAAGAAAAACTTCATATTATGAATATATCGAAGTTCACTTTGGGACGTCAACATAGTGACATGAGATTTGATCAACATAGCGTCAATTTTGGCGTGTCTACAGCTGCCCCGCCTTGGCGTCTGCTTTGCAGGGGAGTGAGACGAAATGGAGTGAGAGCGCAACAAACGGAATGAAGTGGAGCGAACTGATAAGTAGATGCCAAGGTGTGATGTGACACGCCTCAGACACTAAGCATTGGAAATCTTTCCAAGATTCTGAGCGAAACAACTCCGGGTGATTCCAAGGAAGTATCAATTTGCTGGATAAAGGAGATTAAACTAAACAAGTAAAGATGTGCGCATGGCACGATAAGGAGACACCATTGGAGAGCGGTTACCAGCCAATGTGGACGTGCTACAACTAAGGTGGATTTGCAGAAAAATAAAGGGAATTGAGATGGAAACCCAGCAAAGGGACATTTTCAAGAAATCAGCCTGAGCGGCTTCAAAAAGAATAAAGTACTCAATTTGGAATGGAATATCTCATGTCAACTCAATCAAGAGCGAGTGACCTTCATTACAACCATAATATGAAGATTTTCAGCATGAAATTCAAAGTTCTACATGATGCATGCTGGGCTAAAAGAAAAGATAAAACAAACTAAAAGATAGAAAATAACCAAGGATAATATTGTTAAGCCATCTAGATTTGGTCAAGAATCCAGATCTCTAAGCTGACACTAGGCCGAAGCCCGTTTGTCTACGCATCAACTCAGAAAAGTGGAACCATCGTCCCAGACCTTTAACGACTCAACGGCCTATCCGTGTGATCAAGACTTTCCTGGAATTATCACTGTTTTTGGTGAAGGGGAACTCAAATTCCAGGTTCATCAGAACCACTAGGTCCTTGATATGCTATAATAGCGTAGATACCATATAGTAATAATGCTTACAACAAGATGATGTTACCTCCACATTAATCCGGACATCTCGAAACCTGTAATCTTCTGCACTCAAGAGTTCATTAGTTCTCTCAAAATTTCAATATAAATAATCCTCAATTCAAAGTATAACATGATCATAAGTGCTTAATAAGATAAAATCCTAACGAAATAATATGTATAGTGTCATTAGAGATATTAATGAAGAAATTATGTGAAAATTGCTTGAAGCAAGAAGGGTGTGCCCTCTCTCCTCTCTCTCTGGTTCTCTTCTTCTTCCTCCAGCCCTCCAAGGTGTGAAGCACATTCTCCTTAGCCCCTCTGAGTTCCCCTCTACTGCCGCCGCCGTCGTGCCGCCACTGCCGCTACATCGGAGTTTTGTCTCCATCAGGATAGAACCTCACCTCTGGATTTTTATCTTTTCTTCTTGTTGTCTGATCGAGCCCTAATTTTGAGGGTTTGTTGTGTCCATCTCCCTTAACATCCAGTTCAACTTTCGTGTCATTTGGAAGTCATTAGGTATTTTTCCCATATTTTTATTTGTCCTTTCAGTAATCTGCCCTTTTGCAGATCTACGGGACAGAGTCACCTTGTCGCATTTTTCCCACCCCCTTAAAATTTTTCAAAAAATCCCAAAACATTACTCAGTGTTCCACACATATATCTCCTTCCACCATAAGTTTTGTGGAGTCTAGAAAATTCATTTGATCCTCGGTCAAAGGTCAGTTTCAGGCAGATCCCTTGCTGCCCTGTGTGTCTGTCAGTCCGAGTCAGAAAAAAAAACAGTCATACAGTCATTTTCATTTTCAATCCATCCACTGGATGGAGCTGTCAATATTATATGTTATATATCTATGAGTGCTCTTTTCAACGGTACCAACCACGCCTCGATCGGCCTCCGGATCTGAGCGTCGTAATTCGTGTCACCGAGGCCTGCAGATCTGTTCCTTGTGCAGGTCCGAAATTACAGTCCAGAAGATATTCAGAAATAAATATCAAAAATCAACTTCAGGAGCCGCCCCTTCAGGGAGTCGTTCAGGGACACACTGCCATCGTCCCAGCCAAGCGGCGCCTCTAGAAGATCTTAGGAAGGTGACGTTCCTTTGGAAACCGTTGCTTGCTATCCAGTGAGTCAGCCACCGAGTTGGCGCAGCACCGAGTTGGAATAGTGCCGAGTCAAACCAGCAGGCCGAGTTCATGCCGTACGCACCTCCAAATTGCTGTCCGTCAACCCAGGGTCGGTCCTCTCGGGCCCCACTTGTAGCCCTTTACCTCCCTGCGTGGAGTGGGCAATAAAATTCACTGTTGTAATTAACTTTTACCGTTGTTACCGGGAGTTACTGTACTTGGCCGGGAACGTCTTCCCCACGCCCGGAGCGTGGAGGTACACTCGCCACCCTCCTCGTAGGCATTGCTTTACTCGTATATTTTTGTATATGCCGCTGCATGAGTGATAGATTATCTAGCTTGTTATCATTTTATCACCGCTGCGAGAGCGAGAGTGAGTGACCGTCCCGTGACTCGACCCGAGTTAACGCGGAAAGGCCGATACCCGAGACTCACTGCCGGTTTCTCAACCACGCACGGTCTAACGTTTCCCTCGCTTAGGGACGATCGCGAGCTAGAGTCCCAGGTCGCGTGTCCATCCCGCATCAGTAATTGTGATGGTCCACTAGTACACAGCGATGATGTACTGTTGACGCTGGCATCGGGCATCGTGTGTTTTTCTTGACCTTGCCGTTTCCGTGTTTTCTGTCTTTTACTTCAGGAGTGAGCATGACGCCGAGGCAGAGCACTCTCTCTCAGCCGGGGTAGTCAGCTGGAGGTCAGGAGATTCAACATGAGGTTCAGCGGGATCAGGAGGAGCAGAGTAGAGTGCCACCAGCGGCCACCGAGGCAGTGGATGCTGCGAGGTTTCCGGGGGCCGAGGATTTCTTCCGTGGCATGTACCAGCTTATGTCTCAGCAGTTCGGCAAAGAGGCTGGTGAGGGCTCATCGACCAGGGGTGGGCCAGGCTGAGCAGTGAGGGATTTCATGTAAAAATATAAATAAAAAATGGTAAATGTAAATATAGACTTTTATCTGTTTCATGTAGCTTGGCATGGAAATTTTGAGAAGAAAGAGAATGAACCAAATGATTGTTCTAGTTCTAGAAAAGATCTTCCTCACAATCGCTCCTTGTGATGCACGTTCCACTCAAATTGTGTCCTTTTGGCAGGGAGAGATAGAAAATATTTGAATATGATTGTATTTCATCCAAATTTTGTAATTTAATTAATTTGTTTTTATTTGCATTTGTGTTAAAATGCTTGCATATATACAAACAAACCATATATTTATCATGTGATAGTTTCATCCACCTTACTATGGCGGTCAGCTAGACCCTGATATGGCTCGGAGTTGGCTCGACGAGATGGAGCGGGTGTTCAGTTCCATGCGGTGTACTGTAGAGGACAGAGTGATGTTGGCCTACAAACAGTTGCAGGGTACGGCTCGGGTGTGGTGGTCTTCCAAGTGGAAGACGTCTTTCCAGCTTCGTCCACTTGAGCAGATTTTGTTTATTGACTTTATCAGTGCTTTCGAGCGTACCTACTGTCCAGAGTATATTGCTACGGAGCGGATGTGTCAATTTTTTGGAGCTGGTTCAGGGCGACATATCCGTGTTGCAGTACAGGACCCGATTTATTGAGCTGGGTCGGTATGCACCTCATATTATGGAGCATGAGAGGGTGAAGACCGCACAGTTCGTACAGGGCTTGAGGTAGGAGCTGAGGCACCATTTGATCGCGAATGTAGCCACTGATCTAGAGACAGCGTCTCGTGTTGCGGCTTCTTTGGAGATGGATATGCAGAGGACTCGGGGACCGATTAGCTAGGGACAGTCTTTGTCGGGTCGCAGCCAGCAGTCAGCTACCCAGCCGCAGGGTTCCTTTCAACATGCGTCGGGTGGTTCAGGAGCGCCGGCACCGGCAACGTTGGCGACATGATCTGTATCTTTTGGCTCTAAGGTAAAGAAGTTTCTCAAGAAGGGTTTCGGTAAGAAGCGCAAGGACCAGAGGCAGGCGTCATCGGACAGTGTACATCAGTCGGTCCCGTTTCAGCGTCAGGGATCAGTGGGTGGATCGCGAGGACTGTGCCCACGGTGTAGCGAGTACCACCCAGGCAGGCAGTGCACAACACCGATAGTTTGTTTCCGGTGTGACCAGGTAGGGCATATGGTGCGTGACTATCCTCAGAGACAGCAGCAGCAGCAGTTTCCTCAGCAGCAGCAAGTTCCCCCGCAGTAGAGGCAGCAGCAGCAGCAGCAGGGATAGTATTTGCCGCTACACAGGTCAGCTAGTGTGGGAGGCAGGCAGAGAGCTCGAGGCCAGATCACACACATGACCAGGGCAGAGGCAGTGGCGTTGCAGCTCGTGGAAGGTACCGTTCAAATTTTGGGTTGTGCGGCTCAGGTTTTGTTCGATTCTAGCGCGTTTCATTCGTTTGTTTCGGAGGATTTCGCACTGAGTATTGAGGAGCCGGTGACCCAGTTGTCCTGTGATTTGACAGTGGAGTTGCATTCGGGTGATTTTATGATCACTCCGTATTGTTTTGATGAGGTCCCTATGTAGGTGGAAGGGTGGAGTTTGTCGGCTAGGCTCTATGCGTTGCCGCTTCCGGACTTTGATGTGATTTTGGGCATAGATTGGCTCGAGACACATCATGCTTTGGTGGATTGCGGCTCGAAGAGGGTTTATTTCCGGTGACTTCACGGACCCACCTTCTATTTCCAAGGTATCAGGTCTTCCTCTTCCCGCTTTCTTATTTCTGCGATTCAAGCTCGTCATTTGCT
This sequence comes from Amorphophallus konjac, assembly GCA_022559845.1. Classification (NCBI taxonomy): domain Eukaryota; kingdom Viridiplantae; phylum Streptophyta; class Magnoliopsida; order Alismatales; family Araceae; genus Amorphophallus; species Amorphophallus konjac. Next base: position 110,910,852 of record CM040120.1, read on the forward strand.
TGACGCGGGTTGTCAGGGTTTTCTAACCTCCGTGGTTGTGGCAGACCGGATGGAGCTGGATGTCGAGGACATTCCGATAGTATGTGAGTTTCTTGATATTTTTTCGGATGACTTACCTGGATTGCCTCCCCAACGGGAGATTGATTTCGTGATTTAGATTGTGCCTGGTACGAGTGTTGATATTTATTTGCCTATCTTTTATCTTACTTTTGAGGTTTGCAAAGTAATATGGCAAGATGACAAACAAGCAATCAAAGATCTACTCAAACCTGTGAACATGTGAACATGAACCTAGGCAATCATAGCTAGCTCTAGCATGGGCATGCTACCTCAATCAAATTACGCTAAGGAAAAGGAAAACACATGCCGGGGCGTGGAGCAAGGAACGAATAAAAACACACCGCGAAGGTGGAACAAGCAAGGAAAATAAAGAAAATATGATGAAGAAGACAGTTAATGCCCAATACCAAGGAAAGATGTGATCGCCACCAAAGTAAACACAAGTCAAAGACCTGAATATATCTTGGAAATAGGTGGATGAAGCACCCGCCCACGGGAGAGAAAACCAAGGAAAGCCTGCAGATCAACTTGGAAGTAACGGCCAGAACCCTGTGCGTCGCTTGGAAGTGACGGCCGCACGATAGACCGCCGGAAGATAGTGACGCGCCTGCACCAGACCGTCAGGTAACCTGCGGTAGTAAAGCTTGAATTCTTTTAACTCCAACTCTTCCAGCCGGCTAGAAGACTTGGGCCTCGTGCTAATGAACCTGTAAACCTGCCAAAGAAGTAGAAAGACAAGACAAGACAACCTCAATTAGCCCTTTTCACAAGCATATCATCAATTCTTAAAGAGTTTAAGAACATCAAAAGGAGAGGGGATTACCGGGGAGTTTTGGTTTTTTAACCCCTCTGGGTGTTTTTTAAAAGTTTGGGAGGATGTTTGTATGCTTAAAGAACAGTGAAAAATGTGGAGGAAGAGGAGGGACAATGCTTTGTTTGAGGAAAACCAAGGAAGAACTCAAGCATGCAAGGATGAACTTGAAAGACAAAACCAAAGTACTCCCTTGATTAGAAGATGGATGGACGTGGGAAGCAGCTCCTCCTGGATGAAGATGGCTCCTGAGTTCGGCAGCACTTCGTCGTGAATTCAAATCTTCCTCCCCTTTGGCCATGAAGTCAAGGGTTCTATTTATAGACCCTCAAACTCTTAGGTCGAGCAGAGGATAATTCAGCAAGATAAAGAGATAACTCTTAGCAAATCCTTGAAGATAATATCACCAAGAGTCCATAGAAACAAACGGGGGGTCCTGAGGATCAGATTTGAAAGAGATAACGTCAATCCAAATCCTTATCTCGACCACGGAGCAGCAGAGAAAAGGCCTGAACTGCCAGGACTCTCGGAAGGAAGTAACGGCTGCACGATAGACCGCCACTTGGAAGTAACGCACCAAGCTTCATCCGTCACTTTCAACCCTATCCCAAAGAGATAAGATCAACGGGAAGAAGACCCAACAAGCTGGACTCTTCAAGGAAGCGACGGCCAAGGCATAGGGCGTTAGAATGAAACAACGGCTGCACGACAGACCGTTATTATCAACATGGAATCAAAAGGATAAGCTCTGAACACAAGGCCTTAAGCTCTAGGACTCTTCAAAGAGTAACGGTCCAGGACCCATCCGTCAGAAGGAAGCAACGCGCCTGACTGGGACCGTTATTAACATTGAGGTTCAAAAATAGAGTGAAGGGTTTGCTAAGATTCATCCAACGAAATGCCACCGGGAGCCACATCTTAATCCAGGAATTAAGACCCAAGAAATAGGCTTCAACTAACCAAGAGACTCAATGAAGGGTGAACAACTCGGAGCATCGTATAGAATGAAATAAAGAGATGACCCGACTTATTGGGTATAAAACGGGTGTCAACAGATGCCCCTCCTTAACGTCCTCTTTGCAGGGGAACGAGCGGAGATGAAGCGAAAGCGAAATGGAACATGGAGATGAAGCGGAAATGAAGCGGAGTGTATCAAAAAGAGGGCGTTAAGGTAAACGACACCCGTTCTGTACCAACAAGCGATAGGAATTTTTCTGAAAAACTTCGAATTGATCACAAGGAAATAGCCAGCCAAAGGGATGCAAGTCTGGAGAAATTAACTAAGGAAAAGAAACACGGCTAGCGCCGGAGGCAACAGAAAAGAAAGAGACTAAACTCCAGACAGGAATCTTCAGCGAACCAGATCAAGCGAGCAAATCGAAGGAAGCCTTCTAATTCAGAGTGGAATGATTCTCCTTATTCGGGATTAAGAACACAGCTGTTCACCATCACTGAGATATCTTGAACAGATGAAACTCATGAATGCTCAAAGAATGCGTATGATGCATGCTGGGCTAAAGGAAAAAGAAATCATCAAAACAAATGCAAAGAAAATAGAAAAAAATACTCGAGAATAATATTGCTAGATCGGAGAAATCAGAGTCAGGACACCATCTGCAACCACGGCGTGCAAGATAGAACCATCGTCCCCAAATTTTCCAATCTAACGGCCTATCCAACGATTAAACATGTGAGCTTAGATCATCATCATTTTTGTTTTAGGGGAACATCAGATCCCAGGACACATGAATGACCAGCCGGTTCTCGAGGTAATATATCATAGATAACATATAGTAATGCATTAAGGGAATGAGGGAGTGATATACAATACCTGACTTACCTGCCGGACGGAAGGCCAAGCGTGATTTTACTCGTAATTCCTTTCATGAAAGACAGGTTAGCCAACAATAAATCGAAAATAAGCACCAAGGCATAACCATTGTTCGTGCAAGGGGCATCCATAAGGAACATCATGATAAAAAAATAGGGTCGTTTAAGCATCAATTAGACCTTTCAATCATCAAGAAACTAGCAAGCATATAACGGTCTGATGACAGGGCGTCACATCAAGTAACGGATCACCCTTGATCCGTCATAAACAAGGCGGTTCACATTCTTCGATAAAACAGTCCATCACATGTGACGGCCCATGAAAGAAGCGTCAGAATGATGTGACGGCCGGTCGATAGACCGTCACATTTCCTGAGTTTTCAAAAAAAAACAACCGAACGGTCACGGCCCGTTCATTCCACCACATTCAACGCCCAAAAACCCAACCGAGAGAAACCACCGGCGACCACCGTCACCACTCCAATGGCCGGCGACGAGGCACCCCAGCCGCCACCAAAGAAGAGAGAGAGAGGGAAAAGAATGGCCATACGGCGGCTCCACCGCCGGATTGAACGGGAGGCGATCCCGCCGGTGGAAGAAGAACAACCGGCGAGGCGAAGTCCAAGGGAGGAAGAGGAAGCTCCCACGGCCACGGGGGACGAAGGGGAAGTTCCCTTGGGTGCAGAGGAGCCCAAGGAACCGAAGAAGAAGAAGAAGAAAGCCATGGACCACGAGGTAGGCCCCCCGCCCTAATTTTCTAATTTTTATTTTTTTGTGTTTATTTATGGATGCATGTGAGGGAAAGGGGTAGAAATGGGTCTACGAACCCACTAGGAACAATTGTAGGCCATTTGGCCATAGTGGGAGACCATGGGGATGCAAGGGAAAAAATTCCCAAACGCAGTCAATGTGACGGTCCTGCCAGCGACCGTCACACTCCTGACGCGCCAAGCTGAGGCCGTCAGAGTCAAATGACGCCCTACCCCAGGGCCGTCACTCTTGCCAGGGACTTAAACTATTTTTTAGGGTTTTCAGTTTTTTAAATTTTTATTTTGTTTTCAATTAAGAATGATTATGCAATGATTATATGATGCAAATTGGACTAATTAATGATCTAATATGCAATGCAGGGAAAGAGAAGATCACGGATCTCCTGGCTACAGATCCGGGCAGTGTACCAGGCATTGCCCGATTACCAGAGAGAGAGACTTGCCGAGATGGGATTCGCCGAGGTGCTCAGCATCGAGGTGATCCGGATGGACACTCCGGTACTGTACGCCTTGCACGAGAGATGGGACCCGATCAGCCGAGCTTTCATCTTCCCGTGGGGCCACATGATCCCCACGCTAGAAGACATAGCGAGGATTACCGGATTGAGAGTCCACGGAGCCGCGGTGACAGGGTGGACATACGGCGACTACCGAGAGATGGCGCAGCAGCTGCTCGGGCTAGATTTGATCAGGCCGGGACAGTCCTCCTCCCAGCTTTCGAGATCAGTGCTGCAGGAGAGCTTGGGACTGAGAGGAGCGGCGATCGCCGTGGGAGAGCTCCCTGAGGAGCACCTGAGCAGAGTGATAGACCAGGTGCGCCCTCGCGTGGCGGCAGAGGCGGGACCAGAGTGAGATAGAGTGCTCAGGCGCTTCCTGATGCTGCTATTCGGGAAGCTCCTCTTCTCGACTCGGGCAGATGTCATCAGCTGCAGACTGCTGCCGATGATAGAGGATTTGGGCAGAGTCAGGCGATACGCCTGGGGAGCGGCAGTGCTCGCATTCTTGTTCGAGTTCCTCAGCACTACGGATAGGCAGACGATGCTGGGCGGCTTCTCGCCTTTCCTACAGGTAAATGCACTTCTAAATGCTTTCTATTATACCATGAATATTGATGCTATGATTTATGAAAAATGATCTATGCAATGATTTATGCAATGATTCGACTGACTCGATTTCTAAATGCAGATCTGGAGCTATATGTACCTCCCGGGCATCGGGAGAGGCACATTACTCCATCCCGGCCGCATACCGATCACGAGGCGTTGGTCGGTGGTGAGGGATACAGGGTCGATCAGCAGACTGACCCGGACGATCCAGGATGACTTGGACTCCTTCCCGCACACATCGGTAAGTCCAGAACTCAAAATGATTTCTATATGCTTTTAAATGTTTCTAAATGCTTTCTAAAATGCTTTCTAAATATCTTTTAATGCTTTCATATGCTAATGAATGAACTAAATGCTCTCAGGTGAGATGGACCCCATACCGTGACGAGGGCTATACGGGACAGCCATGGGTGGAGGCGGCCTTATCGTACCGGGGGCGAGACATATGGTTGCATTGCCTCCATATCATCGAGCCTCTGCACTACAGGCTGATCCTGCGGACCCGGGGACTACACCAGCCCGAGGTGACCTTTCCACGCCACAGCGACGACCACCCCGGCAAGTCAGCAAGGGGCATCAGCGGCAATGTGGATTGGTGCGCCCGGAAGGCGAAGTACGTCCACGATTGGAACAGGCGGGGCCGAGCGGTGAAGGAGCGAGACGAGAGCGACGAGGCATATCTGAAGGCCTTCGCTCGACTCTACGGCGACCGGGTGTACCGAGGTACCCGCCGACCGGTATGCAAACTAAAACTCTAAACTTTTCTATTATGCAATGTGCAATGTGATATATGCTGACTCATGCTTTCTAAAATGCAGCTAGACCCTGAGGGACGGATAGCCGAGCTGGAAGGGCTACTCCACTCCACCATCCAACAGCGGGACGGGTACCGGTCTGCCCTGGAGCTCCTGGTGAGACTAAAAACTTAAATGCTCATGATTTATGCAATGATGTTCATGATGCAAATGCCAATGTCAACTAACCATGACTTCTAAATGCAGCGGGCCGAGGGAGCCCAACGCGCTGGACCGGATGCCCCATCGTCTTCCTCGCAGCCTGCGGGAGGCAGGGCTGAGCAGGAGGCTGACTTTGCTCGGGCGGTTGCCCGGGCCGAGGAGGCGGAGGCCACCCTCGCGGAGCGGGTAAGAGACTAAAAAACTTATGATTATGCCTAATTAAATGCTTAATAACCAATGACATGAAATGCAATCTACAGGCGAGGGATCTAGCAGCAGCAGTGGCCGAGGCCAGCCAGGCGAGAGCTGAGGTAGAGAGAAGCCGGGCCGAGACTGATCGAGCCCGAGCAGAGACGGAGCTGGTACGGGCAGAGATGGCCCGGCTGAGAGCGGAGACCCTGCGACGCCCAGATGATGCAGAGATGGAACAACTCCGGAAGGAGTTAGCGCGGGCGCGAGCTGAGGTGGAGGAGCTTCGGATCGGGACGGCCGACTTGGACCGCTACCGGACCGAGGCACGGGAGACGCGGCGTCAGATCTTTACACTGAAGATCGAGCTGCGGACACTGGAGCGGACGGTCCGGATGATGGGCCGGGGACCGGAGCGGAGTGCCTCCCAGAGTGGGGTACACAGGAGTGCTGCCCCTAGCGGCTCAGTGGGAAATTTCCTTGTCAGCTCCTCCGCCCAGCGGAGGAATGAGAGGGCAGAGAGAGGACAGCAGGAGGAGAGTGCTTCCATAGCACCGCCACCCGTGAGGAGACCCGAGGATAGAGAGGATGAGGGCGGTCCGGCGGATAAGCCGACCGAATGATGTATTTTTATGTTTTTTCTTATCTTTTGTATAGAACTTTTGGCAAAATGGAATGAGATCCCTTTTTTAGTTTTCTGTTTTGTTTTAGTTTTATGCAAGCGTGAATGAATGAATGTGAAAAATGCAGGATGGACGAAATGTGAATGAATGAATGAGATGTATGCAGGAATGTATGAAAATGGGAAGAGGACGAGGTGTACAATGTGAAAGACCGCCAGGTCTAGGCAAGGGCAGAAGAAATAGCCTGAACTCAGCAGCAGAGAAAGTGACGGTCTAAGATCTGACCGTCATAATCAAACGACGCTCTGGTGAGAGACCGTTAATCATCAGAGACCCACTCTGGCAGTGGGGCATCAGGATAAACGACGGCCAATCGAGGGTGCGTCAAATGCAAATAACGGCCACGGGTCAGACCGTTGATCATGGCAGAACGATAGTTGTCCAGGGCAACTAGCAGGAAATGCGACGGTCTGAAGAAGACGCGTCAGAAAGAGACGGTCCTAAGCAAGACCGTCAGGAAGTGTTTTAGCCCAGAAGAGAAGGAACTGAGTAGCTGAGAATGCGACGGCTTAGGGCTTGCGCGTTACAGAAAGCGACGGTAGACCCTTAGACCGTTATTCTCCACAGAACATGATTCGGGGAATTGAAACCCACAGAAAATGCGACGGCCAAGGGCTGGCGCGTCGGAATGAAGTAACGGCCGCACGATGGACCGTCAGAATCTGGGTTGTAATCGAAACGGATTGAGCCGAGATAACTAAAACCCGAGGTTTAGCCACTTGATCCATCACTAGAACTTATCCTAATTGAAGATAAAGCCTTCTAGCCCGAGTCTTATCCTTCCAAAGTTAAATATAAGCCTTAGCAACTTGAACCTTAATCAAAATCGTAGCTTTGCTGAAACCTCTGTTCTAGGGTTTGAAGAGCTCTTCCAAAGAGCAGAAAGCATGATGAAGAGGAGCTTCGAGGTGATGGCTATGGAGGAGAAAGCTTACACCGGCCCCAAAGCTGCAAGGAGGGAACATGGAGAGCTTCAACGGCTAACCTCAATTCCCAAACACCTAAGCTCCAACGTCCTAAGAGTGGTAAGTTCTTACAATTCATCCAAAGTTCAGAATTTTGCTGCACTTATTCTTTTCATGACTTCTTCTTTCTTTTCTCAAGCCCCTTCCTGGTCCAAGGTGCTATTCCAATCTGAAGTGGGTGGCTCCCATGGTAAAGGCACTTCCCATAGAGGTCACATCAATCCTTAAAGCATGGCACCTCCAACCTCTCTTGGTTTTAGGCAAGAATTTCCAGAAATTATCTTTCGATTGGCCAAGCCTTTCAGCACTTGTGGAATTATGGCATCCACAAACTCATACCTTCATCTTCCCTTCCTTTGAAGCAACCGTCCTATTGGAGGAGGTAGAAACCTACCTAGCCCTTCCTAAGACTAAGGTGGGGAATGAAGACCGGGTTTGCTACACAATCGAGCCTATCGACCCGTCCTTGATCTTGAGTGATTTCATTCACAATCCAAAGGACGTGAGAACCATGATCAGCCCACACCACATCCACTTGATACCCTTAGCACAGTGGATAGTGTCTCATTGTAAAAACAAGTGGGAGAGACATGAAGCGATAGCCAAGGCGGTGGCGGTTTGCTTGTGTGGAGTCTTTCTTTTTACCACTACCGACCACCTCTTAGACATTCAAAATCTTGGTATTATTAGCGGGCTGTGGCGGGGAATGTCTATCTCTCAAGCGGTCCTCTCATACCTTTATGAAGGACTAAGCTCGGCTTGTACAGGAGGACTTTTGTTCGGCTCCATGATACTCCTTGAGTGCTGGATGGGAATAAGAATCAAATTCCTTCCTAAGGAAGACATAATTTCAGCAAGCCGGATCTTCGGGAGCCACCCTCTCTTCTTTATTGGAGGGGCATTTGGATACTCTTCTCAGGTTGAATGCAAGACAGCGGATAAGAAAACTCGGGATGAATGGCGCCTCTTCTTTAACACTTTGCCAATAGACAAATTCATCATGCGACCAAGAGTCCTCCGGAGCACTCTTCTCAAAATACCGCGGCGTCAAGGCCTGGACCTCCAGCTAGTAGGGAACACTACCATGGCGATCTACAACCCGCACCGATGCCATCTTCAGATCGGATTACCTCGAATCAGCGTTTCTGCACTATCACACTACCCTCCCCTTCTACCTAGGAAGATGGGGACCGAGGAAGATGAAAGAGCGATCCGGAACGCGCTGACCATGTGGGAGATCAGCAAGGTGCGCCCGTGGCAAGCAGAGGTTGAAGAGAACGACGAAACACGCCGAGATTACATGAAAGAGTTGAGAAGAATCCGCCCTCTTGCAGATAAGAAATTGAATGTATCTTGATTTTCCTTTTTGTTCATGAGAGATATCATGTAATTGACAATCGAAGTTGAATTTATCAAGAATTATATTTCATTAATCTTTGCTTGAATGAGATGAGATTTGCCATAGTTGAATGATCTTGAGTTCCATCATTTGAAAGGCTAGAATGACGTGAATAGATAGGGCTTCTGGAGGATATGACGGATGTGCAATGGGCCACCATAAGGAAATAACGGTCTTGCGATAAGCCGTCAGAATGAGAACAATAAGAGCCCGGTCTCTGAAGGATATGACGGATGGGTCTTGGGCCGTTATATTCAAGTAACGGTAGGTCTCAGACCGTTAAAGTGATGGTTCAATGGAAAGGAAGAAGGCCTACGCCTGAAGGGAAATAACAGTCGAAGATGGGCCCGCTACATGACTGTAACGGTCTGATGCTGGCGCGTTACACACTTTGAACCTGCATAGTTGTAAGCTTTTGTTTTTTGTTTTTTGTTTTTTGTTTTGGACTTGTCCCTGTATTCTGCACACACTCAAACATGAAACAAGTTAGATCTGTTCTTAGACTCAACCCCTTGCCTTGAAGCAAGTTAGATAATGACCGTTTCTTGATATTTGGTCAAGGGGTGGAGCCTTATTAAATAGGTGAAAACATAATGAAAATGCGATGCATGCTATGCATATGATGGTATTTTTGGGAGTTTTGGAAAATATTTAATGTTTTTGGATTTTTGAAAATATTTGTTGTTTTTGGATTTTAAAAATATTTATTATTTTTTGGATTTTGAAAATATTTGTTATTTTTGGATTTTAAAATATTTGTTGTTTTTGGATTTTGGAAATATTTGTTTGTTTTTTTGAATTTTGAAAAACCAGTGCCTCTCTAGCAACACGAGACCTTCCTCGTTTTAGGTTGAGTCTCGAGACCGGCGTGCAATATTGTGACAACCCCTGGTCGAGACCTAATCATTATGGCGGTGTTTTTACCAATAGCCATACCTAGGGTACTCATCTCAGTCCTAAAAGAAAAAGGAACATGGGGGTAAGCTTTGGCCAGATGTAGAGTTTTAGAACTTGATTCCCTCACCGTACAACCCTATCAGAGATTTGGTCTGTTGCGCCGGGGCTTTTATGTCCGTCATCGAACCTTTGTTCCACCTAGGCATGCATGCGACCGGGCTCATAACGTCCCGCGGGGAACTGTACTGCCACTCTTGTCATGCCTAGTTTTCTTTTTCCTTTTGGAGCTTTTGAAAATTCATTCACAGGCTTTGAGATGATGCTTTTGATTTTGTTGTAAAGAGCACTCCTTTTCTTTTCTTTTCCTTTCTTCCTTGTGGCGTCAGGTCATAACGGACTTGCCCCTATTTGAGACCTCCTCTCGTTAGGGAGTTTGGATTGGTTGTCGCCTCCTTATTCACTCCTTACCCCTGGATTCAGCCGAAGAATGAAACGGACAGGGACTTCAATTTTCCCCTAAAGCATGGCCAAGGAGAACGGTGTCTTTTAAACAAGGAGCCCGACCAGGGACGTCGTGTAGTGTGTGATTGCCTTACTTGGGACCCTCTTCTTGAAGATAGGGAGGAAGTTCTTGTTGCCGGAGAAGCACATGATTTTTTTAGGGAAAGAAACGCTTAAGATACAACCCATTCCACGGGTGAGAGAGCTCCTCACCTTCCGCGTTTACTAAACGATAAGCATTCCCTGGATAAGCTTCTTTTATTACAAATGGCCCTTCCCAGTTAGGTTGCAACTTGGACCTAGGACCTGCAGACCGAATGAATTTACGTTTCAAAACAATTTCACCTTTACAAAATTTTCGTTCGATTACCTTCTTTTGAAAATAACGCGAAACCCTCTTTTGATAAACGGACACGTGATTGGCCGCGTTCATCCTCTTCTCATCCAAGAGTTCCAACTGGACCAGCAACGCCTCCCGACGTTCATCGAGATTAAGTTCCTTATCGAGCTGCACTCTAAGGGAAGGGATTAAGATCTCGTACGGGAGCACCGCCTCCATCCCATAAGTTAAAGAGTAGGGAGTTTGTCCCGTAGGGGTGCGGACGGAGGTGCGGTAAGCCCACAGAGCTTCCACCAATCTCTCAGGCCAATCAGAAAATTTATGTGCTTCGCATGTTTTCTTAATGATTTTAAGAAGGGTTTTATTAGTGGCCTCGGCTTGACCGTTGCCTTGAGGGTAATATGGAGACGAATGATGCAGTGCAATATTGAACTTCTTACATAGGTCCTTAAGCTCTTGGGAGACGAACTGGGGTCCGTTGTCGGTGATGATGCTGCTAGGCACTCCGAACCGCGAGATGATATTCTTCATGATAAAGCGGCACACCGTTGTAGCTTTGATCTCCGCGTACGCCTCGGCTTCGGCCCATTTGGTGAAGTACTCGGTAGCGTTGAGGATGAAGGATTTTTGCTTGATCTGAGAATTAGGATCACCGAGTGGGCCGACGACGTCGAAAGCCCACATAGAGAATGGCCAAGGAGCAGTCATAGGATGGAGGGACGAAGCTGGAGAGTGAATTTTATCAGCATGGAGTTGGCATTTAAGACACCTCCGGACATAGAGGGAGCAATCTTCCTCTAGAGTGGGCCAATAGTAGCCCTGCCTAAGGATCTTCTTTGCTAGAGCCTGGCCATTGACATGACCTCCACACTCGCTAGAATGGGCCGCTTCAGCCACTTTCCAAGCTTCTACATCATCCAAGCATCTCATGAGCATTCCATTAGTAGCTCGCCTATACAATTCTCCTGCAATGATAGTGTACCTTGCGGCGGCTCTTCTTATTGCTTTACGCTGCTTGGCTTTTGCCCCTTCTGGGAATGACCCTTCTTTGCAAAACAATTCGATTTCATGATACCAAGGCAATTCCTCTTCGTCCAGAATCTCCTCTAGTTCTGTTAATGAAACTTCCTTGAGATCTTCCTTCTCAACTCTCGCCTCTACAGATTTTCTGAGGTTGATGAACCAGGGATCTTGAAGAGAAGGTGCATCCAATCTCTGGACGACGATAGTCTCAGTACTACGACTGAGAGAAAAAGATAAGGAGGAAGCAAGAGATGCCAAAGCATCAGCTAGAATGTTCAAAGAACGGGGAGTATGGATATAGATCAGCTTACGGAATCGCTTAGCAATGAGCGTGACCAAATCTTGATAAGGTTTGAGCTTGGGGTCACGAGTACGGTAAGTGGACAGAACTTGCCGTAGAACGAGCTGAGAGTCTCCTATGATGTTCAAATAGCACGCGCCTAGGAGATAGGCGTGCTTCAAGCCGACCAGGAGAGCCTCATACTCAGCGATGTTGTTGGTAGCAGGAAATCGAAGTTGATAAGCGAAGGGGATGGTTACTCCCTCTGGAGTAAGCAAGACAGCCCCGATCCCTTGGCCTTGAGAGTTGAGTGCACCGTCGAAGTGCAGAGACCAGAAGGGATGATGAGAAAGGACAGAGAGATGCTCATCAGGGAAATCATCCTGAATGGAATCGGTATGAGGAATAGGAAGATGTGCAAGATGCTCAGCAATGGCATATCCTTTGACTGCCTTCTGAACGACAAAGGTGATGTCAAACTGAGAGAGGAAGCTCTGCCAGCGAGCTAACCTACTAGAAAGGACGGGCTTTTCTAGGAGATAACGGACCGGGTCCATTCTGGAGATCAACCTAACTGGGTGGGCGAGAAAGTAATGTTTAAGCTTCTGAGCTACCCACACTAAGGCGGCACAAGTCTTCTCCATAGCGGTGTACCTAGATTCAGCTAGATTAAACAACCGAGAAAGGTAGTACGCGGCCCGCTCTTTTCCTTCATCATCCACTTGTGCTAAAACCGTCCCTAGGGAGTCCTCGATGACCGAGATGTATACGATTAGGGGTTTCCCAGGGACAGGAGGTTGCAAAACCGGGGGATTGGTTAGGTACTCTTTGAGGTCCTCATAGGCCTTCTGACAATCTTGATTCCATTCGAACTTGGCCCCCGCCTTAAGCAACTCATAAAATGGGCGGCACCTTTGAGAATGCTGAGATATAAATCTTCTAATGAATTGCAGTCTACCAATCAATCCTCGAAGTTCCGTAATGTTCTTTGGCGGAGGCATGTCCATGACGGCCTGTGCTTTATTAGGATCAATCTGGATCCCCCGTTTGCTCACTATGAACCCTAGCAACTTCCCTGAGGAAACTCCAAATACGCACTTCTTCGGATTCATCTTAAGTTTATACTCCCTGGCTCTTTGCAGCACTTTAGCCAGAACAGAGGGGTGTTCTTCTTTTGTTCTTGATTTCACCAAGATGTCATCCACGTAAGCCTCCATGTATATGTGCATCATGTCGTGAAAAATGGCCATCATCGCCCTTTGATAGGTGGCACCCGCGTTCTTCAACCCAAATGGCATAACCACATAACAATACGTGCCCCAGGGCGTGGTGAAGGAAGTTTTCTCTTGATCTTCCGGAGCGAGACGGATTTGCCCGAGTACCCATCCATAAATGACAGAGCTTCATACCCGGCAGTGTTATCCACTAGAACATCTATATGAGGTAGCGGGAAATCATCTTTGGGACATGCTTTGTTTAGATCCCTGAAATCAATGCATATGCGCACTTTTCCATCCTTCTTGAGAACAGGGACTATGTTCGCCACCCACTGGGGATATAAGACTACTCTGACGAACTTGGCCTTGTATAGCTTGTCGACCTCTTCTTTGATCCTTAAGGCCATGTGGGGATGAAATCTTCTTGACCTTTGTTTCACAGGTGTTGCCCCTGGTTTAAGCACGAGTCGATGTTCCACTAAGGAGGGGTCAAGACCTGGCATGTCCTCATAAGACCAGGTGAAAGAATCGCTATACTCCCTTAATACCTTAATTAGATCTTCTTCTACCTGTGAAGGGAGATTAGCAGAAATAATGACGGGCCTGGGGTCTTCTTCTGTTCCCAAGTTGATTTCCTTTGTAGGTTCATCCACTGCCGTCGACGGCTGGTCGAATCTTTTTAGTCCTTGTGCATATAAATCGGCAGTGTCATCTACGTCGCTGTCTTCATCCATTGGATCCTTCTCATCTAAGACCTCATAGACGCCTAATCCGTTGTCGCTCCATTCCCCTTCTATTTCCTCTTCGTCTTTAATCACAATTGCCGTGGCGACAAATTCCGGACATTTCAAAAGAGCATGACACCGCTGAGCTAGATCTTGCAAGAACCTATCAGGAATAGATCGGGAAGGACGCGCGAGCGGGCGCGGCTCAGAATGGGAAGGGTTGGACGACCCAGAACAAGACCCTACTTCTCTAGACCTAACCGACTCTACTTCCTTAGACTCGCTAGACCCTAACCCTAACCTAGGAGAGAGAAGACTTAGTGGAAGGGGAGGAGCAGGGGACTCGTGCCCCTGGGAGGAGGAGGATGGAGACAGGATAGCGTAATCTTCCACTGAAATCTCCGTTTTAAATTTGACGTTTTTTTTTTCCTGGAGATCAGTAGAGACTACATAGCAAGATGGAGGAGGTGGGAGCTGCATAGGGAACAGCTCGGGGAAAATGCAATTGACAAAGGGGTCGGAAGAAGAAAACCACATCTCGTGGAGTTGAGCATTGGGAGAAGGAGGAGTGGATGGATCAATGCGCGGGCACTTCCCGCAAGCACACGAAATGAATAGAATCTCCGGTGGATCAATGACGAATGGATTTATCACGATGGGAGGAAGGCGGGGTATGAACCCCCTTTGCTGAAAGATGGATTGGAAGCGTGAGGGAGACCAAGAGAAGATAACTGGAGAGCTCTCCACCTTCTGCAATTTAACCGCGGGCTGCTTCTTCGGCCTCCACTGTACGAGCCGAACCTCTTGTTGCTTCTGGCGCTCCTCCTCATAAAAGAGCCTCTGCAAGGCCTGACTGTAGTCGAGCATGTCATCATCTGACCCTCCTGGCAGGGAAGGCGGACTGGCAATCGGACAAACTATATCCCCTTTTGGCTGAACCGGCTTTGGAGCTAATGTGCCGGGCTGGAGAGGCCCTCTGACAAAGTGCTGACGATAATCCCAGGTAAGCGGCCCAGAATCACCCACTATAGATAATGCTGTTTCCTTGTAACCGAGACCTCGCCTACCCATTTTTCTTCCCTTGGGTATAGGCTTAGTCATGCCTTGCAGTTGCGCGCCGAGGCCTCTCCCCGGTTGATAGCCCAGTTTCAATATAATGTTCCACCCCTTTGAATCTCGAATCTGCGGCTTCACTTTGACATTGACTGGAGTAGTGATGGGCTTAGGAGATGTGTAAGCCCAAGGAAAGTTCAGATCGAGCACTGACAGAACGGGCCGGCTGCTCGGCCAGAGTGTGGGAAGAACTTGATCTGAGATGGCCTTGACTGTCTGCACCGCGGACAAGCTCTTGACTTTGACGACCCTCCCTTGGAAGGGGAATTTAACGCACTGATGTGCGGTGGAGGGTACGGCACCAAGCATGTCAATCCAGGGACGACCCAAGATAGCCTTGAACATAGGGTCGATATCGAGAACATAGAATTCCACGGCCATAGCAAGGGGCCCGAGCTCTGCCTGAATGGTGATTATCCCGTGACATGCTCGCCTTGAGTTGTCATATGCTGCTATAGTGGTGGGAGTAGGCCGTAGTAACTCTTCAGATATGTTGCATGCTCGGAGGGTGCTAAGTGGACAAACATTAATTGAGGCCCCCGTGTCAACCAGTGCTGCTTCAATGTTGACCTTGTTCAGGGTAATTGTTATGCAGAGCGACATTTGCCGAGCCCCCGGAGGTGCAAGCTCGGTTTCTGAGAACGTAATTGCCGGCCCTTTGGAGATAGTTGCTAGTGCCGTTGGTAAGCTGTCGACTGCCATGTCTTCACTAACCATCACCTTCTGTAGGAAATCCCTCAGTGCATCCTGATGAAGGGTAGACCTTTTGATCAGCTCCAGTACGGATATCTTAGCGGGTACCCGATCCAGATGATGTAACAAGTCATATTGAGTACCCGGCAGGGGTTCAGCTTCTTCTTGTTCGGCCGTTGGCTGGGTGGACTGGGGATTAGAAGTAGTAACGTAATTCCTATGGAACATCTTCCCGCTCCTTAAGGCACAGTTTGCCGCAGCCTCCGAAGAGAGTATGATGGGCCCTGTAGGGTGGATGAGTGGGACAGGTGGTGCGGGGGAGGTGATTTGGTGGAGCGTAGGGTTGGTGAGGTTAATGGGGGGTGAGCGGATGATAGGTGAGGGATTGGTGGAAGGCACGGCGGTGATGGACGTCGATGCGGGTGGAGGGAGGGCTAGTGGATGTTTGAGAGTGGGCGAAGGATTAGGTGGTGGTGTGATGATGACGAGGGGAGTAAGTGTTGACGGGTATGATGGGATGGAGAGCGGTAGAGGGTTCGCTGGAGCGGGTGTGGATGGCAGGACGAGCGGAGGGGGTGTTGGTTGTGTAGGGAGGATGAAGGAATGGTTGCGGAGGTTGTGGTGGAAGGCCATTACTTGCGGTGTGGCGCCATCATCATCAAAAGACCACCCGGCGTTGGGGGCCGGGGGTTGAACCACGTTTACTTGTGCTGGTGCCGGTGGCTGCTGCTGAGGAGCGGGTGGATGACTCGGCATCGAGTTCTGATGGATGCCCAGGTCTTGTACTTGCTGCGGTTGCTGCTGTTGTGGCGGCTGCTGCGGCTGCGGTGCTTGATGCTGCTACAGTTGCTGCCCCTGCGGCTGCCTTCTCTTCTCTTTAATCTCAACAATGGCCCTATGCATTTCGGCCCAGTCGATTCTCTGCCCCTCATGAAGGTTATATACCAGATCTCGGAACTGAAAGCATCCTTCTATGGTATGGCCCGGCTGCCTATGGAACATGCAATATTTAGTTTGATCAACCGTCGGGTTCCAAACAGGCCGTTCCGGAGGAAGTTGGATTGCATTTATTGACATGAGTGCTGAGAAAATATCTATAAGTGTCTCTGGCAATGGAGGATACTGGGCTCTCCTGGGAGCCGGGCACTTGCTATTAGGGTTGTTGTTATTGTAGCCGTTGGGTGGAGGGACGTTATGGTATTGTGATGGTGGCGATGGTTGTTGCGGAATGGTGAAGGTGTTTTGAGGAATGGTGAAGGCGGGGGGAGGGTTTTATGGAGTGGCCTGGAAGTTTTGCGGAGCGGTGTTTTGTGGATTGCGGGGGTTTTGGTTGTAGCGGAAGGGTGCGGCCTAAAATGGAAAAGCAACGGCTTGTACTTGCTCGTTTGTTTGGACTCCCCCGGTAACCGGCCCTTGTGGTACTTGGGCTTTTGGTTTTCGAAGAGAGAGTGGATAGGGGAGTCCTTGAATTGAGTCTGTATGAAGCGCGCCCGGCTGTAGAGTTGATGCATGTTAGCTATATCATTCATTGCCAGGATGTTGCGAAAAGTCGGCGTGGCATTGGAGATCAGCAATTTGACCTTCTCTTCCTCCGGAATATGGCCAGGCACTCTGGCGGCCATCTGCCTCCACCTATCTGCATAGGTGGCGAACTCTTCTTCCGGTTTCATTTTTTCGGCTACTAGGTCTGTAAATGAATATTCCGGTCCAACCCTGTCTTGAAACCGCTGAATGAATTTGTCCTTAACTACCTTGAAACTTTCGGCCTCTTCCAGAGGCAGAGAATAGAACCATTCCAGAGCAACTCCATCTAAGGATCGGCGGAACAAGTACGCCATGAGGCGATCATCATACTGGAACTGCGCCGATTCATATAGAAAATCCCTCACGTGGATAAAGGGATTGCTGTTCCCATCGTACTTACGGTAGTTGGGGAGCTCTGATTGCGGAGGGAACCGAATGTTCTGGAAGCTCGGAATAGGAATATCGGCCAAGGATTGTGGGCCAACCCTTTTCTGGAGGAAATCGAGTTGTTGCTGCATGGCGGCCCACTTGTCAAGCAAGTCCTGCTCTTGGGAGGGAGCAGGGGTAGTGAAGGACGCCGATTGTTTTTGAGGAGCGGATGGAATGACTGTAGCAGAAAGGGGAGGCCCATAGGCATGAGTAGAAGGATAGACAGTGGAAATAGGGGGCCCGTAAGAAGGATATTGAGCCTGAGATATACCCGGATGGGAGTGAGTTTGGGCCACCCCTTGCTGAGGGTGTAAGAAATCAGAAGGGTTCATGAGAAGCTGTGAAGCCACAGAACCAGAATTGTGATGATCCACCTGGACGAAAGAAGGGATAGGCGATTTCCCTTTATCAAAAGACTGATGGGCTGAATTGGAAGATTGGCCCATCTCCATGCTGGCGAAAGTGATGGTCCGAGGTTGGACCGGGGTGAGGTCAATCGGAGTGGGCTGAACGGACGGCCCGATAATGGAAGGATTAGATTGACCTTGAACAGCGGCGGAGGGAGAAGCGTTGGACCCTTGCATAGCTTGATATAGGACTTGAAGTTGGGTCGGGTCCAATTGGGCCATCATGTGAAGGACGGAGCCCGCAGAAGGAGTAAAAAGAGAAGGGGTACCTTGACTACCTCCCACAGATGTGGAGGACGGGAGAGGGGCAGTCCCTTCTCCGGAGGGAAAGGTGGCAACCCTAGGGGGGTTCTCAAGGAGCCCTTGAGGAAGAGAGTCCTCTTGGGAGCGCGGAGGATTGAAGGATGCCATGGTGGATTCGAAGAGGGGGTTGGAATAGAACGTGAAGGAAGAAGCGACTCGAGAAGACGATTCAGACGGACGAAAATAACTCCACATGCAACGGACAACCTTGACAAAAAGCAAAAACAACCAACACAAAGCACACAATAAGCAACCGAACTTAGGTGATTTTAACAAGATGTAAGTGGTAAAAGATGGAGACACTCAAAAATCAAGCAAGTTGTTTAGAATGATGCGACAAGATTCTTATGATTTCTCCTTTGGAGCTTTAGTGAATTGATCGATATGTATTCTCAACAATGGGTTCCTAATAGGAGATGGATATGGGACTTGGTTTGACTCTAAGTGTAACCACTCAATCACTTATGCAACCCTAGACACGGGGTGGGAAAGGTACAACCAGCCCGGCGTCCGTGTGGAAATCCACGGCTCGCGGGGACTTATGGAGGTCCCTGCTGTGATTTCCTAGTCGGCCCCAAGGAATATGGAGACGAGAGGTCCTCACAACAAGGTAGGAAAATGCAATTTAATGTATGAAAAGATGAATGACCCTATGTGCACCGGAGTGCATGCAAAGTCTAGCCTAACAATCTAACAATCAATAGTGCACACCATGATATGCAGATATGAGCAAAGCAAGAAGGAGGTCAAGTATCACCCAAGCAATAAATCACAGCAAAAAACTGCGAAAATCAATGCACCTCGGATGCGTACCTGCCAGGAGAATAACGGTCGAAGGACCCTGCGTCAGAGAACAATAACGGTCGAAGGCCAGACCGCCAGATAATATATAACGCAGGGGGATGAGACCGTCAGATGAGCCAGAGAACAAAAACCAAACAGAAATAACCAGGAAACCCGTGGGAGCTCTCACAGCAGAACCAATGTGACGGTCTAATGCCCCTGCGTCAGAGAACTGTGACGCTGGGACACCTGGCCGTCAGAGAACTCAGAAAACCAGAATATGCAGTAATCAAAGGGGAAACAAAGGGCAACTCAACAAGCAGATGATGGCAGGTTTTAAACAAGAATCAAGAGCACGATTGGCACAAACTGTCCCACCGTGATCGCCAAAAAATTATCTGTTGATATTTATTTGCCTATCTTTTATCTTACTTTTGAGGTTTGCAAAGTAATATGGCAAGATGACAAACAAGCAATCAAAGATCTACTCAAACCTGTGAACATGTGAACATGAACCTAGGCAATCATAGCTAGCTCTAGCATGGGCATGCTACCTCAATCAAATTACGCTAAGGAAAAGGAAAACACACGCCGGGGCGTGGAGCAAGGAACGAATAAAAACACACCGCGAAGGTGGAGCAAACAAGGAAAATAAAGAAAATATGATGAAGAAGACAGTTAATGCCCAATACCAAGGAAAGATGTGATCGCCACCAAAGTAAACACAAGTCAAAGACCTGAATATACCTTGGAAATAGGTGGATGAAGCACCCGCCCACGGGAGAGAAAACCAAGGAAAGCCTGCAGATCAACTTGGAAGTAACGGCCAGAACCCTGTGCGTCGCTTGGAAGTGACGGCCGCACGATAGACCACCGAAAGATAGTGACGCGCCTGCACCAGACCGTCAGGTAACCTGCGGTAGTAAAGCTTGAATTCTTTTAACTCCAACTCTTCTAGCCAGCTAGAAGACTTAGGCCTCGTGCTAATGAACCTGTAAACCTGCCAAAGAAGTAGAAAGACAAGACAAGACAACCTCAATTAGCCCTTTTCACAAGCATAGCATCAATTCTTAAAGAGTTTAAGAACATCAAAAGGAGAGGGGATTACCGGGGAGTTTTGGTTTTTTAACCCCTCTAGGTGTTTTTTAAAAGTTTGGGAGGATGTTTGTATGCTTAAAGAATAGTGAAAAAGGTGGAGGAAGAGGAGGGACAATGCTTTGTTTGAGGAAAACCAAGGAAGGACTCAAGCATGCAATGATGAACTTGAAAGACCAAACTAAAGTACTCCCTTGATTAGAAGATGGATGGACGTGAGAAGCAGCTCCTCCTGGATGAAGATGGCTCCTGAGTTCGGCAGCACTTTATCGTGAATTCAAATCTTCCTCCCCTTTGGCCATGAAGTCAAGGGTTCTATTTATAGACCCTCAAACTCTTAGGTCGAGAAGAGGATAATTCAGCAAGATAAAGAGATAACTCTTAGCAAATCCTTGAAGATAATATCACCAAGAGTCCATAGAAACAAACGGGGGGTCCTGAGGATCAGATTTGAAAGAGATAACGTCAATCCAAGTTCTTATCTCGACCACGGAGTAGCAGAGAAAAGGCCTGAACTGCCAGGACTCTCGAAAGGAAGTAACGGCTGCACGACAGACCGCCACTTGGAAGTAACGCACCAAGCAACGACCGCCATTTTCAACCCTATCCCAAAGAGATAAGATCAACGGGAAGAAGGCCCAACAAGCTGGACTCTTTAAGGAAGCGACGGCCAAGGCATAGGGCGTTAGAATGAAACAACGGCTGCACGACAGACCGTTATTATCAACGTGGAATCAAAAGGATAAGCTCTGAACACAAGGCCTTAAGCTCTAGGACTCTTCAAAGAGTAACGGTCCAGGACCCATCCGTCAGAAGGAAGCAACGCGCCTGACTGGGACCGTTATTAACATTGAGGTTCAAAAATAGAGTGAAGGGTTTGGTAAGATTCATCCAACGAAACGCCACCGGGAGCCACATCTTAACCCAGGAATTAAGACCCAAGAAATAGGCTTCAACTAACCAAGAGACTCAATGAAGGGTGAACAACTCGGAGCATCGTATAGAATGAAATAAGGAGATGACCCGACTTATTGGGTATAAAACGGGTGTCAACAACGGGACCTTTGGCGAAGGCTCCCTACCGTATGGCCCCCGCTGAGTTGAGGGAGTTGAGGGCGCAGTTGCAGGAGTTGTTGGCCAAGGGGTACATTCGTCCTAGCTTTTCCCCTTGGGGTGCGCCCGTGTTGTTCGTAAAGAAGAAGGACGGTAGCTTGCGGTTGTGCATTGACTACCGATAGCTGAATGAGGTGACCATTAAGAACAAGTATCCATTTTCGTGGATTGATGTTTTGTTCGACCGGCTTCAGTCTGCGCGAGTGTTCTCGAGGATTGATTTACGGTCCGATTATAATCAGCTGAGAATTCACGAGTCCGATGTGGAGACGACTGCGTTTATTACGAGGTACAGGCATTATGAGTTCTTGGTGATGCCGTTCGGGCTCACCAATTCCCCCGTAGCCTTCATGGACTTGATGCAGAGGGTGTTTCATCTGTATCTGGACCAGGTCGTGGTCATATTTGTGGACGACATCCTTGTTTATTTGCGGTCTGTCGAGGAGCACGCGTACCATTTGGGTGTGGTGCTGCAGACGTTGCGAGATCACCAGTTGTATGCGAAGCTCCGTAAGTGCGAGTTCTGGCTTCGTAAGGTGCACTTTTTAGGGCACGTGATTTCTGGTGATGGTATTTCCGTGGACCCCGCCAAGTTTGAGGCTGTGATGCAGTGGCCGAGGCCGAGGCCGAGGTCTGTGACGGAGATCCGGAGTTTCTTGGGGCTTGTGGGCTATTATCGGCGGTTTATCCAGAATTTTTCTCACATTGCGGCACCGATGACCAGACTTACGCGGAAGGATGTGCCTTTCGTCTGGTCTGAGGAGTGTGAGCAGAGTTTCAGGGAACTGAAGAGATTGCTCACCTCGGCTCCGGTGTTGGTTTTACCTTCTGTATCGGGAGGTTTTGTGGTGTGTATAGATGCTTCCGGGGTCAGATTAGGTGCTGTGTTGATGCAACATGGTAGAGTGGTGGCGTATGTATCTCGGCAGCTGAAGCCCCACGAGGAGAACTACCCTACCCATGACCTGGAGTTGGCGGCTGTGATCTTCACATTGAAGATATGGAGGCATTATCTATACAGTGAGAAGTTCGAGGTATTCACTGACCATCAGAGTTTGAGGTATGTGTTCACGCAGAGGGACCTTAACCTCAGGCAGAGGCGTTGGATGGAGTTTATGAAGGATTATGACTGCACCCTATCTTATCAGCCGGGCAGGATGAATGTCGTCGTCGATGCTTTGAGTTGAAAGATCACGGTAAGTGCCTTGATGTTGAGGAAGTGGAGGCTCTGGGAACAAGTGCCCGAAATTTTATTCAGGCTCAAGATTCCTCAGGAGCCAGAGTTAGCAGTGCTTGCGAGTCTGACTGTCACTCCTGCTATCCGCCATCAGGTGACAGAGGCTCAGCATGCGGACCCTGAGTTGCCCCAGATTTTGGCTTTGGCTGATGTGGAGCTCGGCGAGGATGGAGCCGTGAGATTCCGTGGTAGGCTGTACGACCCAACTGAGGAGCAGGTTCGTCGTGCGGTGTTACGCGAGGCTCATGGGAGCAGGTACACCGTACACCTGGGTTCGACGAAGATGTATCGAAACTTGCAGAGGTAGTTCTTGTGGCCTGGCATGAAGGGAGATGTCGCCGAGTTTGTGGCCAGGTACCTGACCTGTCAGCAGGTGAAGGCGGAGCATCAGCGACCGGGAGGTACTCTCCAGCCCTTGGATGTTCCCGCGTGGAAGTGGGACCATGTGACCACAGATGGCTGTGACGGTCCAGCTTTAGACCGTCAGAGCCTGTGACGTGTCTAGGGTAGACCGTCAGGCTCAGGGTTGCCCCGGGTGGTTTGCAACCCCGTTTCTTTTCCGACCGTGGTCACCGTGCGACGGCGCAGGTACGTGGGATGGTCCCCGTACGTCGTCGGACGCGGATGTGGGTTTCCGTTGACTTGAGAGTCTACTCCGTAGTGACCCTCCACTAGTCGTAGCCCACCAGTACACGTGTACTGGTCTCACCTGGGAGTAGGTGTACGGGCTTACCCTTAGAGACGGTTTTAGACTAGTTTCCATCGGTCCCCACGTCTTGCAGCCAGAGTCTGGCTGAGGGGAAAACCGGTCAGATGGCCAGACCAGGGATGCGCGGTCTGTGTGTGCACACGTGGTTGGGGGCGGTTGGACTCACGCTGACGGGCGTGACCCCAACTAGTCACTTGTTGTGGTTACTTGTACGGTGTCTCAGTTCCCGTTGGGCCGGAGGGAGACACCTGAGGCGCGGACTAAGACGTCAGTGGACGCATTAGGCCTTGCTTCTAGTGAGAGGTACTCCTGTCGAGTTGAAGTGACAGACTGTCAGTCGTACGACTTCAACCTTCGGGTTTTGTCGTGTTGACCGTGGTGTTCCGGACGTCCACCGTGGCACGTGTGTCAGTTTTCGTGCCGTGAGATCGGTGTTTTGTAGATCGCATGGCTTCCCTTTCTGAGGTACTCGCTTACTGCTAGCGTAGCGGTTTCTCCGTTTGCGAGGTAGGGTTCGAGTGATCCCTACTGAGTCTTGTTCTAAGACTCATTCCCTGCGTGTTTTCACCGTGTTTCTGGTGAGTCGCGGCCTCAGGGGAGCGCGTCTGATGCTCAGCGTGGTTTGGGTGCCCAGCGTTAGTGCCAGAGGTCAGACCCGGGGTATGCCCCGTGTAGCTGTACTTTTCTTTCTTGTCTCTGTACTAGTTGTAGACTACTGCTGTTGTTATTTTATTGTTATCTTGTGGATCATGTATCATGTAAAATGTTAATTTATTTCCTGCTTAATTATATAACTATTTGATTTCTGTAATTATTTGTGATACTTGTGTAGTCTCCACACCATCCTTTTAACCCTTCCGAGTCTTCGAACTCGTGGGTGGCAGTGCGAGTCTCGGGTTATCGGGCCTTCCCGGTAATCGGATTCTCGGGTCGTTACATTGGCATAAGCAGAAGCAAGTTCCTGGTAGGGTTTGAGCTTGGGATCGAGCGTGCAGCATTTGGTGAGCACTTGTCGAAGAATAAGCTGACTATCACCTACAATCCGCAATTGAGTAACACCAAATTGATGAGCGGCCTCAAGTCTGGCCAGAAGAGCCTGATACTCAGCTATATTATTTGTAACTGAAAATGCAAGCTGAAAGGCAAGTGGAATGGTGATACCTTCAGGTGATGGGAGAACAATGCTGATCCACTTACCTTGAGAATTCAGAGCTCCATCAAAATGTAACGTCCACATCAAATCGGGCTGATTGACAGACATTAGTTCCTCATCTGGAAAGTCTGAGAGAGCGGGATCGAATCTAGGGAGAGGGTGATGAGCAAGATGTTCTGCTATGGCATAGCCTTTAATTACTTTTTACTGGATGTAAGTGATGTCGAACTGAGAAAGGAAGCTTTGCCATCGTGCTAATCGGTCGGTAAGGATAGATTTTTCAAGGAGAAATTTGATGGGATTCATGCGAGCAATGAGATGAACCTCATGAGCTAAGAAGTAATGCTTCAACTTCCGAACTACCCATACTAAAGCTACACAAGTCTCTCTATAGCCGTGTACTTCTGCTCACAGGGGTTGAGGAGCTTAGACAAGTAGTAGGCTGCCCTCTCCTTACCTTCTTCATCAACTTGAGTAAGGACAACACCTACTGAGTCATCCAGTACAGAGATATAAAGAACAAGTGGTTTGTCTGGAACTGGCGGCCTCAGGACAGGAGGATTGGATAGATAATCCTTCAATATGTCAAAAGCTACCTGACACTTGTCATCCCAATTAAATTTAACTCCCGGCTTAGTAAGCTCGTAGAACGGCCTACACCTTTGTGAGTGCTGGGAGATAAACCGGTGGATGAAATGCAACCTCCCGATCAATCCTTGAACTTCCTTCAAATTCATGGGAGGAGACATATCTCTTATTGCCTAGCCTTGTTGGAATCGATCTCAATACCCCTCTTACTGACGATGAACCCAAGCAACTTACCAGACGATACACCAAACACGCACTTATTAGGGTTCATTTTACAATTGATACTCACGGACTCTCTATAAGACCTTGGCTAGAACCCCGGGATGCTCAATCCTCGTCCTTGATTTCACTACCAGGTCATCAACATACACCTCTATATAAACATGGATCATATCATGAAAAATAGCCATCATGGCCCTTTGGTAGGTGGCTCCGGCATTCTTGAGTCCGAACGGCATGACCACATAGCAATAAGTGCCCCAAGGTGTAGTGAACGAAGTCTTCTCCTGATCTTTTTCAGCCAAGCGAATATGATTGTAACCTGAAAAGTCATCCATAAAAGAGAGGGTCTCGAACCCTACCGTATTATCAATTAAAACATCTATATGAGGGAGGGGGAAATCATCTTTAGGACACGCGCAGTTGAGGTCCAGGAAGTCTATGCAAATTCTGACTCTTCCATCCTTCTTCATAATCGGGACAATGTTAGCCACCCAATTAGGGTAAAGGACGACTCTAATGAATCTAGTCTTATGGAGCTTATCGACCTCTTCTTTCATCTTTAATGCCATATGAGGGTGGAAACGTCTTAACCGCTGCTTAACCGGGACAGACCCTGGCTTAAGTGTTAGACGGTGTGTAATACCCCAAGATTTTGTAAATAATTTTTTGAATTTTCTAGAAACATAATCAGATTTTCTAAAGATTTTCCTAGAATTAATTCAAGGCTAATGGGCTATAAAATGAATTATAGCTAATTAAATCTAATCATTACAGCCCAATACAATGTAAATGAATCTAATAGGCCCAAAAGGACCCAAGACCAAGCCCATAAGGTTTGGCCTATGTTCTAGAAGCTTAAACTAGGGTATTTATAGAATTTAAGGGGATAATTACTCCTTAATAGATAAATAAACGGATAATAATAAGGATAAGAATACAAGAGTTTGAACTGGTTTCAAATTCGGCGCTCAAAATCGAAAACGGTCTATCGCGAGACCGCTAGCCATTGGAAAATGGTCTAGTCCTAGACCGCTAAGCTCTGCAGATTTTCGAGAACGGAAGAAAATGTGAGAAGCTTGGAATTTTGGCATCCAAAACACATAGGATTGATGCTATCTACTAAATTAGATAAGTCTAGAAGGCTAGATGATCGAATTGAATACCTAATTGAGACTCTAAGTTCGTTCTAATCCTCAAGACCCTAGCTAAACCTATAAATAGATCCCAGCACCAAGCAGCGCGACCCTTACGTTTGGCTCGCGTGGAACTAAGGCAAGGAAGCTTTATTAGAGGTAAGTTCTTTAGAATATTTTATTCATAATACAAAAGTCTAACTGTCCTCTGAATTTTGTTCTAGAAGATCAAACCTACAAGGAGTTAGGAGCTTTCAAAGTCGCTGATTCAGCACAAGAATCCCATAAAACTATGCGATCGGGTCAGATTGAACAGCAAGATAGGATCCCTAAATGAGGTATTTAGCGATTGTGTCTTTAAAACATTATGTTACCCTTTATATCTTCTATCTACCCTCCAATTTTCACGTCTATAGGTCAAGGGAATCAGGAGATACAAGGGTGTGAAGTTACTGATTTAGCATAGAATGAGCAGAACTAGGGCTTACTTCCAGTCAGAAATTGGCACTCTAGGAGCGCTATTTGAGGTAGGTTATCTTATGAAAGGCTCAAACTCAAAGTTAGGGATAAAAGCCCTCTGATTTCAATTGATATCATGCATTGTACATTGAGAATTTTATCTTTTCATGAGGACTATGCATCTAGTATAGTATTCATGCATGAACTAGCCCTAATTGAGTTAAAAAAAGAATTTTCTTGTTTATTACACAAACCCATGCATATTGGCTGACCTATACTTGTGCTATCATGCTATAAAAGTTTATTCATGTTGATTTTCATGCATGATATGTCTTAGGTTGGTATTGTATTTTACTTTTCCATTAATACAGGAGGAAACGGTCTTCCTGTAGACCGCTAGAAACCCTAGCGGTCGAACGATAGACCACTTGGCCAGTGAAATGGTCCTTCACTAGACCGTTGAGTTTCTGATTTCTGTAATATTGTTAACCCGAAACATATTATAGATTTGCCCAATTTAATGTATGTTAAGCCTAGTTAAGTAGGTTTTACTCCTATTTCAAGTGCTATTTTCATATACCTAGTTAGGTTAAGAGAGCATTCTAGTAGATTTCATGATTCCTTATGAACTTAGAATTAGTTTTAAACTTATGTTATTTTCATGACCAAATCATATACTTTTGTAATTAACTTAAATTTATATGATTCATAGACTAGTCATGATTTGATCGCTGTTTTATCATGATATCTCTCTTCTAGAGTCATTTTCTTCAATACATGGCACATATCCCGGTGTGTTGTCATTAGTTACACCTTTGCACATTAAGAGCACAATCTTAGACTTGACAACCTCTCCATTGGATATTCCTTCCAACAGATTATGAAATCTTGTTTCAAGGCCTCCGTAAAACTCCGCAAGCCTGGGATTCCCACTAGGACGCCGAGCGGGTTGTACTATTAAAACCCCATTGTCTAGAGAGCATTTTTACCGATGTTTTGTGAGTTCTGGACCTTTGCAGCCATGTCCTAGACCACTACAGTCACTAAGTGGCCTTTACCGTGACCGCTAGGATCCAGGGGATTTCACTGTGTCGACTTTTCTATTTTATACATAAAATGGTCCTGCACTAGACCGCTTGACTCAAGAAACGGTCCAGTAAATGACCGCTTGGTTCCTGATTAGCCTAACTCGAGGTTTAACCTTTGGGGTTGGTTTTCTTGAGTTCCTAGATGATCTTAGGATTATCTGGAGTTCCAAACTATGTTAAAAAGGTTAACGTTAAGTTAAGGAATTTAATGAAAGTACCATTATGCTGCCAGAATGCCGCCGGAGTATAATGTCCTTTTTAAATCATTCATTGGATTCATATCAAACTTTTGTACGTTCTATACCTTGGTTACTTTGGCATGAAGCTTATTGTTCGGAATTGAGTTATTGGCCGTACTTTATTTTTATACTCGTGGAAGTAGCTTGATTTATGCGTGAAGATGTAGTTCAAGCACTGATTGTGTTCAAGGGCTCTATATTGTCAGAAACATACTGTAAACCATGGGGTATGATACTACTGGCGTCGCATTGCGCTAGGAGTACTTTCTTTATAAATATGTGAAATCCACGAATTCTCACAAGGTTCTCTCTAGATTGAATTGCTACATGCTTGTTACATGACATTCTAGTGCATGACCTCTATGGTTATGAAAAGTGAAAAGTGAGAGTGTGTTCTTGATACATGTAAGCATATTCTTGTTCGTGAAAGGCCAGGTTACGTTCTTGTTATATTCAACTCGATCTTGTTCATATATCATTACTCGTCATGATCTTACCATGCTATTGTGTTACTTGTTTTATCCGCGTGTTTTATCATATTTTTATGATTTATCTTACCCTCTAGAGCTAAATAGTTAATTACTTAAACATTGCCTTTATGTTGATACGAAGATACCTACTGGGCAAGTGTGCTCATTACCCTATTTTCCAATCTTTTTCAGAAAATTCTAGCGGGTCGGATTTGGATTACTCAAGTGATGGATCCGAGAGTGATTGATGGTTCGAGAAAAGCCATAGTTAGTCTAGTCAAGAGTCCATAATGTAATTTTCACTTTATTGAGTCATGTTAGTCAACGAGTCAAGATCATGTACTAGATAGTTATTATCAATAAAAGTCAGATTTTTGATCAATTATTTCCATTCATCTTCTATGTGAATGATTTGCGCTCTGATTGATATTGTCACTTGAGGCTTCTCTTGCCGGCTGTTCACGTTCCTGAAATTTCTTCCACTGTAATAAAAGCTCAGGGCGTGACAATTAAAGTGGTATCAGAGCCTAGGCATAAGTAAGTCCTAGGGAAAAATGTCATGTTATAGGTTAATTCCAAGGTTAACGACCCATACCTATGAATTCGGAAAGAATTCCGAACCTATGTGAGAATTGGGTAGAACCAAGGGTGAGATAGTTATATAGAAATTATCTCATGGAAAATCTTCCCGATTCTAAGGAAAATATCTAAATGTCCATGTTCACAGGTACCTTGAATTCTCGATGGCTCATCATGTGAATTGGGATGAGATGCAGCAAACTATTACGGGTCTTACCCAAGCCCTACAAACGGTGGCCCAAGTTGGTACAAGGGCTGGCGCGGATAACTTACACGACAATTTCTGGAGTTTAAATCCTCCGCGATTCTCTGGATCCTCTAACCCTGACGAGGCGAGAATTGGATCGATTAAATGAATCGAATATTCGATGTCATGCAATGCACTGATCCAGAGATAGTTCGTCTCACCACGTTCCAACTCAATAAGGATGCACGTACATGGTGGAAGTCTATTCCAGTCCTGCCTGCAGACGAACCACACACTTGGGAGAGATTTCTCACACTCTTCCCAGCAAAGTACTTCTCCGAGCACGTAAAGGAGAGGAAGGCAGCAGAATTCACGTCACTACGACAGGGCATGATGACGGTGGCAGAATATGAGCTCCAGTTCTCTCGACTAGCACCTTATGCTCCCCATCTAGTAAGCACAGATTTATTAAAAGCCAACCGATTTATGGATGGTTTAAAGCCCAGATTTATTCAACAACTTGGGTCTCAAAATATCTACACATATACGGAAATGGTTCAAAGGGCACATTTATGCGAAAGAACCATGGAGAAGGTGGAAAAGCTCCATGGGAAGGAAGAAAGGTCGAATCGGAAGCTTGATAAGCGAGGGGAGAAAGAGGTGGATGAGGATGAACTTCGTCACAATAAGAGGTCCCGCAATGGAAACAGTAATAGGAAAAGAAATGGAAATGGCAGTGGAAAGAATAAAAGAGTTAAGGAAGAAGAAGGAACGCAAGTCGCTATGGCCTGCACCTTTTATGAAAATTTCAGACACACAGCCGAAGAGTGCTGGAAGCGTCTCGGTGCTTGTCTCAAATGTGGAAGTCGGGAACATCGCTTGCCCATGTGTCCTCTTATAAAGGAACAATCTTCAAAGGATAACAATGGACACGGGTGACGAGGCCGACTAAATGCCATCTTGGACGGAGAAGGTAAGACGAGTGAAGGTAGCACCTTGACTTATTTACATATTAGCATTGCTTAATTGTTATTGCAAGTAATTAACTAATTAAAATGCACTCTTCCTTAAAAAGCAAATATTGAATTTGGGGACCAAATTCTCTTAAGTGGGGGAGGGTGTAATACCCCAAGATTTTGTAAATAATCTTTTGAATTTTCTAGAAACATAATCAGATTTTCTAAAGATTTTTCTAGAATTAATTTAAGGCTAATGTGCTATAAAATGAATTATAGTTAATTAAATCTAATCATTACAGCCCAATACGATGTAAATGAATCTAATAGGCCCAAAAGGACCCAAAACCAAGCCCATAAGGTTTGGCCAATGTTCTAGAAGCTTAAACTAGTGTATTTACAGAATTTAAGGGGATAATTACTCCTTAATAGATAAATAAACGGATAATAATAAGAATAAGAATACAAGAGTTTGAACTGGTTTCAAATTCGGGGGTCAAAATCAAAAACGGTCTATCGCGAGACCGCTAGCCATTGGAAAATGGTCTAGTCCTAGACCGCTAAGCTCTGCAGATTTCCGTGAATGGAAGAAAACATGAGAAGCTTGGAATTTTGGCATCCAAAACACCTAGGATCGATGCTATCTACTAAATTAGATAAGTCTAGAAGGCTAGAGGATCAAATTGAATACCTAATTGGGACTCTAAGTTCGTTCTAATCCTCAAGACCCTAGCTAAACCTATAAATAGATCCCAGAACCAAGCAGCGCGACCCTTACGTTTGGCTCACGTGGAACTAAGGTAAGGAAGCTTTATTAGAGATAAGTTCTTTAAAATATTTTGTTTATAATATTAAGGTCTAACTGCCCTCCTAATTTTATTCTAGGAGATCAAGCCTACAAGGAGTTAGGAGCTTTCAAAGTCGCTGATTCAGCACAAGAATCCCAGGAAACTATGCGATCGGGTCAGATTGAACAGCAAGATAAGAGCCCTAAATGAGGTATTTAG
This sequence comes from Amorphophallus konjac, assembly GCA_022559845.1. NCBI lineage: Eukaryota > Viridiplantae > Streptophyta > Magnoliopsida > Alismatales > Araceae > Amorphophallus > Amorphophallus konjac. The sequence goes on from CM040120.1 coordinate 110,942,091, forward strand.
CGATTGTGTCTTTAGAACTTTATATTACCCTTTATATCTTTTATCTACCCTCCAATTTTCACGTCCATAGGTCAAGGGAATCAGGAGATACAAGGGTGTAAAGTTGCTGATTTAGCACAGAACGTGCAGAACTAGGGCTTACTTCCAGTCAAAAATTAGCAGTCTAGGAGCGCTATTTGAGGTAGGTTATCTCATGAAAGGATCAAACTCGAAGTTAGGGATAAAAACTCTCTGATTTCAATCGATTTCATGCATTGTACATTGAGAATTTTATGTTTTCATGAGGACTATGCATCTAGTATAGTATTCATGCATGAACTAGCCCTAATTGAGTTAAAAGGAGAAATTTCTTGTTTATTACACAAACCCATGCATATTGGCTGACCTATACTCGTGTTATCATGCTATAGAAGTTTATTCATGTTGATTTCCATTCATGATATGTCTTAGGTTGGTATTTTATTTTACTTTTCCATTAATACAGGAGGAAACGGTCTTCCTATAGACCGCCAGAAACCCTAGCGGTCGAACGATAGACCGCTTGGCCAGTGAAACGGTCCTTCACTAGACCGTTTGAGTTTCTGATTTCGGTAATATTGTTAACCCGAAACATATTGCAGATTTGCCCAATTTAATGTATGTTAAGCCTAGTTAAGTAGGTTTTACTCCTATTTCAAGTGCTATTTTCATATACCTAGTTAGGTTAACAGAGCGTTCTAGTAGATTTCATTATTCCTTATGCACTTAGAATTAGTTTTAAACTTATGTTATTTTCATGACCAAATCATATACTTTTGTAATTAACTTAAATTTATATGATTCATGGATTAGTCATGATTTGATCGCTGTTTTATCATGATATCTCTCTTCTAGAGTCATTTTCTTCAATACATGGCACATATCCCGGTGTGTTGTCATTAGTTACACCTTTGCACATTAAGAACACAATCTTAGACTTGACAACCTCTCCATTGGATATTCCTTCCAACGGACTAAGAAATCTTGTTTCAAGGCCTCCGTAAGACTCCGCGAGCCTGGGATTCCCACTAGGACGCCGAGCGGGTTGTACTATTAAAACCCCATTGTCTAGAGAGCACTTTTACCGATGTTTTGTGAGTTCTGGACCTTTGCGGCCATGTCCTAGACCACTACAGTCACTAAGTGGCCTTTACCGTGACCGCTAGGATCCAGGGGATTTCACTGTGTCGACTTTTCTATTTTATACATAAAATGGTCCCGCACTAGACCGCTTGACTCAAGAAACGGTCCAGTAAATGACTGCTTGGTTCCTGATTAGTCTAACCCGAGGTTTGACCTTTAAGGTTGGTTTTCTTGAGTTCCTAGATGATCTTAGGAATATCTGGAGTTCCAAACTGTGTTAAAAAGGTTAACGTTAAGTTAAAGAATTTAATGAAAATACCGTTATGCTGTCGGAATGCCACCGGAGTATAATATCCTTTTTAAATCATTCATTGGATTCATATCAAACTTTGGTACGTTCTATACCTTGGTTACTTTGGCATGAAGCTTATTGTTTGGAATTGAGTTATTGGCCGTATTTTATTGTTATACTCGTGGAAGTAACTTGGTTTATACTTGAAGATGCAGTTCGGGCACTGATTATGTTCAAGGGCTCTATGCTAGACCCATCGGCTGATTATCGGAAACATACTGTAAACCATGGGGTATAATACTACTGGCGTCGCATTGCGCTGGGAGTACTTTCTTTATAAATAAGTGAAATCCATGAATTCTCGCAAGGTTCTCTCTAGATTGAATTACTGCATGCTTGTTACATGACATTCTAGTGCATGACCTCTATGGTTATGAAAAGTGAAAAGTGAAACGTAAAAGTGCATTCTTGATGCATGCAAGCATATTCTTGTTCGTGAAAGGCCAAGTTACGTTCTTGTTATATTCAACTCGATCTTGTTCATATATCATTACTCGTCATGATCTTACCATGCTATTGTGTTACTTGTTTTATCCGCGTGTTTTATTGTATTTGCATGATTTATCTTACCCTCTAGAGTTAAATTGTTAATTACTTAAACATTGCCTTCATGTTGATACGAAGATACCTACTGGGCAAGTGTGCTCATTACCCTACTTTCCAATCTTTTTCAAGAAATTCTAGCGGGTCAGATTCGGATTACTCAAGTGATGGATCCGAGAGTGATTGATGGTTCGAGAGAACCCATAGTTAGTCTAGTCAAGAGTCCATAATGTACTTTTCACTTTATTGAGTCATGTTAGTCAACGAGTCAAGATCATGTACTAGATAGTTATTATCAATAAAAGTCAGATTTTTGATCAATCATTTCCACTCATCTTCTATGTGAATGATTTGCGCTCTGATTGATATTGTCACTTGAGGCTTCTCTTGCCAACTGTTCACGTTCCCAAAATTTCTTCCTCTGTAATAAAAGCTCGGGGCGTGACACGATGTTCAACAAGCGCAGGGTCCAGACCTGGCATATCTTCCTAACTCCATGCAAACATGTCCTTGAATTCTTAAAGAACTAGAATGAGCGCCTCTTTCTCAGAGGGTGACAAATTTTCACTTATGAGGACAATCCTAGGGTTTTCCTCGGTATCCAAATTAATTTCTTTGGTATGCTCTTCTACTGAGGATGACGGTTTGTCGAATCTCCTCATGTCACTTACAAAAGCGTCAGCCTCGTCCTCATATTCGTCATATTCTTCATCCCCCTCTTCAATAGGGTCCTCATCATTCATAATCTCATAAACTCCGAACCCTTCGTCTATGGAACACACACCCTCGCATTCTATTTCCGGCAGGCGAAGCGGATCTTCCAAAAACTCGGGAAGGGCCAAACATCCCCGGCACCTCCTTGCTAAGTCTAATATGAACCTACAGGGAATCTGCTTACCCTTGGCTTTCTTAGTGGCAACTACCCCAAGACTCTTATTGCTAGAAGAAGAAGAAGAAGAAGAAGAACTAACCTGATCACTAGAATCTAAAGAAGAGGAGGAAGAAGTAGTAGATACAAGAGAAGGTATAGAAGAAGACTCCTCATCAGCAGAGTAAAAGAGGTCCGCTAACGGACCTTGAATGAGCGGCCCTTGGGTCGGGGCATACTCATGAACAAGATAGGAGGTCTTCTCAATAGAGATAGAGGATTGAAAAGTTTAAATTTTGGCATTTTTTTCATTTTCAATAATGAAGCAATAGGAGGGAGGATTAGAAGATGAAGTTGAAATCGAGAGTTTGGAAAAGGGTTGAATAAGACATTGCCCTAGCGAGGGCGTGATGGAGAGCTGAGAAAATTGCTCGAGGAGCAAAGGAGGAATTGAGGGAGTTTGGAGCAAATCTGGAGAGAAAGAAATCAAGACCGCGGGTGGTCTAGGAATGTTGATTGGAAATAACCTGGAATTCATGAAAGCAATAAGTGATGGATGGACAGAATTAAGGGAAAAGAGGCCAGCCCACAGCCTGTCTATGGTGAAGCCTTCTTCAAATGGCACGTCCGGCTCTCCTGTATCGGTGTAATTGCTGAGCAGTTGCCTCTTGTCAGTGATTACTGTTGGCTTCTCTATCAACTCATGAATCGGTGGTGGCCATTCCGGATCAGTTGGCATAAATAGTCGGCTCAGAGAAATAGTAATATCATTCATATCGAACCATCTATACCACTCACATTCTGGGTCATCCATCTTTCTTCTTTTGAATGGCCTTAATGACTCCAAGGCTCTATAGATGACCAGTGGCACTAAGTGGGGAGCAAATTGACGTGCATGCATATCTTGATGATCCAACAATGAGGTAACTACACTAGTCTACTCGTCATCCTGTTGAGTGGGCCCCTTCACAAAATGTGTATATAAATACCATGTGAGATGCCGTCTGTCTATTTTAAGAGTGGAAGTCATAGTAGCCCATGGCTCTCCTTCATTTTCATCCAATTTTTCCTTGCCCGGCCCTTTGTATCCCAGGCCACCTCGGGGAATGAGCTTGTGATTCTTAATGGGCTTCACTCTGCCTTGGAGACCGACGCCCAAGCCCTTGTCAGATCTGTACCCCATTCTTATCATAATGTTCCAGCCTGGGGTATTCATTATATTCTTCTTTTTCTTCCCCTTAAAAGGTAGGGGTGTTGATGCTGAAGCATAAGGTGTAGCTTGTGGCCTTAACAAATCATGCCGCAGATCGGCAAGATCTAGCACGGATAGTAAAGGCTTGTTGGTCGGCCATATGGAGGGCATTGACGTGGCAGAGTGTATGTCAACTGATGTCAAAATGGGCATGCTATTGACCTTGGTGATGGGCCCTTTATGTGGAAATTTTATGCATTGGTGATTTGTGGAGGGTTCAACATCAAGCACTTGGATATATGGACGGCCCAAAATACCATTAAAAGTTGGATCCATGTCAAAAATATGAAAATCTGTTGTAACCGACACAGGACCCAGCCCGACTTTCATATTGATCATGCCCATAGGCGACTTCTTTGTATTATCATATGCAGTGACTGTAATGGTAGACGGCCGTATCTCACTGTCCGGAATGCCACAGAATTTTTAAAGTACTGGGGGGCAGCACATTGATGGAATCTCCAATATCCACTAAACATTGTCTAACGGCCACTTTATTAATATCAACAGTGATGCACAAGGCATACATCTTGGCTAGCATTGGAGCTAGTTCATGTTCATGAAAGACAATAGCCGGTTGGTCACCTGTCGGAGTTAAAACTGAAGTGATATATTCAGGGGGGATGTCTTCACTGACCATCACCTTTTGTAGATATTCCTTTAAAGCCTTTTGGTGAGTGGTGGATCTCTTAATCAATTCCAATATAGAAATCCTAACCGGGGTCTTGTCCAGATGTTTTAACAGATCATATTGGGTGCCCGGTATGGACTATTGCTCTTGCTCTTGCTCCTCTTGCCCCTATGTGGGCTCTTGCTCCCGTTGTGGAAATACACGGTGGAATATCCGTCCACTACGGAGCACCATGATTTGTGAATTTTGTGCCTCTGTCGGGTTTTGAGTAGGAGGAGGATTGGTAGATGTGGAAGGAATATCGGGGTTAACAGGTATTGGAGGTGGAGTGACAGAGGAGGGAACCCTTATGAGGGGTCTTGTCGGCTGAGGATTAGCGGAAACTGGTGCAGTGGGTAGTGAAGGTCCTACTATAGGAGAGGGACTGGAAGGAGTAAGGGGTGCCTGGGCGGTTGGAGGAGGTGTAGGACGGATGAGGAGGGGCCCAGGTGGAGGTTGAAGTAAAAGGGGCCTTGCTGGCAAAGGGTTAATGGTAGCGGGAGGAGGAACAGGTGTCGGTGCGGGGTGGATAAGGAGCGGCATAGACGGCAAGGGAGTTATGGAAGGAGGAGGGGTTTGAGGTAAGGAAGGGTTTGTGGTGGTGCAAATGAGGAGCGGCCTAGCTGACAAGGGGTTTGTAGGAGTAGGAGGGGTTTGTTGTGGTGCAGGAGAAGGTGGGAGGTGAATGAGAATAGGCTTGGCTGGCGAGGGGTTGGTGATGGTGGAGAGAACTTGGTTAGCGGTGCACAAGAGGGGACGGGAAGGTTAAGGGAAAGGTGTTGGTTGGTTTGAAGTTTGATTTAAAGCCCCGACAGAGGCGTTTCTTCATGCCACCCTGGCCCTCTGTAAGGCCCGTTCTTTAACGGATCTTGATCGGTATTAATATAGAATTTAATCCATGAATTTAGGCATTTTTAATGGATTTAATGGGCTTTTTCTAGCATTTTATCCCTTTTATTAAAAGAGTTTTAAGAAATTAATGGGCATATGCATAATTATGCTTTTTTGAGGGTTTAGAATGCAAATAGAGGTTAAAAATCAAATATATATATATATATATATTTTAATCTTTTTTAAACCACCATCGACCCTCTCTCTTTCTCCCCATTTCTCTTTCTCTCACTCCCTAACCCTCTTTCTCCCCCCCCCATTCGACCGAACCCGCAGGCGGCCGAACCCGCGAACGGTGAAATCCCCTCTCGCCCTTTCTCCTTCGCGGCGCGCGGTGACTTGGAGGCACTGGCAGCCTCGCTGGTGAACCTGTAAGGAGGAGGAACGCGGCGGCGTCCTCGTCCCACGGCGGTCGACGATGCGACCCCCCTCTCTCCCCTTTCCTCTTAGCGGAGCACGATAACCCCGGCCACGGCAGAGGAGCCGAGGGCCTCGTCGGCGAGCCTGCAGGGCTGAGGATCGCGGCGGCGACCGCGGCAGAGCAGGACCACAGCGCGGAGGCGCGATCCCGCAGCGGAAGACGGCGGCCCTCTCTCCCCTTCTCACGGCCTTCTCACGGCGAAATCGGCGTCCTCGGCTAGGAATCCGGAGGGGGGCGACCTTCTTCCCGTGCTAGGACCAACAAAAGCTTCCCCACGACGCGAGGAACGCGGAGACGTCAACCCGGGTCAAACCGCAGAGTGTAGTGACGGCCGAGAAAAGGCGAGCCGAGGCGTGATCCTCGGCTTACATGCGGTCGGAACGGAGTTTTCATCGCGTTTGAGGTAGGGGGATCGATGCCCTAGCTCGTTAGATCGTCCCTAATGCCATGCCCATCGTCTTTATGTTTTAAATGGCATGCCCATCGTCTTTATGTTTTTGAAGCATGCCCATCGTCTTTATGTTTTTGGAGCATGCACATCATTGCTGAGTTCATAGACGATGAAATTGTCGTATTATGATGGCGGAATGGCAGGGAACAAGTTAAAAAAATTATGATTCCCGTCGATTTGGGTCGACCGGGAGGGGGTCCGGTTATGATTCCCGTGGATCCGGTTCTCCGGTAAGGACCATGTTTAGATTATTTCAGATTTTGTAACGGTCCGCCATAAACCGTTTATTGACCCGAGCGACTGACATTCGACCGCGTAAATATTCTAAATCTGTATGGCGGTGGAAGATTCACGGTCAGACCGTTTAGCAGCATGCAGCGGTTCGTTATTCGACCGCCTAAGACTATAGCGGCCCTAGTTCGACCGCTTATTCTGCAATTTTTACGTGTTCATTTAATTATGCATTTAATATTGCATCTTCGCCATGGTTAAGTCATTTTATCAACTGGGGCGGTTTTCTTTCAAGCATTTAATTCCGACAGAATTTAATTCTTAGCATATTTAGTTAATTATGTTTTTAATCTTGCATATTTGCCATGTTTAATCGTTATCATAAATTATGGCATGTTTTTAGATCCCAATAGAATTATATTCTCTTTCCTTGTGACGGAACCACTAGTCGTAGCTCGATGACCTTCTGTGTCGATCCCACCTGGGAGAGGTGGCGGGGTAGTCCCGTTTTACGATTTTTAAGCTAGTTCCGTGGGCCCCGGTCCAACTGTAGCATCCTACGGAGGGGAATATTAGCTAGAGGCCTGACTCTAGGCAACGAGCCAGTGTGTGCACACGTGGTCAGAGGCTTGGACCGACACTGACGAGTGTTAGTCTGACTAGTTACTTACTTCTGGTACTGTTACGCGTCTCGCTTGTCACGATCCATACTTGCGTAGATACTTGAGACAATGTAAGCCGTCAGTGGACGCATCTGGTTTCTGTTATAACAGGTGCTATAGATTCAGAGGGGGGGTGAATGAATCCCCTTATAAAAACTTGTCCAACTATAAAACTAAAGCGGAAATAAAATCTTAACTGGAGATGTAGCAACCTTCACTCTTAGTGAAGAGGTATATCTGTTGAGCAAAACCCAGAATTCAATCGGTGTAGGACAAGAAGTCCTCTAACTCATCTATCAAGCACATCACATGCAAGGGAGATATTCAATGTAATTCATAAACAGCTGAGCAAAGAAAAAACATGTGATACCTGTGAATGGGGTAGATGAAACAGAAAGATACACCACAATCACAACCACTGCACAGAGGATTTTTAGGTGGTTCGGCCAGACACAAATCTGCCTACGTCCACCCCACACTCCCAACCGGAATGTGGATTCACTAAAACTGCTGGGCAACACAGCTTGCCAACATATGCTGTCACACAGCTTTCCAGAGGACCAGGCTCCTCTCTTCCTCAAACCCAGGAGGGAAACACCAGTGACCCACGGCCACGGAAATCCAGAGACCAAGGTCTCTCTTCCTCCTACCCGAAGGGAACACCCAAGTGACACCCTGTCACTTGCAACCAGAGGACGAGTCCTCTCTTCCTCCTAGCCCGGAGGGAACACCCAAGTGACACCCTGTCACTTGCAACCAGAGGACTAGTCCTCTCTTCCTCCTAGCCCGGAGGGAACACCCAAGTGACACCCTGTCACTTGCAACCAGAGGACGAGTCCTCTCTTCCTCCTAGCCCGGAGGGAACCTCCAGCAACCCACGGTCACTAGAAACCAGAGACTCACGTCTCTCTTCCTCTATACCAAGAGGGAACCCACAAGACAGCCCCCAGCTACTTGCTGACCAGAGGTGAAGAACCTCTCTTCTCCTGATGGCACAGGAGGAACCCGTTCTCACAAGAGACACGAAGAACAACAAAGAAACCTTAAAGAAAAGACAAAAACAAAACAAGACAGCAGAATAGGAATGAAGCTCAGATGGCTCTGGATTTGATCCAAGCAGCCAGGCTCGAAGGACTGATCTTCATGATTCCTTCTTCTATGCTCACTCTCTTTTTCTTCTCACGAATACTTCCTTTTTCTTTCTTCTTCCTTTTCTTTCTGCTCTCTGATGTGCTTGGGCACTGCTCTCTCTGCTGCTCACGGCTAGGACTCCTTCTCTTCTTCACTGCTAGAGTTTCTTCTGCTTCAAGAGTATATTATATCCCTCGGAGGCTGAGGCAGTATATTTATAGCCGAGATGAAAGGATGGGGCGGTGTTGCCCTAGTGAGCTTTGACTGGTCCACGTGGTATAATTTCTTTCCACGTGTCTTCTGGAGCTTTTTCTTCTTTTGGCCACGTGTCAGCATCCTGGTACCTCGTCCATCCTGGGATCACGAGCCAGGCACCTCGGATCACGTGCCCTCCATTAGCACGCTCAGCAACTAAAACTTAAGTCTGCTGCGTTGACTCCATCAGCCTGTGTTTCTGGAGACTGACCGCGTTGACGCACTGTCATCACTGCGTCTACTCTTTGCTTGAACATATTTGAATTTGTCCCACTGCGTCGACCCTGCTATGGATAGCGTTGACGCGTTGAAGACAGCCATGGCCCCTTTCTTGAACTACTGCGTCGACGCTGCCAGTTGGTGGCGTTGACGCACGGATGAAAATCAGAAGTGTGTATTGGTCTTTCTTCCGCCGCTGCGTCAACGCTGCTTGTTGATGGCGTTGACGCACGAACATGTACATTAAAGCCTGTCTTGCTTTGTATATTGGCGTCTCTTAAGCCGCTGCGTCGACGCTGCTTGTTGATGGCGTTGACGCACGAACATGTACATTAAGGCCTGTCTTGCCTTGTATATTGGCGTCTCTTAAGCCGCTGCATTGACACTGCTGAATTGTGGCGTTGACGCAGTGATGGGTTCCAGTGAGCAACCAGCCTAGCCTTTTTGACTGTTGCGTCGACGCTGCTCCACTGCTGCGTTGACGCATGGAGCTGCAGCGTCGAAGCTTCCAATGTACTCCAGAGGCTGCATAGACTTGGCCAGAACGTAGGAAAAGCCATGAATGTATAGACTTGATCATCCAGATTCAATTCAACCGATGTAGACTTGAACGCTGTACAGACTTCTCGAGGTGATGCTTGAGCAAAGAGACAGTGTATAGACTTTCACACAAAAAGTAGACAAGGCAGCATGGCGTCAACCCAGCTGTTCCACTGCGTCAACGCATTGCATGAACAATTAGCCACTACGTTAACCCAATCTAGCCATATTCATGAATTAGCTATTCAGGCAGACAATCAGATATTCAAGCAGTCAAACAGTCATCTAAATTAATTAGCACACCTCACAACACCTCAGTGTGACTCATGGTGTGTCAGCCATCATCAAAACCACACAGGGGCACAATAATCTCTCCCTTTTTGATTATGGCAACACTATGAGTTACACTGATTCAGATTAGAGTCTTCTCCCCCTTTGCCTTCATCAAAAAAATGAAGTAGGAAAAATAATTCAGTAAAGCACAGGAATGTTATACTTCCCTTTGGATTGTTGATGGTTCGAAGGAAGCCTTTTCTTTGGAGACAGCTATCCTCCAAATGTATCCTTTCAAGAGCTTCTCCCCCTGTAGATATGTCATATCTTCAATCACACAGGTGCACTGAAGTATGAAGAACTCAATCATGTAAGGAGTTAGGAGCTCAATAAAATGCATGAATCAAGTCTCCCCCCCCCTTTTTTTTTGAATTATGGAAAGAGCAGCTATTTTCTGACACCAATTGAAAATTTCTGACATAACAAATTTCCCTTAACGAAGTGGAGCATAGTAGCAAGCACACAGGGAGTTCGAATTGGATCTGATTCCAGGACTGCAGGAGTCGACCCATGGGGTCGACCCATGAATACAGCAAGCAGTGACTTATGCATCAGAACATAAGGTCATCTCAGCACAAATAACATTGAAAATTGACTATCTGAGTGCAATTAACTATATGAATGCAATCAAAAATCATCAACTAAAAAGGTGTTATGAATGCAGTGCAATTAACTATATGAGTGCACAGTCATTGACAATTCATGTAGGATATTGGAACTATGCATGAGTCAAAACCTGAAAGGCATGTTATGCATTTAGTTTGACTAGCTCCCCCTTAGTCATACAACCCTTATGCATCCGCCATGCTTATGCAGGCCCAAGATATGAGTGGAAGTTAACAGTTGGGACCAATTGATAGAATTGAGTGCAAAGGAAACAGTCAGATTGGTCTGAATGACTGGAGTCCAATATGAGAGAGTAAAAAGAATTCAGATAGAATGAGAAAGATTTTCAATGGAATATCAACTTTCATAAATCTGATTTAAACAGATGATTACAGACTCTTCCATCATAGAAACCTATGAATGAACCTACGTTGACAAACCAGATCAGAATTTTATGTATGCAAGGTTTGAACATGAGCCTTTTCTACTCATATCTGAAATCAGTTTTCTTAATAACAAGTGAACCAAGTTTTCATATCGAGAGACCTTTTTAACCTTCTTCATTCTTACTCACTGAATTTCAAAGATTTCCTCAAGAAATGCAATCGATAGTATTGAGGATAAACAAACAAGAAACCATTTATTTCTGTCAAAGTTTCTATTGAAAGAAGATTCTTTTTCAAACAATTTCAGATGATATGCTAGATAGGCAACGAATTTTTAACAACAATATTCAGGAGCAATTAAGTTAAGTACATCCTTACAACTGGAGGATACACGTTGTTTAGACGCCAGTATCCCTAAGTGCTTGGAAGGACTAACTGTCATGCTTCTTAAGAACAGAGATAACATTTACACCTCATGACACACTGAAACTCATTTCTTTGATGAGGGACATGTATTTCTCAGTGTGCCTGCCATTGTTCTGCCAGATTTTTAATCAACATATTTAAGCAGAGTTAACTATGGCACTTCATGACATATCTTAATTCATTTCTTTGATGAATGAGATGTGTTTCTCAGTGACTAAAGACATTGCTCTGACAAGATTTGGTATTTGACATAATCCATATTCCCTGATGTTTAAAAACAATACATATTTTCATACAAATCAGTCAAGGAGAATCATGATTTCAGAATTTCAGATTTCAGAAGAGTTTAAAAGACACAACATGAAAGGGTTGGTTAAGGTTTATTAAGACTAACTCAGATATTTTCAGGAAGAGTTCATAAGCAAACACAAGAAATACATGAACCTTCAACCGGCTGAAAGTTTCAGACATTCATAGTCCTATATGATAGAAATTTCCTTAAAAACAATGTTTTCAGATTTATGATCAAGATATGCGCAGAGAAATCTTTCTGGGACTTCAAGGAAGGCAAGAGCATTTTTCAGGTACAACCAAGTCACCAAATGCCAATGGATACCAATTGATAGTTTGAGTGACAATGGCTGACAAGAGTTGAAACAAGAGGCTGAATTACAATGTATTTCACAATCACCAAGGAGTTTATCAAGATTACAGTTCAAACAGGAAGGTGAGTATTAGTCATCAGACATGAGCTTTGATGAGAGGTATGATGGTCACATGCAATTACATGAATGAATAATGAGAAATGCTCCCCCTCACTAAATGCATAAACCGAAACCCTCCCTTTTCTTTTGAAAAATTTCATGATTAAATGATGCCACTCTAAGATGCAATTAGTTGCATTAACTACTCATGAAGGGCATGAAGACCAGTCAAATGTGCATGATATGCAGTGCAGCTCCCCCTGACGGTATGCATTCAAAACATTTGAAAATCATTCATGAGTCATAAATTCTAGATGTATGCAGTCACAGAATGAGCATATCCAGACGCAACTACTATTGCATGGAAATGCAAACATGCATGTTTAAACCACTAATTAACAAATCTATCTATATACCTAATGCCATCTAAGCAGACTCATTAAAAAGTCAAGAGACTTACCTGAGAAGTGCATGAGTGGGGTTTACCTTCTTAGGGTGTCTTGGTTTATTTGCCCCTTTTCTTTCTCGTTCCCAAGACACACCTGCAAAAAGTTTCTCACTTGGCACATTTTGGTACCCAAGTTTCCTTGGGTCCTGCAGGGTTAGTGGCATTTTGATGGGATGTTTTCCAAAACTTCTGAGCCATCATATCATCATGCTTTTTCATATAGCAACTAGGCATGGAATGTCCAGACCAACCACAATAATCACATGAACCACTCGGTCTGAATTTCTTACTATGCATGTAAGAAGGTGTGCTAAATTCATGAGCATGAATGTTTCTGTTTTTACCACCACTTTGTTTCAGATGGTCAGAAAACCAGCAATCAGTCACCTTGTGACCTTGCTTTCCACACTCAAAGCATGTGAGGGATTTTCATGTTTGAACAGATTTGTTCCTACCAAACACACTTTGTTTAACAAATTTAGAGTTGACCTTCTTTCTCTGAGAATGCCAGCAGTCTTTGACTGTATGGCCAGGTTTCTCACAGTGATAGCAGAAGATGGAATTTCTTCTACCAACATTAAGCCAGCAGTCAACCGCCCTATGGCCTGACTTGCTGCAGGTGGAACACACCATGTGTTGGCCCCTGGACCCATTTTTGTTCCTCTTAAAGACATGCTGATTTTCATACAAATTGACATGATTAGAATTTGAAAAATATTTGCCTTTACCTTTGGCAAACCAACATTGTTCACTAACATGACCTGTTTTTCCACAATGATAACAATAACTTTTTCTTTTCTGTTCAACAGGACTGTTTTTGTTATTGTACTTTCTAGCATGCATTCTATTATCCTGTTCCATCAATTTACATTCATGCATCAAGTGACCAAACCTATGACAGTAATGGCATGAAATTTTCTTTTTATTTGCATGAATGTGTTTGTTCAATTTAGGCACAGCATTCTCAATTTTATCATGAGAGTTCCTTGAATCTTTGTTCTGAACATGAACAGTCTTTTTCTGTTTTTGAACTTGTTTCTCAGACTTAGGGCTGTCAGTGGAATTTTGATTCTTCTTAGCACTAAATTCAAAAATAGGCACATTCAATGTGCTGCCAGACTTAGAGCTACTCACGAATGAAGTTTGAAGCTTACTTTCAAAGCTCTTTTTATTTATTGGTTTGTAGCCCAAACCCTCTCTTCGGAGATTCACTTTAGATCCAAGAATTTTATCAAGATTTTCTTTTCCACTGACAAATTTCTCAAGAGATTTCCTCAATTCTGTAACTTCTGATCCAAGCTTTGATACATGGATTTCATATTCATCAGCTTTCTTTTTATAGCAAACAACATCTTCTTTCAACATTTGATTAACAGTCCTAAGACTTTCAATTTCCTGTTCAGCTTCTATTAGCTCATCAGAGCTATCCAGGCTAACACTCTTCCCTTTTTCAAGAGTGATAAGTCTCTCAGACATAGCTGTATTTAATTGTTTTAGCTTGCAGATCTCCTGTCTCATTTTACCATTTTGTTCCAGGATTTCATCATCAAATTTCAAAACACTTAAGGAGGTCTGACATTCACTAAACACTTCTTGTTCATCTTCAGATTGAAGATTTTCAAGCCTTTTCTGAAGTTCTGAGTTTTCTATTCTGACAGTCTCCAAAGTTTCAGAAATCAATCTATTTTCATTTTCAAGGCTCACTGATTTAGATCCAGATTCCTCAGTTTGTTTTTTGAGTCTAGCATTTTCAGATTTCAGATATTCCAGATCTGAAGTAATAGAATCAAGATCAGTCAGCTGTCTTCTAAATATCTGATTTTCAGTTTTCAGAGTATCACTGTCCTCACCAGTAAGTTTAGAATTCTCAAACCTATCTAACTGTTTTTTCATAGATCTGTTTTTCTTGCTCAATTTATTGCTAGATCTTAACAGCTTAGAATAAGCATCTACCCAATCATCTAAGGTATAGTCCGCAAAGGGATTTACCTGAACTTCGTTCTCTTCTTTATCACTGTGGCTGCTGCTATGGTCGCTCCCATCAGCCATCATGCAGTTTTCCTTCCCTGTTCTGCAAGTTAGTTTCATCTTGTCCAAAATATCCCAAGCAGACCTGGAATCATGAAGGCAAAAGTGTAAGGCCTTGTTAATGGATGCTTTTATCAGATTTATAGCTTTCTGATTTTCTCTATGCATTGATCTATGATGATCAGTCCATTTGGACTCTTTTCGTGGTAACCTATGAGGACCATGAGTAATTAACTTCCACAAATCGGGATTATCTAGATTGACGTAGTTACGCAAACTACTGAACCATGAATCAAAGTTAGACCCATTGAAAACCAGTGGAAGAGCCATTTATAGGCTATGATCAATTAGACAAAAAATCAAGGAGCAGCAAACCGGAATAAGCACCGAGAAGCACGGGGATCACTGCAGATCGTTGGATCTTGAAGCAGTAACCGCTCTGATACCAATTGTTATAACAGGTGCTATAGATTCAGAGGGGGGGTGAATGAATCCCCTTATAAAAACTTGTCCAAATATAAAACTAAAGCAGAAATAAAATCTTAACTGGAGATGCAGCAACCTTCACTCTTAGTGAAGAGGTATATCTGTTGAGCAGAACCCGGAATTCAATCGGTGTAGGACAAGAAGTCCTCTAACTCATCTATCAAGCACATCACATGCAAGGGAGATATTCAATGTAATTCATAAACAGCTGAGCAAAGAAAAAACATGCGATACCTGTGAATGGGGTAGATGAAACGGAAAGATACACCACAATCACAACCACTGCACAGAGGATTTTTAGGTGGTTCGGCCAGACACAAGTCTGCCTACGTCCACCCCACACTCCCAACCGGAATGTGGATTCACTAAAACTGCTGGGCAACACAGCTTGCAAAAATACGCTGTCACACAGCTTTCCAGAGGACCAGGCTCCTCTCTTCCTCAAACCCAGGAGGGAAACACCAGTGACCCACGGCCATGGAAATCCAGAGACCAAGGTCTCTCTTCCTCCTACCCGAAGGGAACACCCAAGTGACACCCTGTCACTTGCAACCAGAGGACGAGTCCTCTCTTCCTCCTAGCCTGGAGGGAACACCCAAGTGACACCCTGTCACTTGCAACCAGAGGACTAGTCCTCTCTTCCTCCTAGCCCGGAGGGAACCTCCAGCAACCCACGGTCACTAGAAACCAGAGACTCACGTCTCTCTTCCTCTATACCAAGAGGGAACCCACAAGACAGCCCCCAGCTGCTTGCTGACTAGAGGTGAAGAACCTCTCTTCTCCTGATGGCACAGGAGGAACCCGTTCTCACAAGAGACACGGAAGAACAACAAAGAAACCTTAAAGAAAAGACAAAAACAAAACAAGACAGCAGAATAGGAATGAAGCTCAGATGGCTCTGGATTTGATCCAAGCAGCCAGGCTCGAAGGACTGATCTTCAGGATTCCTTCTTCTATGCTCACTCTCTTTTTCTTCTCACGAATACTTCCTTTTTCTTTCTTCTTCCTTTTCTTTCTGCTCTCTGATGTGCTTGGGCACTGCTCTCTCTGCTGCTCACGGCTAAGACTCCTTCTCTTCTTCACTGCTAGAGTTTCTTCTGCTTCAAGAGTATATTATATCCCTCGGAGGCTGAGGCAGTATATTTATAGCCGAGATGAAAGGATGGGGCGGTGTTGCCCTAGTGAGCTTTGACTGGTCCACGTGGTATAATTTCTTTCCACGTGTCTTCTGGAGCTTTTTCTTCTTTTGGCCACGTGTCAGCATCCTGGTACCTCGTCCATCCTGGGATCACGAGCCAGGCACCTCGGATCACGTGCCCTCCATTAGCACGCTCAGCAACTAAAACTTAAGTCTGCTGCGTTGACTCCATCAGCCTGTGTTTCTGGAGACTGACCGCGTTGACGCACTGTCATCACTGCATCTACTCTTTGCTTGAACATATTTGAATTTGTCCCACTGCGTCGACCCTGCTATGGATAGCGTTGACGCGTTGAAGACAGCCATGGCCCCTTTCTTGAACTGCTGCGTCGACGCTGCCAGTTGGTGGCGTTGACGCACGGATGAAAATCAGAAGTGTGTATTGGCCTTTCTTCCGCCGCTGCGTCAACGCTGCTTGTTGATGGCGTTGACTCACGAACATGTACATTAAAGCCTGTCTTGCTTTGTATATTGGCGTCTCTTAAGCCGCTGCGTCGACGCTGCTTGTTGATGGCGTTGACGCACGAACATGTACATTAAGGCCTGTCTTGCCTTGTATATTGGCATCTCTTAAGCCGCTGCGTCGACGCTGCTGAATTGTGGCGTTGACGCAGTGATGGGTTCCAGTGAGCAACCAGCCTAGCCTTTTTGACTGTTGCGTCGACGCTGCTCCACTGCTGCGTTGACGTATGGAGCTGCAGCGTCGAAGCTTCCAATGTACTCCAGAGGCTGCATAGACTTGGCCAGAACGTAGGAAAAGCCATGAATGTATAGACTTGATCATCCAGATTCAAGGCAACCGATGTAGACTTGAACGCTGTACAGACTTCTCGAGGTGATGCTTGAGCAAAGAGACAGTGTATAGACTTTCACACAAAAAGTAGACAAGGCAGCATGGCGTCAACCCAGCTGTTCCACTGCGTCAACGCACTGCATGAACAATTAGCCACTACGTTAACCCAATCTAGCCATATTCATGAATTAGCTATTCAGGCAGACAATCAGATATTCAAGCAGTCAAACAGTCATCTAAATTAATTAGCACACCTCACAACACCTCAGTGTGACTCATGGTGTGTCAGCCATCATCAAAACCACACAGGGGCACAACAGTTTCTTCTTTCTGGTGGTCTCCCTCTCTCTCTCTCTGGTCACTTGGAAATGATTGAGTTATCCTTCTATTGGTAGATTTCGAGTACTCGCATTTACTTAAATTATAATTGGCATATTTGTTAGCTGTTCTTAAACTGTGTAGTTGGTTTCGTAACTTCAGTTAGATTGTCAATTATTATGCCAATGCATGCTTTACTGCTTTTCTTTAGTTAGTTGCGAAGAAGGGATCCACGTGAACCCTACTGAGTCTCTGTTGTGAGACTCACCCCTTCCTTTTCAGGTGAGGCGGAGCAACAGGCTTCAGGATTCTCTCGTGCTTTTGGGGAAAAGCCTTAGAGCCAGCAATGGTCTGTCAGTGGTCTGTCAGTAGTCAGTCTGTCTTCTTTCTTCTTTTGGCCGGGGTATGCCCCGTGTAGATGTTTATTTTGACCATTGTACAGTGTGGGACTTGTAATATATGGATCTGGACTACTTGTATAAATATACCACTCTGATATACATAAAGTGCTTCCGTTTATAGTTTAATTTGTGGCTATAATTAATATTGCGCGTGTAATTTCCATTCATTATGCATCCCCTCAACAACACATACTAACCCTTACGGGGCCTCATCAGCCTCTTGGGTGGCTTCCCCGAGTTCCTGGTATCAGTTTACCGGTATCCGGATCTCCTGGGTCGTCACAGTTGGTATCAGAGCGGTGTTGAGGATTTGTATAAGGAATCGAAATTGCACTAGTCCAGAACAAGTCCATGTGAGCCTACTACTGCTGGCTTAGGATGTTTTCCGTGATTACTGATGAAATTTCTGTTATTGCGTGTTTTCTTTTAGCTTAAAATGTCACCTCGTAGAAGAGCACGTGTTCCTAGGGAGGAAAGTGGCACTTCTCCTCCTCCTCCAGCTAACGTGCCAGCTCCAGTTCAAGCTGATCCTGCTCCTCAAGCTGATTTGCCTCCAGGTGGCCGTGGCAAGGCATTGAAAGAGTTTTTGCTATTCCACCCACCGACTTATGAAGGACAGGCAGATCCTGATGCAGCCAGAGTGTGGCTTGATGCAACCGAGCGTGTATTCCGTTCTATGGAGTGCACGGAGGATGAAAAAGTCATGCTGGCTACTTTTTAACTTCAGGGAGCAGCACTCGCGTGGTGGACCACAGAGTGGGAGGTTGCTTTCAGATCCCGTCCGCTTCGTCAGATCATGTGGAGGGAGTTTGTTACAACCTTCGAGCGCACTTACAGTCCAACTTACCTTAGAATGGACAAGATGCACCAATTCATGGAACTAGCTCAAGGCGATATGACCGTGCTGGAATATCGAAACAAGTTCATGGAATTGGGTCAATATGCGCCCCATATCTTTGCTGATGAAGGTCTGAAGATCGAGCAATTTCTGCGTGGTTTGAAGGCAGAATTGAGGTAGCCTTTGATTGCGACCAGGGTAGCAGAGATGGACGCAGCATACCAGGTAGCTGCGGCTTTAGAACTTGACATGGCTAGATCCTGAGGGCATACTCAAGCGGCATCAGTTCAGTCGAGTGTGCAGTTTCAACAAGTCAGTCAACCGTCTATGGCAGGAGTTCCATCTGCTGTACCTAGTGCCAGTGGCACTTCTTTTTCGAAACCCAAGTTTAAGAAATTCAAGAAGTTTAAGAAGCGGTATGGCAGTCAAGCTTCTTCGGGTACCGCACAGCAGCAATCAACACCTTCTTTCAAGCAGCGACAAGGCTCAACAGCTAGTCAGCCGAGACTGTGTTCGAGATGTGGTGGGAGCCACCCAGGCAAGCCTTGTTCAATGCCGGTGGTTTGCTTTCGGTGTGATCAACATGGGCACGTGGTTCAAGATTACCCTCTGAGGCCGAAACCAGTGCAGTTTTCTCAGTTCCCACAACCACAGCCGTCTCAGTTTAGACCTCCTCCACCACCTCAGTCTCAGCAGTATTATCCTCAAGCTTCAGTGTCTTCTTCCCAGTAGTCTACTGCAGCTTGCAGGAAGCAGAAAGGGAAGGTTGTTGGTAGGAGATGTTACCTTCTCTACACCAGGTTAAAACTCCCTTTACTAATCCCTTTACTAATATGAATATGAAAGTAAACAAAACGGGAGTAGAAGGGAACAGAAGTAGAAACCTGTGATCGCCACCAAGATGCCGAACGTGATGAACACGCCGTATCTTGGAAAGAGGGGGAGGTACTCGCCTTAGAATCAACACTGCAAGGACGTATGGCTCCGAGGGAACCGCCTATGTAGACGCACGACCGAACGACAGACCGCTTGAAGGCGCTGAAGAGGAGTGCGGGACGAGGAATGACGGGCGGATGAACGGCTCTAATGCAACCGCAGGACGAGAAAGACGGTCCACGTGTGGCCGCACGTCACCTTGAACAGACGATTTGAAACCACACAAAACCACCACGCCGTAAATTGCAAGAGTCTGAACCTCTACCCTTTCCGGCCGGCCAGAAAGAGTAGGCCTCGCGCTAGTGTGTTGTTGACCTGCAAAATCACGTATAGAACACAAAGAAAAACCCAGATTAGAACTATGAAGTGTAGCAAATGCTAGAACGGGAAGAAATGAACATAACCAAAAGGAATGGGGAATACCTGGGGGCTTTTAAACCCCTAGGGGCGTCAAAAACATAGAATGGTGTGTGTGAATGATGTATGAGAGTAAGAGGGAAACGTGGAAGAAGCGATGCATGCAAACAAAAAAGAACAATGGGACTAAATGAAACAATGACTCAAAATAGAATACTCCCTGAACCGGAGGCCTGTGTGGACGTAGAAGGCCTCCCTCTCTGGTGGTAGGTCGCTCAACGATTCGGCAGGGCTTCGCCGTCGACCAAAAATCTCCCCCCCTTCCAAAGCCTGGCCTCGAGGGTCCATTTATAGAGCACCTCGAGTCTTAGCTCGAATTTGGGGTTTCTATGCATTTTTAGGTCGAGATAATGAAAGAAAAGTCGAAGATAAGTGAATTATCTTTCAACCAGAAGAAACGACACCAAAATTGACTCAATATTCGTGGATAAACAGTTTGAGGAAGTTGGGGATAAATCCACGAATGGAGAGAGAACATCACATAATTCTTCAGGATGCGGGCAGTTACACGGTCATACGATAGACCACTCATCAGGTTGAGCGGCTATGTATAAACCGTATATCCCTATCGGTGAAAATTCAAATATAAAAGAAATATCAATCAATTTTTCCATTAAACCAACCGAGAATCTCGCCGTTGGACTCTCACAGATGAACGGCTAATTAAAGACCGTCCAAGAATAAGAGCGGCCAAGAGTCAACCGTTTTATCCTTGTCAGTGATAAATGGATAATTAGATAATTATCTGAGAACCAACCGAGCTTCAAGACTCCGGAGGTAGAACGGCTACTATTAGCCCGCCCATCAGGTTGAACGGCTAATATTGAGACCGTATGGAAGCGTGTCGGTGGAAACTCAGAAAATCAATCAAAACATACCATAAATATATGGACGGCCCATAATCGACCGCTCAAATGGTTGCACGGCCAGTGGTGAACTGTACATGTTTTTGGACACTTGAAATTCATGAGAATGCTTAATTAACCAAAATCAAGGCCCATTAAGCCCTGAATTGAAGGAGACCTAGCCAGGGAGGGAGGCTATCCATAAAGTAAGCCCAAAGATGTTGCCTGAAAATAGCCCAACGAGTAATGGATAACTCGAGGCATCAATAAATGGAAGTAAGAGAAATGACTCAACTTATCGGCAAAAAACAGGTGTCAACAGATGCCCCTCCTTAACGTCCTCTTTGCAGGGGAGCGAGCGGAGGTGAAGCGGAATCGAAATGGAACATAGAGATGAAGCGGAGTGGACCGAAAAGTGGGCGTTAAGGTAAAACGACACCTGTTTTCTCGCCAATGAGCGATGGGAATCTTCCGAAAAACTCTAAACTATTCACGAGGAACGATTAGACCAAAAGTGACACCAATCTGGAGGAACTAACTAAACGAAAAGGAAAAAATGCAAGACCAACGTCATGGGGAACACAACCCCGCGATCCAATGAGGAAATCGAAGCAAAGCAGTAAAAAGTAAAGGAACGAACTAAAACTCCAGATGGGGACTCTTAGTCAACCAAACCAGGTGAACAGAACAGAGAGAACCTTTCAACTCTGAGTGGAATTTGTTCCTATTACTCAGACATGAATGCACAATCATCCATCACTGGTGGGACATTAGCAGGCAAACCATGGGTCATGAACGCTCAAAAGATGTGCATGATGCATGCTGGGCTAAAATAAAAGAAATCATTAAAACAAATGTAAAGAAAGCCACAAAAGTAGAAAATACTCGAGAATACTATTACTAGGCTGGGAGAGTCAGAGTCAAGACACTATCTGCAATCACATCGTGCAGGATAGAACCATCCTCCTCAGGCTTTCCAATCCTAATGGCCTATCAGAAGATCAAACACGTGAACCTGGATCATCATCATTTTTGTTAAAGGGGAACATCAGATCCTAGAACACGCGAGTAACCAGCTGGTTCTCGAGATTATATAACAAAATAGATACCATATAGTACTGCAACAATTAGTAGGGATAGAAGGCCATACCTGACTTACCTACGCAGGCGAAACGGCATTTTTTAGATTTTCAGTTTCTGATTTTTATGGATTTTCATGTATAAGACAAATATGATAAACAAGCAAGTATAAACATAGCGTAGATAACATAACGATTAACTGAATGACAAACAACACGACATAACATAATGATCAAATGAAATGGGAGACAATGCAACATAACATAACAAAGGCAAACGAGCACATATGCAATGGCATGAACAGACAACATGCATGCATGAACACGGTGTGACAAGACAACAACGCGGTGGGACAACACACGGTTGGGACAAGAACATGATGGATGACCACACGGTTGGGTCAAGAACATGGGACATAAAGGGGTGATTAACAACATGTGCAAGACAACTAACAACACTCGGTGAGGGACAAAATAACATGTGTGGGACAACACGGTGGGACATAAACACGTGACAAGGACACGGCGAGACAAAAGACATAAACAAATACGCCCTTCAATCAAAACCCAAGATCAGAATGAAGCAAAACCGCCAGGTTCATAATCGTGAGGCAAAGCCCTCTCATAAAGATATGATCGTTGTAAACAAAAGCTGAGAAGGACATGAGCTTCAGAACAGATCGAGAGATATGATTGAAGAAGAGAACAAATCAGAAGATGTGAACAGGAGACAGATAGAACAAAATACGGAGCAAGGAAAGCCTGAGTACCTGCAACCTGCACACTTAGCAAATAGATTACATATCTGTTCTCAAAATAAAATGTAAAAGATAAATATTTTTAGATTTTCCAATTTTCTTGATTTTTATGGATTTTGAAAATATTTGATTTTTTTATTTTTTTTGAACAATATTTCATTTTTTTGGAATCTCATTTTTTTTGGATTTTTGACAATATCTCATTTTTTTGGATTTTTGACAATATCTCATTCTTTTTTGGATTTTGAAATAGCAATCCGCAGCACCCAAAGACAGGCTCGAACTACTGGCCATGGATCGTCGTTCCTACCCCTCTCATTAAAGGCTTCCCTTAAGTAAGGCGTGCATGTGAGGGTGGCTTACCATAACCAACCACCTCTAAAGAATGGTGCCCCTACTAAGGCCATACCCGAAATACAACCCAGCCTAAGAGGGAGAAGCAGAAGAAAAATTGGAGACAAGCTTCGTGCAGGATGGGAGATATCAAGGCTCGAATTACTTCCAAGGCACTACCCCTCAAAAAGATAACCTGTTGCGCCGGGGCTTTGTGTCTTTGATTTTTAGACCCATATTTATCAGGCACGCATGCGACAGGGCTCATGATGTCCCGCGGGGAACTGTACTGCCACTATTGCCATGCCTTTGATTCATATTTTTACATTGATCAGATCATTGATTTATTTTTGACAGCCCTTATTGGCTAGATATTGCATGAACGCTCATATTCGAGGGTCAAGACTGCCCCTATTTGAGACCTCTCCCATATTAGGGAGCGCCTAGGTTGGTCATCTCATCCATCCATCTCTTCCCATGCACTTGGCCGAGCAGAGAAGAGAAAAGGCCTTCGTGCATACCCAAAGTATGGCCAAAGCAATAACGGTGTGCCTTAGAGAGATAGGCTATGGCTCGCCGTGTAGTGTGTGAAAAGTCCATACTCAAAGGTCAGCCTCAACAATCAGGGAAAAGAACTAGACTCCCAGCGCGGAGCTATCACCAGCCTAAGATGCTGCAGAAGCGACTCATTTGACTAAGCAAACTAACTAAAGCCTAAGGCCACTCAACCATGTTTTAAGGAACCAACATTATAAGCGCGTGCAGAAATAACAGAGTAATAGCAATGATAACATGTTCCGGCACAAAATCAAAGATACCTTTGTAAATCGATGGCGTGGAAACCGGCCTCCTGAAGCGATTTTGATCATCGAGCTTTGAGGAGCACAAACTTTATTTTCCTTGCTTGTCAGGATAAAGGATGAAAGGAGAGCAAATGATTAGATTCCTCGACATAGAGGAGTGGCAGACATCATACTGGATGAAGAAGGGATAAAAAAGGAAGAGAGACGAGGGCTAGAACTCCCTCGTTAAGGCACTGAGGCATTGATAACAAGGAACCAAGTACAGAATAATCAGGGATTAACTAAGATCAAGGCAGGTTAAAGCCTCGAAAATAGCATGAAAAAGGGTGAGAACCCCGAAAGGGTGAGGAGGAGTAAGAAGAAAGAGGAGAATATAAATCATCCGACATGGTCGGAGAAGGAGAGTAGCGATCACCCGCCAGAGGCGGGGAAGAAGAAGCATAAACACTCGACAAGGTCGGGGAAGGGAAATGATAGACACCCGACAAGGTTGGGGAAATAGTGTGCGGGACACCCGATAGGGTCGGGGAAAGAGAATGAGAAGTAGAACTCGGGGATACCGGAGGAGAAGGATCAGAAGAAGCCCCGAAAGTGGAATGAAAGGATGACATAGGCCGAGGCCCTGAATCATGAGAAAATTGAGAATCCGGAGGTTCAGGATGAGGGGAGAAAGAAGAATGGGGGTTTGCAGACCCGAAAAGAGAGGAGAAAATAACAGAAATTGGATTGGGAGAAGGTAAATACACCACCCAAGCGTGGGAGTTGAGTAGAAGAAATGATGAATGGAAGAAAGGAGAAGAAGTAGTGGCCCCTCGAGTGCACAACATGCGGCCTTTGCACTTGCGCCGTCACCTCTTCTTAGCAGCAATCTCTTGAACACGGGCCTACCTGGTGTGGACTCGGACCTTCGGCCTTCTTGATCTACAATGTTTTTTCAAGTAACGGGCCCACCTGGCAGATGGCCTGGCCCGATCATGAATATGCAGCTTCATTGGGATGGTTGCCCCTAGTTGTGCAGTGCTAACCACATTAGGACATTCCAGAACAGTCAACTCTTTGTGTTGTTTATTAGAAAAATGGGGAGCTATGTTGCTTGACGTCAACACCATAGGATTCGGCATCTCCTCTCGGTAATTAGTCATGAAGCATAACTCTCTCGCTAGAAGTGCAGGACGGAACTGAGGGAGGGTGATGCGCGACGTTGATGTGGCCGACTCACCAACAAACCGAGGGAGATGAGACAGAAAATGTAGAATGCCCCTAGCCAATCTCGAAGACACGGCCAATTGCCCCTTAAATGCTGAATTCATTAAACTTTTGGTAGCCGTGTGGGTTAGCACCATCTGGGTCGAGAATCCCTCTTGACCAGTGAATTGAACAACAATCGAGCGAGGAGAAACAACATCATCAATAGTGAATTTTTTGGCGAGTAAAGAGATTGCCACCGACCTCACTCGAGAATAAACTGGCACTAGCACTAAGGAACTCTTCTTGGCAATCATCGTGGGAAGCGAAGGCTGATCATCCCCAAAACAACCAGGGACCAGAACTCGGATTGGCATGCGGCAAATGAAAACCTGAGGTTTGTAATGCACAATCGACGCATGGCTCAGCTTTTCATCTCCCTGGGGACCAAACCCGAGGAGCACCAAAGGGAATGAACACCCGCTCCGTGGGGTGGAAATAGGTGGAGAAAGGAGTGAAGAAGGCTCGGCAGGTGTGGGCGAAGGTTTAGAAGGCGTAAGTGGGGGTAAAGTCAATGTGAGCGGTGTAGGGATAGCGGTGATGATGGGTTCTAGTGGAGGCAAAGACAGAGGTGGGGGTGTGGGAAGAGAGGAAGGCAAAGGTAGAGGCGTGGGTGTAGGGGTAGCTTGCTTAGGCTCGGACGATGACGGTGAAGGGAGCGGCATCGGTAGCGGGAATGGTTGTGATGGCGATGAAAATGGAATCATCATGATAGGAGGTGATGACGGTGATGGTGATGTCAATGGGGATAATGGAGATGGCAATAGGGGTGAGGGTGAAAGTGGTGGTGGAGTGGATGAAGTGGCAGGTGGCGGCGCTCTTCGACGTATCGACACGATACATCGAGCGGCCTTGGGAGCAAGAGTGGTGGTGGAAGTAGAGGGTGAAAAGGGGGTATTTGCCTGAGCAGAGGCTTCGATAGGTGAAGGAGATGGGACAGGAGAAGAGATAGACAACGGAGCGGGTGTTTCGTCAACTGAAGAATCACAGGGGTGCCCCTGGTCTTGAAACGAAGACGGCTGCCTGGGCGGGGCTTGCTGCTACTACTACTGTTTATGAAGATCCAAAATAACCTGATGTATGACAGTCCAATAAATCATCCTCTTGTCTTCCAAGCTGTAAACATGTTCTCGGAACTCGGGGCAATCCTCAATCAAATGCCCCTATTGACGATGAAACTCACAGAACTTGAATGAATTTTTGACCTCGGGTTGGCGAGGCATGACCGGAGGGAGTTGCAACACATGGGTGGCCATCAAAGCCCTTAAAATATCTGTGAAAGATTCTGGCAACGGAGAGTGAGGAGCCCGCTTCGGGCAAGGTGGGTGCCGAGGGGTATGAGAGGGTAGTGGAAATGGTGATTGCGTAGGTAAGGGGAATTGCGTAGGTGAAGGCGGAGGGCTAGGATGATGTGGAGGTGCGGAGGGAGTGGGAATATAATGGATGGCATCCACCCGCTCGGGGTGTGACGTTTCCTTGACCGGAAGTGGAGAGGTGTGGGGAAATAAAACAGCGGAGGGTTGGCTTGTGAAGGGAGATGTAGTGGAGCGACATGGGGAGATATATGGGTAAGTGGGAGCGGAAGGCCGACTCGTGGAGGGATATGTAGTGGAGTGCTGACTCGTGGGGGATGGCGGAGGGAAAGTGTATGTTGAAGGCGAAGGTGGGGGAGACTCGTGGTCAAGGGAAACTAGGAGTTGTTGGCTAATGAAGCGGGCTCGGCCGTAGAGTTATTGCCATGACTTGACATCGTTCAGGGCTAAGATGCATTTGAACTCAGGCGTTGCATTAGAAATAACCATTTTAATCTGCTCACCCTCCGGAATATGCCCCGAAACTTGCGCGGCTAGGCGACGCCAGCGGTCGGCAAAGGTCGAGAATTCCTCGCCAGGCTTCATCTTCTCTTGGGCTAGATCTACCATGGAGTACTTGGGCCCCACCTGGTCTTGGTACTGTTGAATAAATCTTGCTTGGACGGCTTGAAAATTCACTACTTGCTCTCACGGCAATGAAAAGAACCAATCCCGAGCTGGGCCTTCTAACGACAAACCAAACAGATAAGCCATTAAACGTTGGTCATACTGGAACTGGGCCGACTCATACAGGAACTCCTTCAAATGCATGTAGGGGTCACTGACTCCACCATATCGACGATAAGCTGGAATTTGTGAACGTGGTGGGAGCTGAAGACCTTGAAAGGCAAGCGGGACATCCAAAGAAGTTTGGGGATTAATTCGGCGCTGCAGTTCATCGAGCTGACACTAAGCTTGAACTATCATATCCTCGGTGGGAAGAGTCCGAGAAGAATGTGGGCCAGCCTGAGCAAGAGAGTGAAAGTTTAGACCAAGATGATGATGGGCCGAATAAAGGGAGTCAGCCTGAGGAGAAGGAAAGCCCATTCTTGGAGTAGGGGGGTATATGGGCCTGGAAGAATCATGAATGTAGGAATGAGGATTGATTGGGCTAGCAGCAGCACGGGCGGGACAAGAAGGCCCGTTAAAAGGAGTAGGCCCACTGAAAGAAAAAGGCTCGTGAAGAGAATAAGGCCCATTAGACGAATGAGGTGATGGGCCCGCGTGGGAAGAGGAATCCACGTGGGGGTAAGGGGATAGGGAAGATGAGGGATAAGACACAGGAGAAAAATGCTCCATGGGAAGATGGGGACTTTATACAGTCAAGAATGGGAGAAGATACAAAAAAGGGGAAGAAACATAGGACAAATGTGAATAAATGAAGACATGCAAAGATGAACTAGTCTAAATGGGCCTAATCTGACAGAATGGTGCAAATGATGATACTGCAACACACAATGGAGGGAGGAGATGAGAGAAGAATCAACCAATTAACTACCCAAGTTATGAATGATGCGCGGAAAATTTTATAAGTTCCTCTCTAGGACCTTAGTGGATTAATTAAGATATGAATTCACTCGACCACAAGGTACCTAACCAGGGTAGGAATGGAAGCTGGCTGATTCTAAAGGACTCTCTCTCTTTCGTAGATGCAGACCCTAGACTGGGGGGTGATACGGTACAACCTGTCCGGCGTCCGTGTGGGAATCCACAGCTCACGGGGACTTACGGAGGCCCTCGGCAAGGTCCCCTAGTCGGCTCCAAGGAGTATGGAGACGAGAGGAAACTCTACCTCGGTGGGAATGCAACTACCATGAATAAAATGCATGAATCCTATGCGCACCGGAGTGCATGCAAAGTCTAACCTAAAATTGGCAATCAATGATCAAACAAAATGTGAAAAGTATGACAACAAGCATGCAAACATATAATGACCATAAGGGGAGATCACTAACAACACCAAGATATTATAACATGATATGAAATGATAATCAACATGGAGGCTCGGGTGCACTGTAGCACAAAAGAACGGTCTCTGGGAGACCGTGCAGGGAGGGCGACGGTCCTGGGTAGACCGTTCAATGGCAGGGAGTAATAAATAGGTAAACGATGAAGACAGAAACTGTAATGGACGAAAAGAGGACTGTAATGGACGAAAGGTCGTGAGTAGAAGAACACCTGGAAGGACGGTCTATAGATGGCCGTTCAAATTGTTTGATGGCCCTAAAACGATCGCATAACATCAACAAGTATCACTAGCGTAAGCGCAGAAATGTACTTGAGCCAGTTGGATGGACGACTTGAATTAGGCCGCCGGAAAGATGAACGGGCAAGGGCGGGCCGCTGAAGGCAGCAGGCTCGCAGAACAAACAATGCTGGAAGCAGAGAAAGGCGGTCGCTTCATAGTCGCACAAGACCTAGGACGGCTCTGACAGGACCGCACAACCTCCAAGAGGTAGTAACGAGGCAAGCCATAAAACAACCTGAGACAACTCTAGAAAAGGGAACTAACGAAGCACAGAAAAGGGTCAGCAAATCACTAACACGATGGGCCTTAGGTGTCCCACCGTGATCGCCAGAAAATTTGTTGGTAGGAGATGTTACCTTCTCTACACCAGCTTAAAACTCCCTTTACTAATCCCTTTACTAATATGAATATGAAAGTAAACAAAATGGGAGTAGAAGGTAACAGAAGTAGAAACCTATGATCACCACCAAGATGCCGAACGTGATGAACACGCCGTACCTTAGAAAGAGGGGGAGGTACTCGCCTTAGCATCAGCGCTGCAAGGACGTACGGCTCCGAGGGAACCACCTATGTAGACGCACGGCCGAACGACAGACTGCTTGAAGGCGCTGAAGAGGAGTGCGGGACGAGGAATGACGGGCGGATGAACGGCTCTAATGCAACTGCATGATGAAAAAGATGGTCCACGTGTGGGCGTACGTCACCTTGAACGGATGATTTGAAACCGCACAAAACCATCACGTCGTAAGTTGCAAGAGTCCGAACCTCTACCCTTTTCGGCCGGCCAGAAAGAGTAGGCCTCGCGCTAGTGTGTTGCTGACCTGCAAAATCACGTATAGAACACAAAGAAAAACCCAGATTAGAACTTTAAAGTGTAGCAAATGCTAGAACAGGAAGAAATAAACATAACCAAAAGGAATGGGGAATACCTGGGGGGTTTTAAACCCCTAGGGGCGTCAAAAACATAGGGTGTGTGTGTGAATGATGTATGAGAGTAAGAGGGAAACGTGGAAGAAGCGATGCATGCAAACAAACAAGAACAATGGGACTAAATGAAACAATGACTCAAAACAGAATACTCCCTGAACCGGAGGCCTGTGTGGACGTAGAAGGCCTCCCTTCCTGGTGGTAGGTCGCTCAACGATTCGACAGGGCTTCGCCGTCGACCAAAAATCTCCCCCCCTTCCAAAGCCTGGCCTCCAGGGCCCATTTATAGAGCACCTCTAGTTTTAGCTTGAATTTGGGGTTTCTATGCATTTTTAGGTCGTGATAATGAAAGAAAAGTCAAAGATAAGTTACTTATCTTTCAACCAGAAGAAACGGCACCAAAATTGACTCAATATTCGCGGAGAAATAGTTCGAGGAAGTTGGGGATAAATCCACGAATGGAGAGAGAAAATCCGTTAATTCTTCAGGATGCGGGCAGTTACACGGTCATACGATAGACCACTCATCAGGTTGAGCGGCTATGTATAAACTGTATATCCCTATCGGTGAAAATTCAAATATAAAAGAAATATCAATCAATTTATCCATTAAACCAACCGAGAATCTCACCGTTGGACTCTCACAGATGAACGGCTAATTAAAGACCGTCCAAGAATAAGAGCGGCCAAGAGTCAACCATTTTATCCTTGTCAGTGATAAATGGATAATTAGATAATTATCTGAGAACCAACCGAGCTTCAAGACTCCGGAGGTAGAACGGCTACTATTAGCCCGCCCATCAGGTTGAACGGCTAATATTGAGACCGTATGAAAGCGTGTCGGTGGAAACTCAGAAAATCAACCAAAACATCCCATAAATATATGGACGGCCCATAATCGACCGCTCAAATGGTTACGCGGCCAGTGGTGAACCGTACATGTTTCTGGACACTTGAAATTCATAAGAATGTTTAATTAACCAAAATCAAGGCCCATTAAGCCTTGAATTGAAGGAGACCTAGCCAGGGAGGGAGGCTATCCATAAAGTAAGCCCAAAGATGCTGCCTGAAAATAGCCCAACGAGTAATGGATAACTCGAGGCATCAATAAATGGAAGTAAGAGAAATGACTCAACTTATCGGTAAAAAATAGGTGTCAACAAAGGTTTCTCATATAACTCGTGCTGAAGCCGTGGCATCTCATCT
Organism: Amorphophallus konjac; assembly: GCA_022559845.1. NCBI lineage: Eukaryota > Viridiplantae > Streptophyta > Magnoliopsida > Alismatales > Araceae > Amorphophallus > Amorphophallus konjac. The sequence goes on from CM040120.1 coordinate 110,972,791, forward strand.
CGTGGAAGGTGCAATTATGATTTATAGTCATGCAGCTCATGTTCTATTTGATTCAGGTGCTTCTCATTCATTTATTTCTGAAGACTTTATTGCCTGTATTGAGGAGCCGACACTTGAGATATATTGTGAGTTGTTTGTTGAACTACCTTCTGGGGATTCCATGTTCAATCCTCTTTGTATAGAAGAGTCGCCTATTGTTATTGGCAATCAACAGTTGCCGGCTAGATTATATGCGTTGCAGCTGGTTGATTATGATATTATTCTGGGCATGGACTGGTTGGAAGAGTATGGAGCCGTGGTTGATTGCAGATCAAAGAAGGTCTATTTTCAGCCACATGGGAAACCAGCATTCTACTTCCAAGGTATTCGATCTCGTTCTTCTCGCTTGCTTATTTCTGCTATTTGAGCCTGTAGATTACTTAATGCAGGTTGTCAGGGATTATTAGCTTTCGTGGTTGCTATTAAGGCACCACAACAGGACATCAATGAGATTCCTGTGGTCTGTGAATTTCCTGATGTGTTTCCTGATGAGTTACCATGCTTAGCTTCTCAGCAAGAAATAGAAATGGGGATTGAATTGATTCCAGGTACGGCACCTTTAGCAAAGGTAGCATACCGCATGGCTCCAACTGAATTGAAGGAACTGAGAGCATAATTGTTAGAATTGTTGGAAAAAGGCTATGTTCGTCCCAATTTTTCTCCCTGGGGTGCTCCAGTCTTGTTTGTGAATAAGAAAGATGGAAGCCTGAGGCTATGTATTGATTACAGGCAATTGAATCTGGTGACTATCAAGAATAAGTATCCTCTGCCCAGGATCGATGATTTGTTTGATCAATTACAGTCTGCTACTATCTTTTCACGGATTGATCTTCGATCTGGCTATTTCTAATTGAGGATTCGGGAATCTGATGTGAAAAAGATTGCTTTTAGCACGCGATATGGTCGTTATGAATTTTTGGTTATGCCGTTTGGGCTAACCAATGCTCCAGCAGCTTTCATGGACCTGATGCAGCGCGTGTTCCTTCCATACCTAGATCAGTTTGTTGTGATCTTTGTCGATGATATTCTTGTTTATTCTGCTTCTGAAGAAGAACATGTGCAGCATCTCAGGATCGTATTGCAGACTCTGCGAGATCACGAGCTCTATGTAAAATTCAGTAAGTGTGAGTTTTGGCTTCGAGAAGTTCACTTTCTTGGCCACGTGATTTCTGGCGACGGAGTTGCAGTTGATTCAGTGAAGATTGAAGCCGTTCTTCAATGGCAGAGACCGAGGACTGTGACAGAGATCAGGAGTTTTCTTGGTCTTACTGGATATTATAGAAGATCCATTCAAGACTTTGCACGAATTGCCGCACCAATGACCAAGTTGACTCGTAAAGATGTGCCATTTGTGTGGTTGGATAAGTGTGAACAGAGTTTCAATGAATTGAAAAGGCTTCTCACTTCTTCTCCAGTGCTGGTGTTACCGTCTGGCTCGGATGGATTCGTGGTTTGCACGGATGCTTCTCGAGTAGGTCTGGGTGCAGTGCTGTTGCAATACGGTAAAGTTATAGCTTATGCATCCCGACAATTAAAACAGCATGAGGAGAATTATCCAACTCATGACTTGGAGCTTGCAGCGGTGATCTTTGCATTAAAAATATGGAGACACTATCTGTATGGTGAGAAATTTGAGATCTTTACTGATCATCAAAGCTTGCAGTATGTGTTTTCTCAAAAAGATTTGAATCTCCGGCAGCGCAGATGGATGGAATATATGAAAGACTATGATTTCACTCTCTCCTATCAGCCAGGTAAAATGAATATGGTGGCTGATGCTCTGAGCAGGAAAGTGCAAATCATTCATTTGCTGGTTCGAGAATGGAAGTTGTGGGAACAACTTCCTAGTGAGGCATTCAGCGTGGACATTCCTTCTGATCCAATGGCAGCTGTGTGTGCTAGTCTTGTGATGACTCCAGCTATTTATCAGCAGATCAAGGAAGCTCAGCAGGCAGATTCTGATTTGTCCCGCATTATAATGATGCATGATATTAAGTTTGATGATGAGTTAGTAGTCATCTTCCGAGGCAGGCTGTATGTTCCAGCCGATGATATGTTAAGAACTACCATCTTGCGTGAAGGCCATGGATCCTGTTATGCAATTCACCCCGGCACTACCAAGATGTATCAAAATATAAAAAGGCAGTTCTGGTGGCCAGGAATGAAAAAGGATGTAGCCGAGTTTCTGTTGAAATGTTTGACATGCCAACAGGTTAAAGTCGAGCATCAAAAGCCTGGAGGGATGCTTCAACCTTTAGAAATTCCGATGTGGAAATGGGATCATGTCACGACAGATTTTGTTGTGGGTTTACCTCGGACTTCATAAGGCTTTGATGGAATCTGGCTGTTAGTTGATCGTTTGACAAAGATAATGAGATTATTGCCAATTAAAGTTACATGGAGTGTTTAGAAATTAGCCGAGCTTTATATTGAAAAGATTGTGCCATTGCATGGGATTCCAATATCAATTGTGTCAGATCGCGACCCACGGTTTACTTCTGGCTTCTGGCGCAGTTTTCAAAAGGCATTGGGCACAGAGCTAGCCTTTAGTTCAGCGTATCATCCTCAATCTGATGGTCAATCAGAAAGGACTATTCATACTTTAGAAGATATGCTGCGATCGTGTTGCCTTGATTGGCAGGGTTCATGGAGTGAGCATTTGCCACTTGTGGAATTTGCTTATAATAACAGCAATCACTCCAGCATTGGCATGGCACCGTATGAGGCTTTATATGGGCGTCCTTGTCATACACCTTTGAACTGGTTTGAGGCCGGTGATAGATTGTTGACAGGACCTGATTTGGTTCAGTAGTGTGCTGATGTGGTTCGCTTGATCAGGCAGAAAATGTTGATAGCTCAGAGTCGACAGAAAAGCTATGCAGATCAGCATAGGCGACCATTGCAGTTTGAGCCTGGAGATATGGTGTTTGTAAAAATATCTTCGATGAAAGGTGTGATGAGGTTTGGGAAGCGTGAAAAGCTTAGTCCCCGTTATGTTGGTCCGTTTCCTATTCTGGGACGTGTGGGCCAAGTGGCTTATCGACTTTAGTTGCCAGCGGCGATGCAAGCAATCCACGATGTGTTTCATGTTTCTCAGTTGAGGAAGTATGTCCCTGATGCATCTCACGTGTTAGAGGATTCAGTTTGGCCTGAAGTGACAGCGGATTTATCTACACCAGAGTACCCAATTCGAATTGAAGATCGTCGTGAGCAACGATTGAGAAATAAGGTAATCCCTCTGGTTAAAGTTGTATGGCAGCGTCACTCTGGTAATGAAGCTACTTGGGAACGTGAGGATGAAATGCATCAGCAATTTCCGTTCTTGTTCGAGAAAGGTAAAATTCCTTCAGTTCGCTCCTTGTTCTTCCTTTTAAATTTCGAGGATCAAATTTTTATTAGGAGGGAAGGACTGTAAGGCCCGTTCTTTAACGGATCTTTATCGGTATTAATATAGAATTTAATCCATGAATTTAGGCATTTTTAATGGATTTAACGGGCTTTTTCTAGCATTTTACCCCATTTATTAAAAGAGTTTTAAGAAATTAATGGGCATATGCATAATTATGCTTCTTTGGGGGTTTAGAATGCACATAGAGGTTAAAAATCAAAAATATATATATATTTTAATCTTTTTTTAACCACCGTCGACCCTCTCTCTTTCTCCCCATTTCTCTTTCTCTCACTCCCTAACCCTCTTTCTCCCCCCCCCCCATTCGACCGAACCCGCAGGCGGCCGAACCCGCGAATGGCGAAACCTCCTCTCGCCCTTTCTCCTTCGCGGCGCGCGGTGACTCGGAGGCACGACAGAGGCACTGGCGGCCTCGCTGGCAAACTTGCAAGAAGGAGGAACGCGGCGGCGTCCTCATCCCACGGCGGTCGACGACGCGACCCCCCTCTCTCCCCTTTCCTCTTAGCGGCGCACGACAACCCCGGCCACGGCAGAGGAGCTGGGGCCTCGCCGGCGAGCCTACAGGGGTGAGGATCGCGGCGGCAACCGCGTCAGAGCAGGACCACGGCGCGGAGGCGCGATCCCGCAGCAGAAGACGACGGCCCTCTCTCCCCTTCTCACGGCCTTCTCGCGGCGAAATCAGCGTCCGCGGCTAGGAATCCGGAGGGGGGTAGCCTTCTTCCCGTGTTAGGACCAACAAAAGCTTCCCCACAACGTGAGGAACGCGGAGACGTCAACCCGGGTCGAACCGCGGAGTGTAGTGACGACCGAGAAAAGCGGAATGAAGTTTTCATCACGTTTGAGGTAGGGGGATTGATGCCCTAGCTCGTTAGATCGTCCCTAATGCCATGCCCATTGTCTTTATGTTTTAAACGGCATGCCCATCGTCTTTATGTTTTTGAAGCATGCCCATCGTCTTTATGTTTTTGGAGCATGCCCATCCTTGTTGAGTTCATAGACGATGAAATTATCGTATTATGATGGCAGAATGGTAGGGAACAGGTTAAAAAAATTATGATTCCCGTCGATTTGGGTCGACTGGGAGGGGGTCCGGTTATGATTCCCGTGGATCCGGTTCTCCAGTAAGGACCATGTTTATATTATTTCAGATTTTGTAACGGTCCGCCATAAATCGTTTATTGACCCGAGCGGTTGACATTTCGACCGCGTAAATATTCTAAATCTGTATGGCAGTGGAAGCTTCAGGGTCAGACCGTTTAGTAGCACGCAGCGGTTCGTTATTTGACTGCCTAAGACTATAGCGGCCCTAGTTCGACCGCTTGTTCTGTAATTTTTGCGTGTTCATTTAATTATGCATTTAATATTGCATCTTCGCCATGGTTAAGTCATTTTATCGACTGGGGCGGTTTTCTTTCAACCATTTAATTCCGGCAGAATTTAATTCTTAGCATATTCAGTTAATTATGCTTTTAATCTTGCATATTTTCCATGTTTAATTATTATCATAAATTATGGTATGTTTTTAGATCCCAATAGAATTATATTCTCTTTCCTTGTGACGGAACCACTAATCGTAGCCCGACGACCTTCTGTGTCAATCCCACCTGGGAGAGGTGGCGAGATAGTCCAGTTTTACAATTTTTAAGCTAGTTCCGTGGGCCCCGGTCCAACCGTAGCGTCCTACGGAGGGGAATACTAGCTAGAGGCCTGGCTCTAGGCAACGAGCCAGTGTGTGCACACATGGTCAGAGGCTTGGACTGACACTGACGAGTGTTTCTCTGACTAGTTACTTGCTTCTGGTACTGTTACGCATCTCACTTGTCGCGATCCAGACTTTTTGCGTAGATGCTTGAGACGCAGTGTAAGCCGTCAGTGGATGCATCTGGTTTCTTCTTTTTGGTGGTCTCCTTCTCTCTCTCTCTGGTCACTTGGAAATGATTGAGTTATCCTTCTATTGGTAGATTTCAAGTACTCACATTTACTTAAATTATAATTGGCATATTTGTTAGTTGTTCTTAAACTGTGTAGTTGGTTTTGCAACTTCAGTTACTTCAGTTAGATTGTCAATTATTATGCCAATGCATACTTTACTACTTTCCTTTAGTTAGTTGTGAAGTAGGGATCCATGTGAACCCTACCGAGTCTCTGTTGTGAGACTCACCCCTTCCTTTTTAGGTGAGGCGGAGCAACAGGCTGTAGGATTCTCTCGTGCTTTTGGCGAAAAGTCTTAGAGCTAGCAGTGGTCTGTCAGTGGTCGGTTAGTAATCAGTCCATCTTCTTTCTTCTTTTTGCCGGGGTATGCCCCGTGTAGTTATTTATTTTGACCATTGTACAGTGTGGGACTTGTGATATATGGATCTGGACTACTTGTATAAATATACCACTCTGATATACATAAATTACTTCCGTTTATAGTTCAGTTTGTGGCTATAATTAATATTACGCATGTAATTTCTATTTGTTATGCATCCCCTCAACAACACTTACTAACCCTTACGGGGCCTCATCAGCCTCTTGGGTGGCTTCCCCGAGTTCCTGGTATCGGTTTACCGGTATCCGGATCTCCTGGGTCGTCACACCCTCTCTCCACTTCATGGAAGGAGGTGACAGGGTTCAACTGTTGACTTGGTGGGTGCTCTGGTAGCAGATTGTGGACAATCCCCATGTCTGGTTGTGGTGCGGGAGCTTGTTGCTGCTGTAGAGGTTGTTAAACTTGTTGTTGATGTGGCTGCTGAGCCTGCTACTGCCGAGGAGGTCTGCGGGCCTTCAATGTTCCAATGAACCACCTCATCTCATCCCAATCAATACCGCCCTGATCATTCAGATCATATATGTAATCTTGGAAGTGAAAGCAATGATCTACATTGTGACCGGGCTATCGATGGTAGACACAATACCAAGAGGTATCCACATTTTGCGGCCAAATTGTCCTCTCTTTTGGCAATGTGAGCGCGTTGGCAGCCATAAGGGCGTTGAATATATGGGGAAGGCTCTCGGGTAATGGAGGGCATTGTGCTCTCTTGGGGCCCATGGGTCTTCTCGGTTGTTGAGGATCATAATTGGCGGGAGGTGGCACTTGGTGATATTACTGGGGAACTTGCGGGTTTTGTGGCACAGCTTGGTTTTGTGGAGGTGGCCGAAATGGTTGAGGAGGGTTGTTCGCTTGGTGGGAATCTGGTTAAAGAAAGAGAGTTGTTGTTGTTGTGGTTGTTGTGGTGGTCTTGGGTTAGAAGGATTGCAGAAAGATCTGGGATTGCTAACCACACCCACTTGCTCATTAGTAACAGTGCCCTCGGTAGTTCCACCATTGGTATTGACATTATTATTCTTCCTTATCACTCTCGGTCTTGGTTCAAACATGCCCATGATGGGCGAGTCCTTCATTTGTGTCTGAATGTATCTAGCTCGCTCATAGAGCTCCTCCATCGTGCTGAGTTTATTCATGGCTAAAATATGTCAGAACTGCGGAGTCGCATTTGAGACTATCATCTTCACTTGTTCCGACTCGGATAGAGTATCTTTTAACTTCTCAGCCATCGACCTCCAACGGCCAGCAAACTTGACAAAGTTTTCTTCTGGTTTCATTTTCTCAGCTACAAGATCGGTGATAGACAAAGACGGACCCACACAGTCTCTAAACTTTTGTAAGAATTTCCTCTGAACAATGTCAAAATCTCCAGCTTCGGCTGGCTCCGGGGAGTAAAACCATTCAAGGGCCGGGCCGTCGAGAGACCTTCTAAACAGATAGGCACAAGAGGTCTTATTATCTTGCCAGAATGATGCCTCATACATGAAATCTCTCAAATGGATGAACGGGTTGCCCATTCCATTGTAGCGCCTAAAGTTATGCATCTCTGACGGAGGCAAGTGAAAAACTGGAAGAGTAGGGAGAGTAACCTCCGGAGCATTCTTAGGGGCCGTGACCTTCTTGAGCTGCTCCTCCATACTAGCAATCTTTTGAAGGAGAAGAGTATTGGTGTCAGACTCGGTCGGGGCCGGATTACTAGGGAAGGTGTTTGGGATAGGCCTTCTCAAAAATTGAGGAGGTGGAGGGTGTTGCGGCCTAACCACGGAATGGCTTGCCGGTTGAGCCGGCGCAAGAACAACAGGAGTTTGTGGGCAAGATAGAACTTTTTGTGAGACTGCTTGGTCATTAGAAGCATTGATTTGAAGGCCACCCACGGCCTGAGGGGGATTTGAAGAAGAAGGGATGGATTTCCCTTTAAGAGCGACCTGGACCGCTTGGCGTTGAGTATCATCTAGCTGGGACAATGCGTTGATGAGATCATTCAAATTAAAGGACGGGTAAGCTTCCCCGGATGTGTGTTGAGTGATGGGTTGAGATTGAGAGGGAGGCTCGACCCCTTGAGTGGTGGTGTCCACCACATAGACTTGAGGGTAATGATAGGGAGAGGGAGTATAGTTTCCCTCATAGTGAATAGGGCCTTGAGGGGGGGCCTCATAGGAGGGGTCAAATTGACCCTCCTCACAACCATCATATGAATACTCATAATTGGCCATGTTGACAATTTTACCTGAACGGAGTTTCATGAGTGTAATAAAAAATTATTTGAATAAACAAGTATGGATAGCAAACAAGCACTCAAGCAAGTTATCAAACAAGTTATGATGCTTACGCAAGGTTTTAAGGTTCTTTGAGATTTTAGAAAGAATGGATTTTAATGAAATAGTTCTCTCTCTTCAATGTGAATCCTAGTTGCAATTTGTATGTAAACTCCGGGTCAACTAGGTTCTTTCTCTCTCTTCACAAGCGTATGGGTTAGCTAAACTCCGGGGTGCTTCAAATGGTACAACTAGCCCGGCGTCCGTGAGAGAATCCATAGGTGCGGAGACTTATGGAGGCCTTGGTTAGAGAATTTCCAATCGAAAGAGACAGAATGCTCAATGGAGGGTCCTTCCCTTCCCAAGAAAGTGTAGGAAATCTTAGGAGTGTAGAAAGAGGAGGTATCTCAACCAAATGTCCTAATGCAAGCTAATGCAAGTAGGATCAACAGTAATGTGAATGTAAGTAATAATCCAATCAAACAAGGCAAAACAGCAGCAAATATGGCAATTCTGTGAGAACAAAAATAAATGGCGGCCACACAGTGGTCGCTGTATCAGTGAATAGTGATTGTATGATAGTCGCTATTTATGAAACCGACGCCTCCTCACAGAGGCGCTGAATCAAGTGGATAGTGCTAGTGAAAATAAACTACGCCTGCAGGGAAGGCGCTAAATCACGAACTGGAGCCTCTGTAGAGGGGCGCTGATAGCAATAATCAATAAATAGTTGTAAAAGAGGTGAACATTGACTGAGCAGAAATGGCGCCTTGGGGTTGTTGACACCTATTTTATGATCAATGAGTTGGGTCATCTCCTTATTTATTTTTATGATGTCCCAAGTTGTTCGCCGGCTATTGGGTCATTTTTAGTCATTTTCTGGGCTTATTTTCTGGGTTTTTCTCTCTGGTTGGACTTAGTTCCCTTGATTTCTCATCATTGCAGCTTATTGGGCCTGGATAAGGGCTAATAAGGGATTTTATTGTAGATTAACTTGAAGATTTATTGGTCTTTATCTCTTTTGTCACGTCTACTAGCCTAGCGGTCTATCGCGCGACCGTTTGGCATAGTTGGCGGTCTTTTGCTAGACCATTTGTGCAGCAGATAGTCCTGCTGGGTTTCTTTGATCTTATCTCTTTGTGGACAAATGAGCCTAGCGGTCTATCGCTAGACCGTTTACGAAGCCTTGCGGTCTATCGCAAGACCGTTTGGGAAGACAGAGAGTCTTGCTCTGTCTGATTTCCTCTACTACGCCGTGGTCGAACTAGAGTCCTTAGTTTGTCGATTTCTCTCATGATAGAGGCTCTCAGAACCTTCTGTTTATTTCTATGGACTCTTGGGAGTATTATCTTCGAGGTTTATCTAGTTTCAGGCCTATTTTCGTGTCATTATCCCTCCAACTCGAACCTAGGGTTTGAGGGCCTATAAATAGAGCCCTTGACTTCATGGCTTGAGGAGGAGATTTCTGGAGTTTTCCACGAAGTGCTGCAACGTTATGGAGCGAGTACCAACCAGGGAGAAGATGTTTCAACATCTATAAGGCTTCTGGTCTAGGGAGTATTAAGTTCCATTAGTTGTTTTTGAGTCTTTTTCTCTTGGTTTTGGTCTTTCCCCTTTGCATCTTCATAGCATATTCCCTCTTCTTCCTTCATGTTCTCTGCACTCACACCACGTTTTCAAACATCCTCCTATCTTTTCCACGCCCCACAGGGGTTATAAAACCACCAACCCCCAGGTATTCACCCTTCCTTTTATGCACTTTAGCTTAATTGCATTATAGATACTACATTAGTCCCAAGGGCTTATTGGGTCATTTTTCTTTGTGTCTACATTCTTCTGCAGGTTTACAAGGTTCATTGCACGAGGCCCAGCTCTTCTGGCCGGCCAGGAGGGATGGAGATTCAACGTTCCACTTCACTGTTCTGGGTGCCCTTGCAGTCTCTTCAAGGACCATTTGCAGATCTCAGGCGGTCTATCGTAAGACCGTTTGCCATCGCCTAGTGGTTGTCTGTTAGACCGTTTTCAGTCCGCAACACCTGGTTTTCTCTCTCCCATGGGAGGGTGACTTCACTTCACTCTTTCCAAGGTACATACTGTAGTTTCACTGTGGTATTTACTTTGGTGGCGATCACATCCTTCCTTATTTGGGCATTGATCATTCTCTTGCTTTTCTTCTTTTACTTTAGTTGCTCCACACCCCCGGTCTGTGTTTTCTTTCATCTCTTTGCTCCACGCTCACGGCGTGTGTTTTTATTTCTACTTTTACATTGCTACAATATTTAAGATGACATGCCCACATGCTTTAATTTCATGTTGATTGCTTGAGTTAGTGCACCACTTGCTCATCCACATCACACTATTCACCATATATTCATCACCATCACTCACACACACACAAAGAAGAAAATATCAACAACCCTAATTTTTTGGTGATCACAGTGAGACATCTAGTGCCAATCGTGCTGAGTTTCTGTTTGACCTACTGTTCTTAAGTTATTCTCAGCTGCCCTTGTGTTTTCCTCAGTTTTCCCATTTATTCCCTATTATTTTCTGCTCTCTGGTTCCCTGGCGGTCTTTTCCTTGGCCGTTTCTGGCTTAAAAGCGGTCTAGCGATAGACCGTCTTATCTTCTTAGCGGTCTCCCAGACGATCATTTTCTCCAGTACAGGTATGCATCCCGAGGTTGATGTTATTTTCGCTATTTTTGGCTGTGATTATTACTTTTCGGTGCTATCTGGTCTCCTCCTCTGTTGTGTCATATACATAGATCATTGTTTGCATATTGTTTGCTAGTTATTAGGCTAGAAATTGCATGCACTCCGGTGCACATAGGGTCATTCATCTTTCATATCATAGTTACATTCTCACCTTGGTGTGTGATCCTCTCACCTCCATATTCCTTGGGGTCGACTAGGTGACCACATCAGGGACCTCCATAAGTCCCCGCGAGCCGTGGATTCCCACACGGACGCCAGGCCGGTTGTACTTTCACCACCCCGTGTCTAGGTTACATAAGTAAGGGAGAGTTTACACCTAGAGTTAACCAAATCTCCAATATCCTTCCTATTAGGAACCTATTGTTGGAGAGACCATATTAAATTCAAGTCATTAAGGTTCTAAAGGAAGTGATAAGTAAAATTTGTGCATCATCATAACTTGGTTGACTTTGGTTGCTTTTCATCCCTTTCTTATTTGCATAAGTTTGGAGTCATCTTGTCTAGTTACTTATTTGTGGTTGTTTGTGTTTGTGTTCTCTTCTCAAGGTACTACATTGCATGTGGAGTTGCTTTCGATCCTTAGATTCATCTCCTAGGGGCAATTTCTCTTTTACATCTTATTCCAATCCCTTGTTCGAGTCCAACATGTCTCTGTACGATCTTCCCCATTCCCAGGAGAATCTCTTCCCCAGGGACTCTTGGAGGACCCGCCTAGGGTTGTCCAAATTCAATCAGGAGAAGGGTCCGTCCCTCCTCCATCCTCTGTCCCCATGGAGGGTGCACAACCCTCCCTTTCTTCCAATGATCGGGACATCTTGCAAATGATGGACCAATTGGATCGGGCCCAACTTCAGGCCCTTTATCAGACCTTGCAGGGGTCCGGTGCCCCATCTCCCATGATTATACAAGGTCTGTCCACTACCTCCATCTCACAATCTAGGACTGATGGGCCCGGGGTTTCACCCATTCCTATTAATCTTACCCCAGTCCAGCCAAGGATCCTTCAGTTCTCCAATCTGGAAGTAGGCCAGTTCTCTGGATCAGCCTCTCAAATCCTTGATAAGGGGAAGACCATCCTTCCCTCATCGACCCAGATTGATTCTTATAGAACCATCCCATCGGCGCCACAAGTTCTCCTTGTCCCGGCCGATTTCGTTCACCTGCAGCAAGGGGCGGCCCATGTCCACTCTCATTTGGGTCATCCTCTGGCCCAATATCCTTCATATGCGCCTCCTCCCCCTCCTTCAATTTATCCTTCAGCTCCTCGCCTTGGGCACGCTCCTTTTACTCCACCTACTCCATCCCGGGAGTAGGAACTCCTAGATAAATGGGCCGCCATGCAACAACAACTCGACTTTCTTCAAAAGCGGGTTGGCCCACAATCATTGGCAGACGTCCCAATTCCTAACTTCCACAACATCTAATTCCTTCCTTAATCTGAGCTCCCCACACACCGCAAGTATGATGGGAACATCAATCCATTTGTTCATGTGAGGGACTTTAGATATGAATCGACGCAGTTTCAGTATGATGATCGCCTTATGGCGTATTTATTCCGCCGATCTCTAGATGGAGTTGTATTAGAATGGTTTTATGTGTTGCCATTAGAGGATGCTGAAAGCTTCAAGGTTGTGAAGGAGAAATTCATTCAAAGATTTCAAGACCAGTTCGGCCTGGAATATTCATTTACCGATCTTGTGGCCGAAAAGATGAAGGCAGATTAAGACTTTGCTACTTATGCTGACAGATGGAGGCAGATGGCTGCCCGTGTGCCAAGTCATATTCCGGAGGAGGAAAAGGTCAAGTTGCTGATATCCAATGCCACACCCACTTTTCGCAACATATTGGCCATGAACGATATTGCCAACATGCACCAACTTTATAGCCGGGCGAGGTTTATTCAAACCCAGTTCAAGGACTCTCCTATCCATTCTCTCTTCGAAGCCCAAAAGCCCAAATATAATAGAAAACCTCAGGGGCCTGTCACTGAGGGAGTCCAGACCAATGAACAGGTGCAAGCCGTTGCATTCCCCTTCCCGAACCAATCCCCTCCATTCTGCTTCCCGTAAAACCCGTGCAATCCCTAATTCCCTGCTCCCCAAAATCCTCAGCCTACCTTTCCCGCTCCACCAAACACCCAGCCTACCTTTTTCACTCCACAAAATACCTTCCCCGCTCCACCAAACACCCATCCTACCTTTTTCGCCCCACAAAATACCTTCCCCTCTCCACAACAGCCGCAATAACCTCCACAATACCACAACATCCCTCCACCCAATGGCTAAACCAATAAACGCCCGGCTCCGAAGAGAGCGCAATATCCTCCTTTGCCTGAAACCCTCACGGTTATCTTCTCCGCTCTCATGTCAAAAAGTGCAATTCAGCTTCCTCCGGAACGGCCTAACTGGAACCTGATCGTTGACCAGTCTAAATACTGCATGTTCCATAAGCAGCCCGGGCACACCATTGAAGGGTGTTATCAATTCTGAGATCTGGTATATGACCTACATGAAGGGCAGCACATTGATTGGGCCGAGATGCATAAGGCCATTGTTGAAATAAAAGAGAAGAGAAGGCAAGCGTCGAGGCAGCAAGTGCAGCAACAACAAGCACTGCAACCACAGTAGCAGCCACAACAGCAGCAACAACGCATTCATGACTTTGGGATCCACCGAAACCCCATGCCGAATCATCCGCCTGCTTCGCAACCACAACCACCGGCACAGGCTCAGGTCAACCTTGTTCAACCCCCGGCTCCTGACGCTGGGTGGTCCTATGACGATGAAGCCTCAGTACAGTGGCTCATGGCCCTCCACCATAGCTACTGTAACCCTTCTTTACCTTCTACCCCCGTCATTCTCCCGCTTAACCGTCAAACCGCTCCATCTCCCGCAATCGCCAAACCTCTCATCCTACCATCCGCTTCCCCCATTATCCCGCCTGTCTCCACTCCACCACCAGTTCCCGTACCCATCATCTCCATCCCTCCATCAAACCCTTCACTCATCATCCCTCTGCAACCTGTCATTTCCACTACCCCCATAACACATATTATCATCACCACTACTCCTATCACGCCCTCCACCACTACCCCTTCATTCATCCACCCCACGGGGGCCATCAAGTTTATCTTGAACCCATCTGATGTCGTGTCGGCCCAAAACCATGCCCTACGGAGCAGACGTTTGTTCCATAGGGACTACCCTTCCCACTCCCCAGTCCTCGCAACAGGCCGCTGATCAGGAGGAGGCAGATCTGCTGTTGGGCACACAATATGATTTGCTACATCATCTAGACCGGGTGCCTGCTAAGATATTTGTGCTGGAATTGATTAAAAGGTCCACGCTTCACCAAGATGCACTCCGTAATTTCCTTCAGAAGGTGATGGTAAATGAAGACATGGCAGTGGATAGCTTACCAACAGCCCTGGCCACAATCTCCAAAGGGCAAGCAATCACATTCTCTGAGACTGAACTAGCAACCCCTGAGGCTCGATAGATGCCGCTATGCATTTCTATCACTCTAAACAAGGTCAGCATAGACGCAGCATTGGTAGATACGGGGGCTTCTATTAATGTCTGCCCTCTCAGCACTCTAAGGGCCTACAACTTGTCAGAAGATCTACTACGGCCGACCCCGACTACTATTGCAGCATATGACAATTCTAAAAGGGCATGTCATGGGGTAGTCACCATTCAAGCTGAGCTTGGGCCTCTTACTATGCTAATTGAATTTTATATGCTGGATATCGACCCTATGTTCAAGGCCATCTTGGGTCGTCTGTGGATTGATAATCTTAATGCCGTACCATCCACTACCCACCAGTGCCTCAAATTCCCTTTTCAAGGGAGGGTGGTCAAGGTGAAAAGCATGTCCACGGTCCAGTCTATCAAGGCCGTCTCAGATAATATTCTACCAACACTATGGCCCAGCACTCGGCCCGTTATTTCAGTTCTAGACATGGATTTTCCATGGGCCTATGCGCCACGCAAGCCCGCCACTGTGCCGGTCGACATCAAAGTAAAACCCCAGATACGGGATTCAAAGGGGTGGAATATGATACTAAAGCTGGGTTATCAACCGGGGAGAGGCCTCGGCGCATAATTACAAGGGCGGACTAAACCGGTCCCCAAAGGTAGAAAGATGAACAGGAGGGGCCTCAGTTATCGAGAATCCTCCCTCTCAATTTTGGGCGACTCTGGACCATTAACATGGGACTACCGCCAGCATTTTGTTAAAGGCCCTCTCCAGTCGGGCACATTAAAAGCATCCCCGAGATAGCCCAAGGAAGAAAACACAGATTACACAGTCGACAGCCCGCAATCGCTGCCCAAGGGGCCGGTCGATGATATGCTTGATTTTAGCCAGGCATTTGAAACACTATTTTATGAAGAAGAAAGCTGCCAGACAAACCAGGAGGTGCGGCTTGTGCATTATGAGCCAAAGAAGCCAGCTTACTGCTCACGGGAAAGGGGGAGCTCACCCATCATATTTATTTGGTCTCCTTCCCGCCTGTTTTCATTCTTCTAAAAGCTAGCATCTGTACCCCGCTCACCTCCTATCCTAATCAATCCATTGCTATTGGAGTTTCCTATCGATTTCTTCATCGTCAGGACATGCGATTGATGTCCGCTTGTTGATCTATCTACTCCTTTCTTTTCCTCCTCTGATCCCTTCTTCGATCTTTTCTGTCCGTCCAAGTATCCCCTCAGACTAACTCCTCTGCCTTCCTCTCCATCTTGCTACATGATCTCCACTGATCTCCAAAAAAAAAGTCAAATTCGAAACAGAGATTTTAGTGGAAGATTATGCTATCTTCTCTCCATCTTCCTCCCAGGGGCATGAGGCTCCTGCTGCATCCCTCCCATTAGGTCTCCTTTCTCCTAGGTTAGACGTAGGGTCCGCCGAGTCTAGGGTAGTAGAGTCTGTTAAGTCTAGGGAAGTGGGGTCTTGTTCTAGGTCATCCAACCCTTCTTTGCCTGAGCCCCGCCCGCCGGCGCGTCATTCTAAATCTCTTCCTAACAGGTTCTTGCAGGATCTAGCTTAGCGATGTCGTGCTCTTCTTAAATGCCCGGAGTTTATAGCTACGGCCATTATGATAGAAGAAAATGAGGAGCAAAGCGGGGTGTCGAGCAATGACGAATTAAAAGTCTATGAAGTCATGGATGAAAAGGACCCGGTGGATTTTGAGGACAGCGATGTAGATGACACTGCCAATTTATATGCGCAGGGCTTAAAGAGATTTGATGAGCCATCATCAGCAGTGGATGAACCTACAAAGGAAATAAATCTGGGAACTGAAGAAGACCCCAGGCCTATTATCTTTGCCGCTAATCTCCCTTCAGTAGTTGAAGAAGATTTAGTCAAGGTCTTAAGGGAGTATAGTGATTCTTTCGCCTGGTCTTACGAGGACATGTCGGGTCTTGACCCCTCCTTGGTGGAACATCGATTAGTGCTTAAGCCAGGGGCAACACCCGTTAAATAAAAACTAAGGAGATTTCACCCCCACATGGCCTTGAGGATGAAAGAAGAAGTTGATAAATTACACAAGGCCAGGTTCATTAGAGTTATTTTATATCCTCAGTGGGTGGCAAATATAGTCCCTGTCATTAAGGAGGATGGAAAATTGTGAATTTGCATTGATTTCAGGGATCTTAACAAAGCATGTCCCAAGGACGATTTCCTGCTGCCTCATATAGACGTGTTGGTGGACAACACCGCCGGGTACGAAGCGATGTCATTCATGGATGGTTATTCAGGCTACAACCAAATCCGTCTCGCTCCAGAAGATCAAGAGAAAACATCCTTCACCATGCCCTGGGGTACGTATTGCTATGTGGTCATGCCGTTTGATTTGAAGAACGCGGGTGCCACTTATCAAAGGGCGATGATGGCTATATTCCACGATATGATGCATGTTTACATGGAAGCCTATGTGGATGATATCTTGGTGAAGTCAAGGACTAAAGAAGAACACCCCGCCATTCTAGCTAAGGTGCTTCAAAGAGTTAGGGAGTACCAACTGAAAATGAATCCAAAGAAATGTGTTTTTGGAGTCTCTTCAGGGAAGTTGCTAAGCTTCATAGTTAGTAAAAGGGGGATACAGATTGATCCTAACAAAGCAAAGGCCGTCATAGACATGCCTCCGCCTAAGAATATCACGAAACTTCGAGGACTGATTGGATGATTGCAATTCATTAGAAGATTTATATCCCAACATTCTCAGAGGTGCCGTCCATTTTATGAATTGTTAAAGGCGGGGGTCAAGTTTGAATGGAATGAAGACTGTCAAAAGGTCTATGAGGATTTGAAAGTATATTTGAATGAAGGCAAAGAGTGGGCAGCTTATTACCTCTCAAGGTTATTTAACCCGGCAGAGGCCAAATACACCGCCATGGAGAAAACTTGTGTCGCCTTAGTTTGGACAGCTCAGAAGCTGAAACACTACTTTCTAGCCCACCCAGTTAGGTTAATCTCTAGAATGGACCTGATTCGCTATCTTCTAGAAAAGCCCATCCTTTCTAGTAGGTTAGCTCACTGGCAGAGCTTCCTCTCTCAGTTTGATATCACATTCGTTGTTCAGAAGGCAATTAAAGGATATGCTATCACTGAGCATCTAGCCCATCTTCCTATCCCCTGCACAGATTCTATTCAGGATGATTTCCCTGATGAACATCTCTCCGTTGTTACTCATCATCCCTTCTGGTCTCTGCACTTTGATGGTGCACTCAACTCCCAAGGCCGAGGGATAGGTGCTGTTCTGCTCACTTCGGAAGGGGTGACGATTCCCTTCGCTTATCAGCTTCGTTTTCCTGCTACCAACAATATCGCTGAGTATGAGGCTCTCCTGGCTGGATTGAAGCACGCCTACCTCTTGGGCGCGCGTTATTTAAACATCATAGGAGACTCTCAGCTCGTTTTGTGGCAAGTTTTGTCCACTTACCGCACTCGTGACCTAAAGCTCAAGCCATATCAGGATTTGGTCACTCTATTGGCTAGGTAATTCCACAAGCTGATCTACATCCATACTCCTCGATCCCAGAATATCCTCACTGATGCATTGGCATCGCTCTCTTCCTCCCTATCCTTCCCTCTCAATCGAAGCACTGAGACCATCGCCGTCTAGAGATTGGACGCACCCTCTCTTCAGGATCCTTGGTTCGACAACCTTAGAAAAACTGTAGAGGCTAAGGCTAAGAGGGAAGATTTGAAGGAAGTATCTTTAACTGAGTTAGAAGAGATTCTGGAAGAAGAAGAATTGCCATGGTACCATGAAATCGAGTTGTACTACAGAGATGGATCGTTCCCAGAAGGGGCAAGTGCCGAACAGCGTAAGGCTATTAGAAGAGTGGCCTCGAAGTACACTATCATCGCTGGAGAATTATACAGGCGCACTCTTAATGGAATGCTTATAAGATGTCTCGATGATGATGAAGCTTGGAAGGTGGCCGAAGCAGCCCATTCAAGTGAGTATGGAGGTCATGTCAATGGCCAGGCTTTAGCGAAGAAGATCCTTAGGCAGGGTTACTATTGGCCAACTCTAGAGAAAGATTGCTCCCTCTATGTCTGGAGGTGTCTTAAATGCCAACTCTACGTTGATAAAATCCATGCTCCTGCTTCATCTGTTCATCCTCTCTCCGCTCCTTGGCCATTCTCTATGTGGGCTTTTGACATTGTTGGCCTGCTCGGTGATCCCAATTCTCAGACCAAGCATAAATCTTTTATCCTCACCACCACTGAGTACTTCACCAAATGGGCCAAAGTGGAAGCATACGCAGAGATCAAAGCTACTATGGTGTGTCGCTTCATCTTGAAGAATATCATCTCGCGGTTCGGAGTGCCAAGCAGCATCGTCACCGACAATGGACCCTAGTTCATCTCTCAAGAGCTCCAGGACCTTTGTAAGAAGTTCACTATTTCATTGCATCATTCATCCCCATATTACCCTCAAGGCAACAGTCAAGCCGAAGCCACTAATAAAACCCTTCTTAAAATCACAAAGAAAACATGTGAATCGCACAAATTTTCAGATTGGCCTGAACGGTTAGTGGAAGCTCTATGGACTTACCGCACCTCCGTCCGTACTCCTATGGGGAAAACCCCATATGCTCTCACTTACGGGATGGAGGCGGTGCTCCCATATGAGATCTTGATCCCTTCCCTAAGGGTACAGCTCGATAAGGAACTTAATCTCAATGAACGTCGAGAGGCGTTGCTCGTCCAGTTGGAACGCTTAGATGAGAAGAGGATGAATGCAGCCGATCACGTGTCTATTTATCAAAAGAGAGTTTCACGTTATTTTCAAAAAAAGGTAATTGAGAGTAATTTTCAAATAGGTGATATAGTTTTGAAACGTAAATTCATTAGGTCCGGAGGTCCTAGGCCCAAATTGCAACCTAACTAGGAAGGGTCGTTTGTCGTTAGAGAGGCTTATCAAGGGAATGCATATCATCTCGTCAACGCGGAAGGTGAGGAGCTGTCCCACGCATGGAATTGGTTGTATCTTAAGTTCTTTTTCCCTTAGTGTCAGGCTAATGAAGGCCTGGTAGCAAGATGTCTCTTCCTCAATCACGAAGGAGGATTCCGAGGATTGACAATTCACACACTTCACGACATCCTTGGTCGGGTTTCCCAATTTTGTGTTGACACCGTTTCTCCCTTGGCCATGCTTTGGGGGAAGTTAAAGTCCCTGTCCGTTTCTCTCCTCAGCTGAATCTAGGGGCAAGAGGCGAATAAGGGGGCGATGACCAATCTAGACACCTTGACGAGAGGAAGTCTCAAATAAGGGCAGTCCGTTATGACCTGATTCCACGAGAAAAAGCAAACTGTAAAAAAAGAAGGAGCGAATCAAAGCTCATTTCAAAGGCTCGAAGCTTAAAAGATCAAAGCTCTAAAAATATGGAACTAGGCATGGCAAGAGTGGCATCATAATTTCCCCGCGGGACGTCATGAGCCTGGTCGTATGCATGCCTAGGGTGGATGAAGGGTCGATGACGGACACAAAGCCCTGGCGCAACAGACTAAATCTTAAAAGGGATTGTCATGAGAGGAACTCAAGTCCTAAAAACCTCTATACCTGGTCTAGGCTTGCCTCCCAAATTCCTTTTTCTTTTTTGGACTAAAACTATACCTTGGGTATGACCTCGGTAGAAGCACTGTCACACAGGTTGGTCTTGGCCGAGGATTGTCACCTCAAAAGCACGCCGATCTCAGAAGATTCCTAGTGTGACGGGTAGAGCTCTCATCGCCGAGATGGAATTGGCTTTCAAAAATCCAAAAAAATCAGATATTTCAAAATCCAAAAAACTCAGATATTTCAAAATAAAAAATTAGATATTTCAAAATCTAAAAAAATCAGATATTTAAAAACTTCAAAAAATCAGATATTTCAAAATTCCAAAAGAAATCAGATATTTTAAAATCTAAAAAAATTGAATATTTTAAAAATCCACCAAAAAATCAAACAACATCATCCTTGCATAGCATGCATTCACATTCATATTTTTATCGCATTCTTGCCTATTTAATAAGGCACCACCCATTGACCAAATATCAAGAATAGGTCATACTCTAACTTACTACAGGTAAAGGGTTGAGCCTAAGAACAGATCTAACTTGTTTCTTATTTTAAGTGTGTGTAGACACGGGTCCCATTTTCAGGATTCGAAGCTCGCAGTTTCTCTATCTTCCCTCCCTTGCGGTCTAATAATAGACCGCTTAATCTCCCCTAACATTCATCCAGGGACCATTTTCCTCACCCGAGAATCAAAACTCAGTTTTTCCCTATCCCTTCACTGTGGCGGCCTATCGCTAGACCGTTAGCACTATTCTGGCGGTCTAGTAGGCGACCGTATGATCCACCCGAGAGTCAAAAAACTCAGAGTTTTCCTGAGTCCTCTCCCTTGCGGTCTATCGCTAGACCGTTAGGATCCTCTAGCGGCCCTTTGCTGGACCATTTGGCAAATAGAGAACTCTGTCCCTTTTATCCATCAGGCCGAAATTGTGAATCCACTGCACATATTTTGAAAACAAATCTCTTATTCATTCATTCAAAGTCATAATACATCGTTCTTTCAATGAAAAATCCAAAATTCAAAATTCAAAGCTCAAATTACATTCAATTTCTTCTCCGCATGAGGCCGGATCTTGCGCAATTCTTACACATAGGCATGGTATTCCTCGTCGCTCTCCTTCACTACTTCTTGTAGGGTATGGACTCGGCTGATCTCCCACATGGTCAGAGCGCTCCGGACTGCACGTTCATCCTCCTCGGTCCCAATCTTCCTTGCTTGAAGGGGTGGGTAGTGTGATAGTACTTGAACCATGGTGCGGGGTAGCCCGATCTGTAAGTAGCACTGATGCGGGTTGTAGATCGCCAAGGTAGTATTCCCCATTAGCTGCAGGTCTAGGCCCAGTCGCTGGGGTAATCTGAGGGTAGTGCCTTGAAGAGCCCGAGGTCGCATCACGAATTTGTCAATTGGAAAAGTGTTGAGGAAGAGGCGCCAATCGTCCTGTGTTTTCTTATCTGTAGTCCGACATTTAACCTGTGAAGAGAATTCAAATGCACCCCCTATGAAGAAGAGTGGGTGGCTCCCAAATATACAACTAGTTGAAGGTAAGTCCTCCTTGGGTAGATTTGAGCCTAATTCCTATCCAACACTCAAGGATAATCATTGACCCGAAGAGGGGACCCCCTAGTGAAGCTGAACTAAGGCCTTCATAAAGGTAAGAAAGGATGGCTTGAGAGATAGATAAACCCTGCCACAGCCCACTAATAATGCTGAGATTTTGGATATCTAGGAGGTGGTCAGTGGTAGTAAAAAGAAAAACCCCGCACAAACAAATGGATGCGACTTTTGCTATGGCTTCATATTTCCCATACTTGTTCTTGCAATGAGAAGTGATCCATTGAGCTAAGGGTATTAAATGAATGTGGCGAGAGCTAATCATGGTTCTCACATCTTTTGGATTGGGTAGGAAGTCTCCCAAGATGAGTGATGGGTCTATGGGCTCAACCGTGTGACACACCAATTCTTCATCCCCCACCTTTGTCTTAGGAAGGGCTAGGTAGGTCTCTACCTCTTCTATAAGGACAGTGGGTTCAAAGGTTGGGAATATGAAAGTGTGTGTTTGAGGGTGCCATAATTCCACTAGGGCTGAAATGCTAGGCCAATCATAGAAATTTTTTAAAAAATTCTTGGCTAAAATCAACAAAGGGTGAAGGTGCCATGCCCTTAGGATTGAGGTAGCTTATAAAGGGAGTTCCTTTATCATGGGAGCCACCCACTTCAAGGAAGAGTAGCATCTTGGGCCAGGAAGGAGCTAAGGAAAAGGAAGAAAAGGAGAGGAGAAAGAAGAAGAGAAGTGCCATGAGAGAAGAAATTCAAAAAATTCAGAATTTTAAAAATTAAGTTGAACTTACCTCTCTTGAAGGGCTTGTGCTTAGGTGTTTGGGGATTGAAGTCAGCCGTTGCAGCTCCCCATGCTCCTTTGTAGCCGCCTTTGGCCCGGTATAGGCCATCTCTCCCATGGTGCTAGCTTCAAAGCTCCTCTTCATGGTGATTTTGGGTGATTTTAAGGAAGTTTTCAAGGTTTGAAGCAGAGATTTCTGAGAGCTACGAATTTTGGGTGTGATCCTAGTTATAGGGCTTTAATTCTAGTCCTAACACATTAGGATTGAGACTAGTTAGCTTCAGATTAAGTTAGGATAAGTCTTAGCACAGATTAGGTGCTTCAAGCCCCGAGTTCGGACTCTCACGGAGAGTCCCGCTCGGACTTGACTGAGTTTTCTACCTAGCGGTCTATCGAGCGACCGTCAGGGTCCCTCAAACGGTCGTCCGACGACCATTTCTTCCCTTTCTTCACCGCCTTCACCTAACGGTCTATCGATTGACCATTTATTCCCCCTAGCGGTCTTCGAGAAGACCATTTCCCCTGTTTTCCCCTGTTTTGATCAATCTTTCTCCTCTTTAGTCCTCAAGTTCTCTCTCTCTCTCTCTCTCTCTCTCTCTCTCAATTTTCTCGCTCTCTCCTGCTCTCTTTGTTAGTCCTAGAGGTCGTTGTTAGTAAGTCAGCATTCACACTCATATTTCATTTTGAAAATACAAAAAACATCATACATTCACTAACATAGAGTCATGTACATGTGTCCATAAAGAAAAAGAAAAAAGTACAAGTGACGCTCCAGTCGGTCCCTCTCCTGGACCCCACTGTCGCCGGTACCCTCAGGTCTCTTCGCCGGTGGGGCCATGAAGGTGCTCCCCTCCTCTCGGTGTCATCGTCTCCGCTCATCCTCCTCATTCCTCCGCTGGCCGGAGGAACCCGTGAAGTAGTCCCAGTGTCCACTACGCGCGCCGCTCTGTGACACGATGTGGGAGGACTGTCCACTCACCAGCCAGAGTGCCCTCTCCAGCGCCCGGACCTCAACTCTCAGCTCCCTCACCTATAGCTGAGAATCCATCGCCGCTATCACTCCAGCTCTAAGTCTCTCCACCTCTGCACGGAGATGGGCTACCTCAGTCGCCACGGTCTGGAGATGCTCTGCCTCGGTTCGGAGACGCTCTGCCTCAGCTCGGACGCACTCTGCCTCGTCGAGCGCTGCAGTCAGCTCCCTCGTCTGCATGAGCATTCATCATGTTAGTGAAATTGCATTTTCATATAGCATTAAAGGGAAGTCAATCAGTTTCTTATCCTCTCTGTGAGAGTGGCCTCGGCCTCCTCAGCTCGAGCGATTGCCCGAGTGAAGTCGGCGTCTCTCTCTGCTCGACCTCCTGCTGGCTGGGAAGATGAAGATGGAGCGTCGGGTCCCTGTCGTCCTGCTCCCTTGGCTCGCTGCATTTAGAAGTCTCAGTTAGTCAGTGGCATGCATAAACATTTGCATTTAAGTCTAAGGATCAGAACTCACTAGGAGATCAAGAAAGCGTTGGAGGTCATCCCGCTGCTGCACTGTGGAATGAAGGAGTCCGTGAAGTTCCGCTATCCGGCCCTGGGGGTCTAGCTGCATGTAAGAAGTTAGATAATTAGTGCATCATTATAGGTGTCAAAGCATTAGACATAATAAAGAAAATTTTGAGTCTAGAGAGTCATACCGGTCGTCGGGCACCGCGAAAAACCTGATCGTCGTACCTCCTGGCATAGGCCTTCAGGTAGGCCTCATCACTACTGGCTCGGGCTCTCACCACCCGACCTCTCCTGGTCCAGTCTTGTACCTGGTCCATCGCTCGGGTCACCCAGTCGATCTCCCCACTCAGGCCTTTTGAGGGCCATCTAACCCGCTCGTCATCACGTGCCAGGAACTCCATGTCTGGCTGGTGTATGCCTCGCGTCCTCATGATCAAGCAATGGTGCAGTGACTCGATGATGTTCATACAATGAAGCCACACGTCTCGTCCCGCATATGCCTGGGCCGCCTCCACCCAGGGCTGTCCCTCGTACCCCTCGTCACGGTACGGTGTCCAGCGCACCTGAAAGGTCATGCATTCAAATCGAATTCAGCATTTCATAAAAGCATTTAAGGGCATTTAGAAGGTTTAGAGTTTATAAGTATTACCGATGCATACAGGAACGCATCCATGTCTTCCTGGATCGCCCGCACTAAGCGTCGGAGCGACCCTATGTCTCGAACCGCCATCCATTACCTCGCGATGGGTACTCAGTCCGGCTGTACCTCCTTTCCCTGCCCTAGGCCGGGGAGGTATAGGTAACTCCATACATGCATTAGTCAAAATGTCAGCATATCACATTCATAAGCATAAGCTTATGCATAAGCATAATCATAAGCATTTAGAGTCAAGCATTTTTACCTGAAGCAGGGGTGAGAAGCCGCCCAGCATCGTCTACCGGTCGGTAGTGCTAAGCGAGTCGAAGAGGAACGCCAGCACTGCAGCGCCCCATGCATACTCTCCAGCTCCATCCAAGTCCCGCAGTAGTGGGAGGAGTCTGACGGTCACTCCATCCGCCCTTGTCGTGAACAGAAGCTTCCCGAATAATAGCATCAGGAAGCGACAGAGGGTGATGTCTCCCTCTGGTCCTGGTCCAGTAGCCACTCTCTCTCGGGCTCTGTCCGTCAGCCTCCCGAGGTGCTCCTTAGGTAGCTCTCCTACGGCTATTGCCGCTCCTCTCAGTCCTAAGCTCTCCTGGAGTGTCGCCCATCCTAGCATGGATGAGTGGCGTCCCGGTCTCAGTAACTCCAGTCCAAGCAGCTCCTGCACCAACTCTCAGTAGTCGGCATGTGTGATACCTATCACCGGTGCTCCGTGCACTCTCAGTCCCGTGATCCTCGTGACTTCCTCGAGCGTCGGGATCATGTGTCTCTACGGGAACAGGAAAGCTCTACTGATAGGGTCCCATCTCTCATGAAGCACGTAGAGTAGTGATGTGTCAATCCGCATCACCTCGATGCTAAGTAGCTCCCCAAAACCCATCACTGCTAGTCGCTCTCTCTGGTAATCTGGTAATACCAGGTAGACTGCCCGGACCTGCAGCAAAGAAATCATGGTATGTCTTTTTCCCTGCATGCATGTAGAACAATCCAACATCAGTCATACATATAGGTTATAATTCATGCAATGAATTTTTAACAAAAAAAATCACAAAAAATCACTCTGGCCCAAACGGTCGTCCATAGACCGTTTCTGATTCCCAAGCGTTCACCCCTTGGACCGTCTGGACTCCTAGCGATTGCTGGAACAACCGCTAGGCACTCAGCAACCGAGCATTGTTTACCTAGATTGGAAAATGGCCTTAGAGGCCTACAAATCAGTTTAATGGGTCCCCAGAGCCACTCCCACTCCATTCCACACACATGCATGGACTTAACAAAATCAAAAATGGTTTTTTTAGATCTCGGGGCTTACCTCGGATGATCATCTCCCGTCCGGCACCGCCGGTGCTTCCTCGACAGTAGGCTCGTCATCACCTTCTTCTACATCCTCCTCATGTTCTTCCTCCACCGTAGGAGCTTCTTCCTTCGCCAGAGGGGCCGCCGGGCTTTCCTCCGCCATTGGTTGGTCCGCCGCCGCCGTGGGCGGATCTTCTTCCTCCAAGTGCCGTTGGAAGCGACGAACGGCTCTTTTCTTCGCCATCCTCATTGAAGGGGTGGGTTGGATGCTCGGTCACGGTGGTCGCCGGTCACGATGGTCACCAGAGTCGCCGGAGTAGGAGTGGGTTGAGATGGATCGGCAATGAGATGGATTGGGCGTATGGGGGAATGAAACGCCCGTTCAGTTTTTTGAATTTGCTCAGAGCCATGTAGTCTATCGCCAGACCGTTTAGGTCTTCTTAGCGATCTTCTTCTAGACCATTTTCCATCTGGGTCACCCTCCTCGAAGAATGTGAACCGCCCTTGCCCAAGCGGTCTATTTCTAGACCGTCAAGGGACCTTTGTGGTCCTTGGCTAGACCATTTGCCACAGCTGTGTGTTGATTGGTTTGAAACAAAATATCTGCTTAATTCTTGGCTCTATTTTGGTATGAATCATATCTTATTGATGCCTCACGCTTATTCTATGGATTTAATTGTTGATGGCTAATCTCTCTTTGTCAAAAGCTTGAACGCCATCATGTCACATCATTGCTTCAACCAGGCAGGTAAGTCAAGTAAGTATTCCGATTCCTTAAGTCCCTTAATGCATTACTATATGGTATTTATGATATATTATCTCGAGAACCGGCTAGTCATTCATGTGTTCTGAGATCTGATGTTCCCCTTTAACAAAAATGATGATGATCTAAGTGCACAAGTTTAATCATTTGATAGGCCGTTAGGTTGGAAGAGTTGGGGGACGATGGTTCTATCTTGCACGCCGTGGTTGCAGATAGTATCTTGACCCTGATTTATTTGGTCTAGCAATACTATTCTCGAGTATCTTGCGATTTTTATTCTTTCTTTGTATTCGTTTTGATGATTTCTTTATTTTAGCCCAGCATGCATCATACACAACTTTGAGCATTCATGTAAAATGTCTCAATAATGGTGGATAGCTATGTGTCCATGGCCTTGAGTAAGGAAAATCATTCCACTCTGAGTTGGAAGGTTTCCTTCGGTCTATTTGCTCGATTTGGTTAGTTGGAGATTCCTATCTGGAGTTTAGTTGCTCGTCTCTTTACTTTTCCGTTCGTTCCAACCGCCTATCAGCTGTGCGTTCCAGTGAGGAGGTTGGTCTTGACTTTAGTTCCTTTAGTTGTTAGTTCCTCCAGATATGCGTCATTCGGTTTGGCCGTTCCTTGTGACTGATTCGAAGTTTTTCGAAAGATTCCACTCCGCTCGTTGGTTGAGGACGGGTGTCGGTTTACCTTAATGCCCACTTTTCAGTCCACTCCGCTCCATTTTCGCTTCATCTCCATGTTTCATTTCACTTTCGCTTCACCTCCGCTCGTTCCCCTGTAAAGAGGACGTTAAGGAGGGGCATCTGTTGACACCCGTTTTATGACCAATGAGTTGGGTCATCTCCTTATTTATTTTTATGACGTCCCAAGTTGTTCGCCGGCTATTGGGTCATTTTTGGTCATTTTCTGCACTTATTTTCTGGGTTTTTCTCCCTGGTTGGGCTTAGTTCCTTTGATTTATCATCATTGCAGCTTATTGGGCCTGGATAAGGGCTAATAAGGGATTTTATTGTGGATTAACTTGAAGATTTATTGGTCTTTATCTCGTTTGCCACGTCTACTAGCCTAGCGATCTATCGCGTGACCATTTGGCATAGTTGGCGCTCTTTTGCCAGACCGTTTGTGCAGCAGAGAGTCCTGCTGGGTTTCTTTGATCTCATCTCTTTGTGGACGAATGAGCCTAGCAGTCTATCGCTAGACCGTTTACGAAGCCTTGCGGTATATCGCAAGACCGTTTAGGAAGACAGAGAGTCCTGCTCTGTCTAATTTCCTCTGCTATGCCGTGGTCGAACTAGAGTCCTTAGTTTATCAATTTCTCTCTAGATAGAAGCTCTCAGAACCTTCTGTTTGTTTCTATGGACTCTTGGGAGTATTATCTTCGAGGTTTATCTAGTTTCAGGCCTATTTTCGTGTCATTATCTCTCCAACTCGAACATAGGGTTTGAGGGCCTATAAATAGAGCCCTTGACTTCATGGCATAAGGAGGAGATTTCTGGAGTTTGCCACGAAGTGCTGCTACGTTCTGGAGCGAGTACCAACCAGGGAGATGCTGTTTCCATGTCCATAAGGCTTCTGGTCTCGGGAGTATTAAGTTCCATTAGTTGTTTTTGAGTCTTTTTCTCTTGGTTTTGGTCTTTCCCCTTTGCATCTGCATAGCATATTCCCTCTTCTTCCTTCCACGTTCTTTGCACTCACACCACGTTTTCAAACATCCTCCTATCTTTTCCACGCCCCACAGGGGTTAAAAAACCACCAACCCCCAGGTATTCACCCTTCCTTTTATGCACTTTAGCTTAATTGCATTATAGATACTACATTAGTCCCAAGGGCTTATTGGGTCATTTTTCTTTGTGTCTACATTCTTCTGCAGGTTTACAGAGTTCATTGCACGAGGCCCAGCTCTTCTAGCCGGCAAGGAGGGGTGGAGATTCAACATTCCACTTCACTATTCTGGGTGCCCTTGTGGTCTCTTCAAGGACCATTTGCAGATCTCAGGCAGTCTATCGTAAGATTGTTTTCAGTCTGCAGCACCTGGTTTTCTCTCTCCCGCGGGAGGGTGACTTCACTTCACTCTTTCCAAGGTACATACTGCAGTTTCACTGTGGTATTTACTTTGGTGGCGATCATATCCTTCCTTATTTGGGCATTGTTCATTCTCTTGCTTTTCTTCTTTTACTTTAGTTGCTCCACACCTCCGGTGTGTGTTTTCTTTCATCTCTTTGCTCCACGCTCAGGGTGTCTGTTTTTATTTCTCCTTTTACATTACTGCAATATTTAAGATGACATGCCCACATGCTTTAATTTCATGTTGATTGCTTGAGTTAGTGCACCACTTACTCATCCACATCACACCATTCACCATATATTCATCACCATCACTCACACACACACAAAGAAGAAAATGTCAAAATGGGTCAGGTTCAGACTTTGTGAATGACGCCTCTGTGGAGGGGCGCTGATTGCAATAAATAGCAAATATTATGAAAATAAAAGAATGATGGGCGCCTCTGTGAGAGGTCGCTAATGCATGAAATAACGGTTGCCTGAGCGGTCGCTGATTTTTCCAGAGAGACAGAAGCTCATGTAAAGATGATAGAAATAAATTTTTCTTCCTTAAAAATGCTATGGATAGTCCAAAAATTGGCTAATCAAGTAGGAATTGTGCATGTGGTGCACAAAGGGAGTGTGCTACGTGGAACACAAATGAGGGGCACACGTGGGTGCCAAAAGGAGGGGCACGCGAGGGTGCCAAAGGGAGGGGCACACGTGGGTGCCAAAGGAGGGGTAATCAAAATAAAAATAAAAAGTGTCCCACCGTGATCGCCAAATTGTGAACGTATCACATAAACATTTTAAAAAGAAAGAAAGATTGACATTAAGATAATGATATGGGATGATGACAATAAAGACAATAAAGACAAAGGTGGGGGAGAGAGCATGTGATGCTACCTAGGAGTGTGATCGCTAGAGGGGTTACCTAAAAAAGGATGTGATGTGACACAACCTCGGACCTAATGCAAGCAAGCACAATCGCATTCAAATTGGCCGATATGGGCCACCGCTCTATCGACACTCACCCAAGCCCGGGGTAACTTGGCAATGCCAAGGTGAGGTTGAGGGGTTGGGCCCTTGCTGGTAGAGAGCCAGCAAGGCCAAGATGGGATTCCCAATGGGTGTGGAGGCCCAATTCAAGGGGGCCGACAAAGTGCCAAAGGCACCGGTTGCACTTCTCCCACGGTGATCACTCAAGACAACGGGGCTTGAGGATCGGGCTCTCACTCGCATAACCAGTGGAATTAAGAACTAATATTGAAAGACAAGCACTAAATGGAGTGATGGTTTGAGCACTTACTCGACCGGTTTGAAGAAACCGGTCCCGGTCGGAGACGAGGGCGAGCGGGGAGGCGAGTGGATCCCCACACGCCGCGTCAGGGTAGCTTGACCTGCCCAAACAAGTTACAACACTACACCTCTCGCAGGAGGGAGATCTTGGGGTGGGGGTTAAGGGATAATAGAATCGAAATTACCTCCACACAGGGAGGGGCCTTCAGCCGGCCAAGCGGGGAGGGGAAACTAGGATTAAAAGTATTGAACGATGAAGTCACTGGTTCTGTCTGCTCTCTCCGAACAGGGACAGGTAGTCGGTTTGCTGCTGTAGAACTCGCTCAGGAATTTCTCTGATGACGAGACCGGTGGGGAAATCTTCGTAGCTGGGAAGGGAATGCTTCAGAATTTCGTTAATTTCTTCTGAAGCCGCTGCTGACCGGGATGGAGGTTTGAACAGAGCTTCAGATTCTCAGACCTGCAGTTGCAGACTTCTAACAGCAGATTGCAGAGAACGCCCCGGCAGCTCCTGACCTCGGAATCAAGCGCTGTTGGAGTCGTTGGAATCGTGGACGAGTCCTCTTCGCAAAAAAACTGACGGAGAAACTAACCAATGTCGGAGAAGACTAGGGGATGCAGAACAATGGCAACTGGTCGATGCAGACTGTGGGTAGCAGGACGATGGAGCTGAGGGAGAAAAATGATAACTTCTGCTACTGGATGCCGAACGGAGTTCCGCTTCTTGATTCTGAAAGCAGAGAGAGCGATGAAGAACTTTATAGATGAGATTTCGAACTGATTCCTCCGGGGTTAGTCGTGGCAGAGCTTCTACTCAGGTTCAGGGCTTCAGCAGAGGCAGTTCTGAGCAGTCGTGGGAGAACGGAGCTCCCGAGCAGCACACAGCTCGGATGAAGACGAAACCACTTCTGTTACGAAGGAGACAGGGAGACGCTTCTGTGGATGCCTCTTGGGCGTTCAGATCCACTGGGAGGAGGTCGTGGTGGCTTCTGTAAGCTACTGGTTCATCAACATCATCTGGACTGCAAGCAGCAACTTTGACAAAGCCTTCACTTGACCTAGAAAGTAGAAGAAGAAGAAAGTATGTGGTGGAAGGGGAAGAATGGGGGTGATGTAGAGGGTGTCTAATGGTGGAGGGGAGGTGGAGGAAGAAGGGGAGGGTGCAAGTTTCAGCAAGGGAGTATGGAGGTGGGTTGCAAGTGAATGGTGGGCATGGAGGGGAAGGGGGCGAATATGGCCTAAGGGGAGGGGATGGGGGCGGCCCAAGCTTGGAGGGAAGGAGTTTCAAATTCAAAATGGCTTTGGAAGTTGGGGGATTGTGTGGGGAAGAGGGGTGATTGTGTTGGAATGGGGAAGGTGGTGTTGGAATGTGGAGGGTGGTGTTGGAATGGGGAGGAATCTCCTTGGAACTAGGGGGAAGTGGAGTAATGGTGGCTATGGGAAGTGGAGTGGCTTTAATGGGGTAGGTGGAGGTTGGAGGTGGTTGGAGAGGAGAGGAGAGAGGAAGGGGGCGATCCCCACTTGGGGGAAGAGAGAGAAAGAGAGAGAGGTGGGGTGGGGAATCACTCCCCTAGGGCTTCTCACCCAACTATAGGATTCACTCCACTAGAACTAAGTTTGAACACTCAAAGGGAAATCTTTTGTATTGAATCATTCATTACCTCCAAATGAAGGAAATGGGGCCCTATATATAGGAAACCCACATTTTACAATAAGTCCTTTACAAAAGACTCAATAATAAATAACCGAAGGGGTAGGGGGGCTCATGGGCCAAGCCCGAAGAATTGGGCCCAATAGCACATTACACAATCTAATGACACTCAATACTTAGGAAAATAAATGCAAGACCTAGGGACATGACTCAAATAAACTGAAAATTACATCAAATGACTCAAGTAAATAGCATAAAAAAAGGATAAGTGGGCCTTTATAGATAGAGGCCCGAACTCAAACGATGCCGGAGTGTGAAGCAGACCCTAGCCAAAGGGAATTGTGGATGATGCCTCCATCAAATCCCCTGGGCTGTGAAGAGCTCGACTCCGTCGAGTAGGGGTCCATCCGGCTGTAGTACTGCTCGAGGAGGTCCGGATCCAACCGCTGGAGATCCTCCCGACTCACCCAAGAATCCTCCGAAGGAGGCCGATCCTTCCACCTGACGAGATAGCGCTCATATACCTTGCTCCGAGTGGTAGTGACTTGTTCATCCAATATTTGTTCAATTTGTTCACGCTGGGCTCTCTTGGCTGGTGGTCTCTCCTCACGGGTGGGTGCTCTCTCAAGGGAAGAAGTAGGCTCAATCTTCTCACTAGGTACCACCGTGGGTCCCTTATATGGCACTAGGTCGGCGACATTGAATGTGGGACTTATTCCATACTCCTCAGGGAGATCTAACTCGTAGGCATTTACACCAATGCGCCTCAAGACCTGGAAGGGACCAGCCCCACGTGGCCTCAGTTTAGAATTGGCTCCCGGGGAGAGCCTCTCCGTCCTTACCATCACAAAGTCACCCACATGGAATTCTTGGTGACGTCGATGAGAGTCGGCCAGTCTTTTATAAGCCTCATTCTTTTTGCTGATGTGCTTGCGAATTTCTTCATGCAATTCTCTAATATGTTGTGCAAAAGACTCGGCTGAAATGGACACTCTAGCATCCTGAGGAAGGGGAATGAGATCGGAAGGCTTTCTTGGTTTGTATCCATGCACGGCTTCAAATGGACTCATCCCTATGGACTTATTGATGGAGTTGTTATATACAAATTCAGCCTGGGGTAAGATGAGATCCTAATTTTCGAGACGATCCTCAACAAGACACCTAAGAAGGTTCCCTAGACTCCGATTGACAACTTCTGTTTGGCCATTTGTTTGGGGGTGGTAGGCAGTGGAGAATTTGAGGAGGGTACCCATCATGTGCCAAAGAGTTTTCCAAAAGTAGCTAGTGAATTTGACATCCCTAACGGAGACTATGGTCTTAGGTAGCCCGTGGAGACGGACAACCTCATCAAAGAACAATCGGGCCACATGGGAGGCATCGGAGGTTTTGGAGCATGGGATGAAATGAGCCATTTTGGAAAATCTATCAACCACCACATAGATGGAGTCATGCCTTTTTTGAGTCTTGGGTAATCCTAGCACAAAGTCCATACTCAAGTCTTGCCATGGACGGTCGGGGATGGGGAGTGGGGTATATAGGCCAGTATTTTATTTCACCTGTTTGGCCGAAGCACATGTTCGGCATTGACCCACTATCTTGCCTACATCTCTCGTGAGACTTGGCCAATGAAACTGTCCCTCAACTAGATCAATGGTTTTGTGGACTCCAAAATGACCCGCTAGCCCTCCCGCATGTAATTCCCAAATCAAGAAGTCGCGGAGTGAGGTCCGTGGGATGCAAAGCTTTGGTCCCTTGAAGAGGAACCCATCCTCTATGACAAATCCCTCATGTTCCTTGCTAGAATGGGTGGTCAAGATAGTGAAGATGTGCCCAAAGTCGGGGCAGCTAGGGTACTCATCCTTGATCCTATCAAATCCGGCTACTTCCACTTGAATAGTGGAAAGCAAGGAAACTTTCCTACTAAGGGCATCCGCCG
Organism: Amorphophallus konjac; assembly: GCA_022559845.1. Classification (NCBI taxonomy): domain Eukaryota; kingdom Viridiplantae; phylum Streptophyta; class Magnoliopsida; order Alismatales; family Araceae; genus Amorphophallus; species Amorphophallus konjac. Next base: position 111,006,052 of record CM040120.1, read on the forward strand.
CTCGATTCTCACTCCCGGCTTTGTGTTTGATGATAAAAGTGTAGGATTGGATGAACTCAACCCATCGGGCATGTCGGGCATTTAGCTTTTGTTGGGAGTTGAGGTATTTGAGGGCCTCATGGTCGGAAAAGATGACAAACTCTTTGGGTAACAAGTAGTGCCTCCAATGTCGGAGGGACTGAACCACGGCATAGAACTTCTTGTCATAAGTGGAGTATCTTGTCCTAGCATCACAAAGCTTCTCACTAAAGAAGGCTACCGGGTGTCCCTCTTGACTAAGAATCCCTCCTATCCCTATCCCGGATGCATCACATTTGACTTCAAAGACTTTAGAGAAATCGGGAAGGCATAGGACCGGGGCTTGGGTCAACTTTTCCTTAAGTTCTTGGAAGGCTTTAGAGGCTGATTTGGTCCATACAAAAGTTCCCTTCTTGAGACAATCGGTGATTGGGCCGGTGATAGTGCTAAATCCACGAATAAACCTCCTATAGAATGTTGCCAATCCATGGAAACTTCGGACCTCATGAAGGGTGTGGGGTTCCGGCCAATCAATAATAGCTTGGACCTTGTCGGGGTCCATGGAGACGCCTTTGGTGGACACCACAAATCCTAGGAAGGTGAGGGAGGTGGTCATGAAGTGGCACTTTCCTAAGTTGGCAAATAGGCTCTCTTGTCGAAGGATGGTACAAACTTGCCTAAGGTGGTCAAGGTGGGTCTCTTGGGATTGACTATAGATGAGTATATCATCAAAGTAGACCACTAGAAAGATCCCAATGAATGGCCTAAGGACCTCCGTCATAAGACGCATGAAAGTACTTGGGGCATTTGAAAGCCCAAAAGGCATGACTAACCATTCAAAGAGACCATCTTTGGTTTTGAAAGCCGTTTTCCACTCATCCCCGGGCCTTATCCTAACTTGGTGATAGCCACTCTTAAGGTCAATTTTGGAGAAAATGGTGGCTCCGGCTAACATATCAAGCATGTCATCAAGCCTAGGGATGGGAAACCTATACTTGACGGTGATTTTGTTAATGGCCCTACTATCCACACACATTCGCCATGACCCATCCTTCTTGGGAGTTAGAAGGGCCGGGACGGCACATGGGCTTTTGCTAATGCGAATGAAGCCCTTCCTAATGAGTTCCTCTATTTGCCTCCGAAGTTCGGCATGTTCCGTGGGATTGAGGCGATAATGAGGAAGGTTTGGGAGAGTGGCCCCCGGGACTAGATCAATTGCATGTTGCACATCCCGCATGGGAGGGAGTTGGTCCGGGAGCTCCGTTGGGAACACATCATGGAATTCTTCTAGGAGTTGTTGGATTTCTATGGGATGTGGATTGGTGGGAGTGGGCTCTCCTAGACAAATGATCACCGCACATAGAGGTACTCCTTGAACTATCTCTTCTTCAAGTTCTTTCCTAGTGATGAGATGAAGACCCTTGGTCAACCCCGAGGTCCCACTTTGTTTGGGAGTTTGGGTGAGGGATGGGGTTGGAGGGGTGGAGTTCCCCGAGACTTGTGGGGTGATGGGGTGTTGTCCTTGAGGGAGAGTGTCCCTCTTGGTCATGGGACGAGGTGGGGAGGGGTTAAGACGGATAGTCTTTCCCTCATGTTCAAAGGTGCACATGTTGCTCTTACCCAAGATGGTGGCATCTACATCATAGAGCCAAGGTCTTCCTAGAAGGATGCTTCCTACTTCCATGGGTATGATATCACACCATATTTGATCATGGTATGAAGAGAAGGTGAGGGGCACAAGACATTGGGTGTTGACCGGGATGGAGTTGTTGTTGATCCATGAGACCCGATAGGGATTTGGGTGGGGAGTGATAGTAAGCCCAAGAAGCTTAACAGTATCGGGGGATACGACATTGACACAACTCCCACTATCCAAGATCACTTTTCTTACATGGCTCCCTATCTTGACAAAGGTGTGAAAGATTGAAGTTCAGTGCCAATCCTCTTCTTGGGGTTTGGTGAGGGTGCACCTAATCACTCCTAGATGGGAGTTGGTAGATGGAGTGGTGTGATCTAGACCCGACTCAAGGTATTGGGCCTCATACTCTTCTTCCCAATCTAGGGAGGCTTCATGATCCTCAACAATACTCTCAAGTTCCTTTTGTGGTGAGGGAGCTTCTTCCTCAATAAGCAAGTTAGATAATCCCTTGGATGGACATTGCCCCGCAAAGTGGCCAAACCCTTGACACCTAAAGCATTGTTGACGCCCGCTACCCGAAGTAGTTCCTACATTTGGGCCTTTGGGAATGTCTTCCCTCCGTGGGAGGGGGTGACTAGGGGTGGGTTTGTTTGGAGTGATGGTGGGAGGAGGGTTGTAAGGCCTTAATGGGGTGTTCCCACTTGGATTATGGGCTTTCATGGGAGTGGCCGGAATGGGCCGTGGTCCCATATTTTTGGGATCGACCGGTCGGGGAGTAGCAAATCGAGGGATCCTAGAGAATCTTTCTACATCCCTAGCTATTTGATAATCTATTTCAAGGTTATCAACATCTCTCATAAAAAGCTCTCTCTTGATGTGACTTTGAAGTCCATTCCTAAAGCGAGACAAGGTAACGGCCGGGTCTTCATGAACTCCACACTTCAAAAGATAGGAGTCAAACTTCTCAATGTATTCAACCACGGTCTTCCCTTCTTGGGTGAGGCTTTGCCATTCATCTAAGAGCATTTTATGGTAGGATAGGAGAAGGTATTTGTTCCTAAGTTGGTTCTTCATACCCTCCCAAGTATCAATAGGCTCTCCCCGCCTAATCCTTCTTAGACCCTCTTGGTTTAACCAATAAGTTTTGGCTAATTTGATGAGATGCATTTTGGCCAACCTTACCCTCCTTTGGTCGGACATAGGGTACCATTCAAAGTATTGGTCCATGGCGGTTTCCCACTCTAAGTAGACACTTGGTTCATGGGAACCATCAAAGTTTGGGGCCTCTACTTTAATCATCCTTAAGAGAGGGTCATCCGGGTCGTCCCGTGGACGCCTTTCATGAATTGGATGGTGGCGGGGTCTCTCATGGTCATAGTAAGTGTCAAGATCCAAGTCCTCTGTATAAATTTCAGCATGTGGATGATAGGCTCTTGGTCCATGGTTCCTAGGATGGAACTCATCTCTATGAGGCTCAATATGTGGAGGGTGGACTCTTGGGTCATTGTTCCATGGGTGGAACTCATTCCTATGCAACTCACCATGTGGTGGATGAACTCTTGGCTCATTATTCCTTGGATGAGGGTCTTCCCTAGGAGGCTCAACATGTGGAGGGTGGACTCTAGGCTCATTGTTCCTTGGGTGGAGCTCATGCTCTTCAAGCCAAGCAATTCGAGTGGTAAGGGACTCAAGTTGGGCAAGAATGTTGGTAAGGGCAGCATCTACCCTATTCATTTGACCTTGAGGTTCCTCCCTAGGAGCATCTTGATTGAGTTGAGGATGGGGATCCATGGGTGGATTTGAAGATGAAGGATCGGATCGGTAACTAGCACCACTACGGGTGGACATGCAAGACAAGGGGCCAAAGATGTTGGACACACAATGCAATGTTCCTTGGGTGGAGCTCATGCTCTTCAAGCCGAGCAATTCGAGTGGTAAGGGACTCAAGTTGGGCAAGAATGTTGGTAAGGGCAGCATCTACCCTATTCATTTGACCTTGAGGTTCCTCCCTAGGAGCATCTTGATTGAGTTGAGGATGGGGATCCATGGGTGGATTTGAAGATGAAGGATCGGATCGGTAACTAGCACCACTACGGGTGGACATGCAAGACAAGGGGCCAAAGATGTTGGACACACAATGCAATGGTCCTAGGACTTAGACTTGATAGAGACAAGTCAAAGACTTGCTCTGATACCAATTGATGTGACACAACCTCGGACCTAATGCAAGTAAGCACAATCGCATTCAAATGGGCCGAATTGGGCCACCGCTCTATCGACACTCACCCAAGCCCGGGATAACTTGGCAATGCCAAGGTGAGGTTGAGGGGTTGGGCCCTTTCTGGTAGAGGGCCAGCAAGGCCAAGATGGGATTCCCAATGGGTGTGGAGGCCCAATTCAAGGGGGCCGACAAAGTGCCAAAGGCACCGGTTGCACTTCTCCCACGGTGATCACTCAAGACAACGGGGCTTGAGGATCGGGCTCTCACTCGCATAACCAGCGGAATTAAGAACTAATATTGAAAGACAAGCACTAAATGGAGTGATGGTTTGAGCACTTACTCGACCGGTTTGAAGAAACCGGTCCCGGTCGGAGACGAGGGCGAGCGGGGAGGCGAGTGGATCCCCACACGCTGCGTCGGGGTAGCTTGACCTGCCCAAACAAGTTACAACACTACACCTCTCGCAGGAGGGGGATCTTGGGGTGGGGGTTAAGGGATATTACAACCAAAATTACCTCCACACAGGGAGGGGCCTTCAGCCGGCCAAGCGGGGAGGGGAAACTAGGATTAAAAGTATTGAACGATGAAGTCACCGGTTCTGTCTGCTCTCTCCGAACAGGGACAGGTAGTCGGTGTTGCTGCTGTAGAACTTGCTCAGGAATTTCGCTGATGACGAGACCAGTGGGGAAATCTTCGTAGCTAGGAAGGGAATGCTTCAGAATTTCGTTAATTTCTTCTGGAGCCTTTGCTGACCGGGATGGAGGTTTGAACAGAGCTTCAGATTCTCGGACCTGCAGTTGTAGACTTCTAACAGTAGATTGCAGAGAATGCCCCGGCAGTGCCCGACCTTGGAATCAAGCACCGTCAGAGTCGTTGGAATCGTGGACGAGTCCTCTTCACAGCAAAACTGACGGGGAAACCAACCGATGTCTGAGAAGACTAGGGGATGCAGAATAATGGCGACTGGTTGATGCAGACTGTGGGTAGCAGGACGACGGAGCTGAGGGAGAAAAATGATAACTTCTGCTACTGGATGCCAAACGGAGTTCCGCTTCTTGATTCTGAAAGTAGACAGAGCGATGAAGAACTTTGTAGAAGAGCTTTTGAACTTATTTTTCCGGGGTTAGTCGTGGCAGAGCTTCTACTCAGGTTCAGGGCTTCAGCAGAGGCAGTTCTGAGCAGTCGTGGGAGAACGGAGCTCCCGAGCAGCACACAGCTCGGATGAAGACGAAACCACTTCTGTTGCGAAGGAGACAGGGAGACGCTTCTGTGGATGCCTCTTGGGCCTTCAGATCCGCTGGGAGGAGGTCGTGGTGGCTTCTGCAAGCTACTAGTTCATCAGCATCATCTGGACTGCAAGCAGCAACTTTGACAAAGCCTTCACTTGACCTAGAAAGTAGAAGAAGAAGGAAGTATGTGGTGGAAGGGGAAGAATGGGGGTGATGTAGAGGGTGTCTAATGGTGGAGGGGAGGTGGAGGAAGAAGGGGAGGGTGCAAGTTTCAGCAAGGGAGTATGGAGGTGGGTTGCAAGTGAATGGTGGGCATGGAGGGGAAGGGGGCGAATATGGCCTAAGGGGAGGGGATGGGGGCGGCCCAAGCTTGGAGGGAAGGAGTTTCAAATTCAAAATGGCTTTGGAAGTTGGGGGATTGTGTGGGGAAGAGGGGTGATTGTGTTGGAATGGGGAAGGTGGTGTTGGAATGTGGAGGGTGGTGTTGGAATGGGGAGGAATCTCCTTGGAACTAGGGGGAAGTGGAGTAATGGTGGCTATGGGAAGTGGAGTGGCTTTAATGGGGTAGGTGGGGGTTGGAGGTGGGTGGAGAGGGGAGGAGAGAGGAAGGGGGCGAACCCCACTTGGGGGAAGAGAGAGAAAGAGAGAGAGGTGGGGTGGGGAATCACTCCCCTAGGGCTTCTCACCCAACTATAGGATTCACTCCACTAGAACTAAGTTTGAACACTCAAAGGGAAATCTTTTGTATTGAATCATTCATTACCTCCAAATGAAGGAAATGTGGCCCTATATATAGGAAACCCACATTTTACAATAAGTCCCTTACAAAAGACTCAATAACAAATAACCGAAGGGGTAGGGGGGCTCATGGGCCAAGCCCAAAGAATTGGGCCCAATAGCACATTACACAATCTATTGACACTCAATACTTAGGAAAATAAATGCAAGACCTAGGGACATGACTCAAATAAACTGAAAATTACATCAAATGACTCAAGTAAATAGCATAAAAAAGGATAAGTGGGCCTTTATAGAGAGAGGCCCGAACTCAAACGATGCCGGAGTGTGAAGAAGACCCTAGCCAAAGGGCATTGTGGATGATGCCTCCATCAGGATGAGTGATCGCGAAAAGTACCTTGCAAGCGGGTGTAGATGTGAGTTCAACTTCCGCCTTCTACTGGCCGGCCGATGAAGGGGTTTTTTATCTTGATTACCTTGAAAGAAAACAAGCAAAGACAAGAAGATTGGATTAGCCAAAAGTGTGTAATATCAATGCTCTATGGAAATCACTCTATGCAACAAGGGCATGAACACACCTTGTGTGTTTGTTTAAAACCCCTTGAAGGAGCAAAAGGTGAAAAAATATGTATGCATACAAAATAAGCAAAATATGATGCTAAAATACTCTAGCAAGGTAGCTAGAGTTGATGGCTGCGTAGGCAGAGAACTAAATAAAAGGGAAAAGATAATAAGAGAAGGGAATTGAGATATGAAGGGGGCCCTTCTACGCCATTGCAATAGAGAGAATCGAGAGAGAGAGGTCAGTTGCGGCAACAGCTAGCGCAAGGAAGAATAAGAGAATAGAGAGTTCTCTCTGCAATGCGTACACTTGCAAACGTTAGAAATTAAAGCACAAATTCTTTGCGTGGCTCTCAGTAGACTCTCAAAAACTCTGTGTACTCTCTCAAAAAAAAGGATCCCACGGCAGGCAAAAGAGAGGAGTATTTATAGGGTTAAAAACCTTATTCTAATGGGATTAAAACAAGGAAAATAATCCCTGGACGTGGATATCCTTCCTCAGAAGAACTTGGAGCTAAAATGGAGAAGGAACACCATGTAGAGGAAGTTGCAGACGCCATGGACACGGAATGGAAATGGCGACTTGGAGGCTGTTGTCAATTAAAAGGGCGACCGAGCAACGACCGTCAATTCCTAGATAAATTATAGAAATAACGGACTTTTCATATTTTGAAAATAAGAAACAATGCCTACTTAAACAGGCATCCATTAATGAGCGTCCGCTCAATAGCGCGTCAATTCTTTGAATTTTAATTTTTAATAGAAATCGAAAAACCATGAAATGGCGCCCGTTCAACCGGCTGTTCATTAAAGTCAGTCGACCTACCAAAAGGACCATGTCATCTTATGGTGAAGGTAAATGGTGACACTCCACATGGTCATTCATTTAAATAGCGCCCCGAAGACAGTCGCGAATTACAGAAAAATCCAAAAAAATTAGAAAAAGCCTTATATTGAGCCAGTAATGAAATCTACTTTGGGGCATTATGTCGTGACATGAAATTTACTCAACATAGTATCAATTTTGGCGTGTCTACAACGTCGATGCTATTTAGTTGATGCGTCAACTCCATAACGGCTGTTGAGGTTTAGACAGAGCCTTTGCAAACATGAGTCAACTCTGTGTGTCGACCCTTTCTTTAGTTTGAGCGAAATCCTGCTAAAATGATTTGCTGCGTCGACTATGCTTCGTTGTTGCGTGTACTCCATTCTTCATGAATTTTTCTTGATTTGTTCTATTCTGTCGATGCAATAAAGGCATTGTGTCGGCTCCATCTTTTAACTTGGATCTTTTCCTTCTGTAGCGTCGATCCAGTGCTTTCACTATGTTGACACATCAACCTTGACTTGTTTGAAATAAATTGAGTGACCTTGTCTGTTGGCCCCTATAAAGATATTCAGAATTAGATATTTGAAAGCATCATTTGGTCTTTTAAAAGAATCTTCACCAAATTCTCTTTTCCAACAATTATCTTCATCATATTTCAATGATTTATAGTTAGGCATCCTCAAAACTAGAGAGACACAACAAGCAGGAGGTGTCGCACATTTCTGAAATTGGAGGAGTGCTCAGAGCAATCTCATCTGATAGTCACCCCGAGCAGGAGATGCAATAGCTCGAGGATTTGCTGGGTTACGTGAAAGTCCCTCCAGGGATCACAAAATCCCTCACAAATATAGATTGCTAGACGGTCGAACTGTTGAAGACTCGGGAGGTCCCCAATCTTGAGGGTCAGTCCACAATATTCTACACGGCTAATGAACAGCCAGTGAAAGGGGATGATGATTGCAAATTCTTCGAAGAAATTCACAATCCAGTTGTCCCGATCATGGGTCTTCCTGATATATCCGACAAAGCAGTGAAAATGGCTGGTAAGCAACAAATTCCCTTCTTACAAGCTACAAGCCGATATCAAATGTTCAAAAAGTTGTGGTATCCACCCAACTTGGATAGAGAACTACTGTAGATTACTCGACACACTGGCTTGGGTTTCTCGATAGAAAAATTTTATAAAGTAGATATGATATCTATCTCTACTCCTGCCGGCAGAGATCCTTCGGGAGGCCCATATATTCCAAAAGCCATGGGCCAGGAGCAACACACGCCCCCGGATGGGGAAACGCAAGATGAAGAGATATACCTCTGGAGTTCATCTCCACACAGGGATGTGGAGCTAGGCGCGTCAACCTCTGAAGGACCCATCCCAGCCAGCCATGATGACGGGGTGCTGTTGCCCCCACCTGATATTGAAACGGAAGGTAGTGGTTTATGCCATGCTCGGGATTCCCCTCAACATGACCCTGCTATGCTTGCGTTGCTTCATGAGCTGCAGTAGGAGATCAAAAGGTTGGAGAGGCGTCTGATCGAGATGAGCATGCGCCAGTCTGATCCAACACTGGCCCTCCTCCCTCAGCAGCTCCAGCCTGCAAATCCAAAGTGTCCCCCGGTAACCAGGATAGAACTGCATAGGCACGGGCAGAGAGATAATGAATCTGCCTTGGATTACATTAAAAGGTGGACAAACCTCTGTGAAAGGTGCGACCCTCCACTGAGTCACGAGGCCGCTATCCAAATTTGCAAACAGAACTTAAATAAAGAGATCTTACTGAGGGTATTTGGCATCAAAACCCAGTCCCTCGATCACCTCAGTGTGATAGCATCTGATATTGATGCCTTTCTGTCGAAGCACTGCCCCGCTACTGCCATGGCAAGTCAGGAGAACAGATCTGTAGGCGTTGACCTCAATGCTTTTAAGCAATTAAGGGGGGAGGCACAGGAGGTAGCCGCCCCTTCAACCAACAAGCCCACGGAGCGAAGCCCCTCGTTGCGGGAGAAGATGAAGAAGCCCTATTCTTTCCCGAAAGACAAGACTTGGGTGATTTTCGAATGGGCTTGTCATTATGACAAGATTGCTTTGCCAAAGCCCAAGAGGCCAGATGATGCCAGAAGAGGTGGTGACCCTTGGTTCTGCCCCTATCATCGGGTGGTGGGGCATTCCATCGAGAATTACTACGTATTCAAGATATTGCCCAAAGCCTGATCAAGAAGGGCGAATTATAGATGCGGGAATACGAGGTGGATCCACCACGCCCGCACGAGATGAGAATTTACCAAAGGGGAGTCCATATGGTCTCTCTCTCCCCGGAGGTCGCTAGTTTGGCCGACGGAAGATGCTATGAAGCAGATGTGGCCTCCCTCTCCACCCTTACAGGCGAAGGCCCCGCAGAGGCGATCTACGATAATTATCAAGAAGATCATGAAGGAATCCTGCAGCTCTCAAGGTTAGGAGATACCTTGAAGCCTCAAACGATGATACATAAAGGGCTGAAATCCGATGTCCCCTGCAAATGCTGGGAATCTATCATCACAGAGGCCACCACGACCTCCGATAATGCTCCACTAGGACCAGAGGCTGGGGAGCTCCTTGCTGCCCCTAGGGGTGATTCACCCACGGGCCAATCTTCAAGCTGCTCGGAAGTTGTATTGCCAGCATCAACGCTGATTCAGAAGCCAGAAAAAGGAGCTGACGAAACCCCACCGCTGAGCAAGATAAAGCAAGGAGACATTTATGATGTCTTTAAAGCTGAAGAAGATGATGAGAGTTTCATCGATTTTCAACTGGCTCCCTGTTGGCACTCAAAATATGATCGTCGGCAACCAAGCCATAAAGACGAATGACCCGGTCCACCGAAGCACGGAAGTCGATAAAGATCAACATATTGAAGACTTCTCAAGCTGCCAGAGCCTCGAGTCACTCTGTATGGATACGGGGACTTCACCTCAGGAGAGCCGAGATGAATCCACAACCAACCGGCAGTGCGACCAAGCCTGCCCAATGAACCGGCATCGACTTTGTCGTGCTGCATCCATTACACCCATTGTCCGACCAAGGTCGACGGTCTACCCGGTGGCTACCCACCTCATGAAAGGCTCTCCCGAGGATAAAGGAGTCCCCCCCAGCTTCCTGAAATGGAGAACCGAAAGATCTGACGGCGGAAGATCCCGATCGCCCGGCATGGGCACGACTTCCCGTCAAGATGGGCCCATTAGTGGCCGAATGATCGCCCGGCTCAGGCGGAACTATCTCCCGGCTATCTAACCTCCTAGAAAGCTCTGAGTACGAGCCAGGCCGGACCAACAGCATGGAGCGTAGAGCCGAAGGCCGTGCCGGTAGAAAGCCCGTACGATCAAGATAAAGCTATCCAGAACCTCGAGAATGGCCGTACGCCAATCTAGGAGCTTCGACAGATCATATCGTCGAAGTCTTAGTGAGCAGTGGCAGAGTACATGTTCACGATGGCCCCGAGTTCATCGACTGGCTTGAAGCGTACAAGGGGCATTAGCCCGGCGCGCCTTAAACCGGCGCGCTCCTCACTCAATGCCCTTATCCCGACGCGCCCCTTACCTTCAGTCCTTATCCTGGCGCGCCCCTACCTTCCATCCTCGTCCCGGCGTGCCAGGTACCCTATCGAATGGCGCCTTAAACCGGCACGATAAATTGGTGAAGACTTTCTCGGCGCGCAAAAAGCTCACGCCGGATGAAGAGCATCCAACCTGTTATATATATGGGCGAGGTTCGATTGAAAAGAGAGAGCGCTCGGTGCAGAGAGGAAAGAAAAGAGAGGGAGGCAGTTGAGAAGAAGAGGGTAACTGGAAAACGAGGGAGAGTTTCTTCTTTTCTCGGGAGATATAGAGAGCGAGGGTTTTCTTCTCTGAAGGGGCGATCGTCGGCCTGCAGCTACGATACTCTGTTTTTGAGGAACAGGTGGGCAGGGGTCGTTTCTCTTCCTGCTTTCCGCATTTTCTTTTCCTTTTCCTCTAAGCTTCTACCCATCGAATGTAAGCGATAGAGGGGAGGGGCGACGATGATATGAGTTGATTCCCCTCCCCCCTCTTCGCGATTTCTTCTGCCATCTTCTCTCTGTTATCGTGATCTGGGCGTCTTCTGCTTCTAATATCGTTAAACGGCGACCAAATAATGGTGCCAGAATTGTAATCTCGCCGTGCAAGTGTTAAATCCTCCCCGTCTTAGGGATGGTGATATGTATGCATGCCTGTGGATGCTTGAATCAATAAATTGGATGAACGATCTTCCCTTTCTCTATCTTTATCTATGCTGACATGCGCGTCAGGGTTCTTCTCTGTGTAGTCTCGATCCCGATTTCCTCGAGATTCATATCATGCCCCGAATCATCGCGGGCTACAGAAACACCCCTCCCCGGGGGCTTCCTTTCGTTTCATTTCTTTTATGTTTAGTTCAAGGACTTTGCATCCCTTTCTCTTCTCAGATGGAACCGTGCCTCTGCGCACGCCTTTGTCTACCGCGTACAGGGTCTATCCCCTTGAGTATTGTTTTCTAACTGTTCGAGCATATGTCCTTGCCGAGGGTCTGTCTAACTTAGGCCTTCATCACTTGTTCTTCATGGCCATCTGCATCGTTCCGAGGTTTCCCCGTCACTTCGATCACCCGAGGAGGAGGAACATTCCCCTGTTAGTTCCTGCAGTTGTCGGGCGACCGAGGGCCCTACCTCTCCATGGTGGGCGTCTTCTCGAAGCCATGGCTAATAATGAAGGGGAGCCTGGGTCAACGAACTCAACCCCGACAGACCAGGGCCCGATCGAGACCAGGGGGTGTGTGCTCCTTGTAGGCTAGTCCTCGGAGTCCCACTCTCCCAATGGTCAGTCCCTCCATGGGATGAATCACTGACTGCGAGTCCTTCACCCCTCGTAGGCTAGCCCTCGGGGTGTCGTCCTCATCATCAGTGACTTCGCCCTTCTGTCTCTTCCCCCATGGAGCTTTGGTGCCCCTAGCAGGCTTGTCCTCGGGGTATCCTATCCAGTGGGGTATGCTGGCCGCCTTTGGGCAGACCGGTGATTTAGGGGCTTGCTCCATTAGTGAGTATGACCCCGATTCTCCCCTGCAACTCTGTTTGTTCAGGGGAGATGCTGTCAAATTTCTGACAGACTCCAGATAATTATGTCAATAAAACGATCGCTCCGAAACGAATCAACTCAGTGCTCGAGTATGAACCTCGCACTGACCTCCCCTTCATTTCCAGAAGGCCATGGACTCCAATCAAACAATCATCTGGCCCAACAACTCAAGAAAGGGTCCCATGAAGTCTAATAAACTTAAAAAAGTTCATAATTCAACAAAACAGGTTTAATACGGCGCGGTCTTAACCGGCGCGCCCTAAACCGGCGCGGTACCCCCCCGCGCCGGATTAACCCCACACTCATTTCCTTAAAAATTTTTCTTGCGCCTTCCCGGCGCGCCCTAAACCGGGGCGCCCCAACCCTCTTGCGCGCCGTTTCAAATGCATGAAGACCACGCCGTATTAGCCACTATGCCTACGCTTTAGCGCGCCGCATAAGTTTTCTTACATAGTCACGCCGGTTTTGAAGCCTCGTGCCGCTCTAATGGTTCATTTACCCCGGGGCAAGCCTCGCCTCTCGGGGGCAATGTCGACAAGCCGTAGCAGGCAGTGAATTGAATAAAGAAGGGTCAAGCAAGCCCGAGTCATGTCATCATCATACTCACCATCATAATCCGTTAGCATTTCGCTTTCGCTAGCATATTTGTGTTGCTCTTCCTCCTCTCGACGAGGGGTATTAAATGCGGCCGATCGCCACCGTTTCACAACACTATCTTCATGTGTAATCTAGGTGTGGATGTCTTGTGTGCATGCATGCATAGATCCTCGGGTATATCAAATGGCATCGACAGAAGACCGGGTTATGCCCGACCGGAAGTCTTCGTCATGCGCGATGGTGGTCTTCGGACCTACATCCTCTGCCACGTACCGAGGGTCCATAATTCCATGAACTATACATCTGCTACACGACAAATATGTGCATCCTGCATGCCTTCCTCATGATCATCATGTAGCTCCTTTTAATCCGGCTTCGATAGCCCGATATCTCAGCAATTAATCAAAGGTGTTCCCTCCTCGTGGGGGATGTAATTAACATCATAACCTTTATGGTATGGCGGACTGCTGGTCCCGACCGAACCTCACATTCGCCCGACATGGGTCAGAATGAGCGCACAATAAAATTGTCACTCATGTGACTGGCACGCCCGCGTCGTCAATCAGTCAGTTGACTACCAGTTAGCCAAATGGTTGATCGATACGCGAATGAAAAGGCGGAAAGAAAGAAAACGCTGAAACATAGTCTGGCACGCCCGGTGGGACCAGTGTCACCTTTCATCTCTTTGCCGAGATACTCGGGCTTCGAAGCCCTCTCAAAGACTACTGATTATCGCCTTGTTTGATATTTCAGTGCAAACAATGATGACTCACGGGATAACCGGCGTCGGCTTCAGTCCTGCGATCGTCGCCAGACACGCGCAAGGGTACCTGGCGGTAACCATGGAATTTGGTAGCTTTCCTCCTGTTGTGGGCTTCCCCAACTTCTTGGGGTTGGCCTTTGTCGAGATGCTGGAAGTTGAAGCAACGGAACCTGTCGGGGAAACCGTGAAGGAAGTGGAGCCTCTGAAGGCTCCCTGCTGCGATGGTTCGCTCAAGAATCCGGCCCCGGCCGCTATCTGCCTGGTGCACCACGTTGTACGTGGGACGCACCCCACTGTCATCAACAGACGCTCTGGAGGACGTCAGCGTCGCCAGGATCGCAAGAATACTGCTGTGATCACCGGAACTGTCTCTCAGTCCGGGAAGTCAATGCTGGTAGGAGGCATGCGCGTCTTCCTCGATGGACGCACGGCACGGGTGACCCCAGACCGAGTCATCCCCAACATCCCTGTCCACAACACCTATCAAGCCCTCGTTGGAAGGAGGGCAGAAAGAGAAGAAGCCGGCCCCTATGGCCAAGGAAGCTCGGCACTCAAGCCGAAAAAGTTCAAACAGGTGTGGGTTCCCAAGCGGACCCGACCTGCCTACCATCTGACACCCATCCGCCGCCGTCCTATGAACGACAAGGCGGGAGCGAGAAGAGAAAGGGGCTTGTCCCCGACGAATGAAGAAGAAGTGGTTGCGGATCCCCCCGCGCCGCAGAAGTTTCCGGGCTGCTGCCCGCCAAGCAAACGTCCCAGTCACGGGACGAAGATTCCAACATCCGGCCGACAGAGCTCGGCTGGCCTATATCCCTCCTACTGGAGGTCGACAACTATCCCCCGTACTCTATCAAGAGCGGGGTCAAGAGGAGGTAACCTGTCTGATCAGGAACTACTTTCGAGGGCTGGGCAACCCCTCGCTGGGTCAACAGCGACTGATGCAGACAGTCGCCACTAACGAAGACTACTTCCCATCAGTGGCAGATGAAGAAGATATGGAAGATAGAATGATGGTGTCGTCGGTCGACGACAATGGATACGATGACGGCTTTGAGATCGAAGCCGATGAAGCCTTCCCCGAGCGGGAAGAAAGAAGAAGAATTTCTGTGTTCGAGAGGCTGACCTTTCCGCAACAAGCAAGGCGGAGGGTCCATCGACAAAGAAGAAGGATGCAGGTTTTCACTTGCAACATGACTGGTGTACCCAGCCGATATGGGGAGCTTCCTGAAGACCCCCAAGAATTGGCTCAATTGGCCGTACGGCCGGGGCCAACTACCCGCAGGACAGAAGCAGCAAGAGGGCTTCTGGCAATGATGAAAGAGAAATAGCCCCAGGTCTACCTCCACTGGGATGATAAAGCCCCCGTCTTGACCGCTAATGTGGTGACGATGGAAGAAGAAGACGACGTACTCCTCGACATCCTGCCTGAGGGTACGTTCGGGGAGACAACAGAAGGTGTCCCCACCACTATAGATCCATCAGTCTTGATGCTGCTGCAAAAATATCAACGGGAAATAGATTCCCTGAAGAAACAGCTGATGGAGAAAATTGAACACTCATCGGCCTCCAAACCACCCGAAGTCCAGGGTGAATCATCCCGGGGAGCGGCTCATCGAGATGACCCTCCTCCGCTTTATACACTACCACAGCCGTCAGAACCAACTGTGACGATAGCACAACAGCGGCCGCCACAGCCTCAGCCGCTGCTACCTCCGGTGCTTCCTCAGGTGCACCCAACACCCCCGTTGTTGCATCCTCCACAGGCGACCACCCTGGTCACCCCATACCTGCAGCCAGCACACTTCTATCCAGAACCGGTTGACCCCAAGGTCGTGAACCGGATGATGGTGGAAAGGATGATCGAGCTGAAGCTCGCAGAGAAAAGCGAAGGTGACTACGTCGCATTCGATGCCTATCGGGTGCCCTACCCGCAACACCATGCGGCTAAGCGACTTCCCCCGGGAGTCAACAAGCCGCCCAAATTTGACAAATTCAACGGGAAAGGTTCCCCAAAAGAGCATATTGCATATTATATGACCGTTATGGGTGATCTGGCCACCGACGAGTCATACCTGCTGAAATTCTTCGGGTCCTCGCTGACGGGGCTCGCTTTCGAATGGTATTCCAGTCTCTCGGCCGGGTCAATTAATGACTGGTCAGATATGCAAAGGAAGTTCAGAGAAAGATTCCATGTCACGGAGAGAGAGGTCACAGTGGCCGAGCTCTATTCAACAAAACAAAGGGCAGATGAGACAGCCCTTGACTACATCAAGAGGTGGAGGAACCTCGGAATGAGATGTAAGCGGCCCCCGCACCAGGAGGACACTGTGCAAATATGTAAGTAAAATCTCAGGAGGGAGGTCCTGGAAAAGATGATTGGTATGGAAATACGATCGTTCGACCGGCTGAATAATGTCGTGGCTGAAGTGGAAGCTTTTCTAGCCAAGCCTGTCCCGACGTCAACTGCCAGCATAGCCCAGAAAGGCAAGGTGGCGGAACGGCGCCCCACACCTAAAGAAGCGAATGCGCTTGATATCAAGGCGTTCGAGCAACAGAAGGAGAAAGGCAAGAAAGCGGCTCCCCCGCAACCTGCAAAAGCTCCAGATGACAAAGAAGGTCCTTCGTTGAGGGACAAAATGAAGAAGGCTTATTCCTTTTCTAAGGATAAGACCCGGATCCTGTTTGACTGGGTAACAGAATACAACATGGTCACTCTGCCTGAACCAAGGAGGCCGGAGGACCTAAAACGAAAAGACAGTCCAAGATTCTGCCCCTACCACCAGATGTTGGGACATCCAATCGAAGACTGCTATGTTTTCAAAGACGTCATCGAAGGGATGGTGAAGGAAAATGAGATAGAGCTGAGAGAGTACAAAGTAGACCCCCCTCAGCCACATGAAGTCCCTCTTAGGAGGGTAGCAGTCAACATGATCTCACTCTACCAGGCATTACCTGAGGAGATCTCTGAAGCAAGCACACGGAGCACCTACGAAATCCATTTCCTGGAGCCCGTAAAGGAGCAGCAGGGGTGGCAGCAAATCCCTGTGAAGCACAAGAAGAAGAGGGCACCCCGCCCAAAAGAGGGGGCACATATCCGTGGCATTACACCCCGGCCTGCTCCGCCAGTGGTAGCACCCGTATGGGTCACTCCACCTACAGCTGTCAGAATACATACGCCTAACAGGAGGAGACAAACTCCGCTGCCAGTAATCAAGGAAACCAATCCTGGGGTCCTTCGACTACAACACTTAATTGAAGGGCTAGATGAATATGTACAGCCCAAACTGAAACCTCTGCTGGTACGGGACCACGTCCCATGGCAGGAGCTGGAGCAACTCTCACTTAGGCAAGGGGAGGAAGCTGAAGCAGCACCACCTCAGGAGAGCAACCTATTCTGGGGGCAAGCACCTGCAGAAACCAAAAAGAAGAAAAAGCAAAAGAAAAAGAAAAGAAAGGCCACTGGGGCCCGTAAAACACAGGTCGTCTCCTGCAATACCCTGTCAGCACTCTTCAACCTGCTCGGAGAAGAGGAAGAAGAAGAAATTTGCTTCACACCCCATGCTGGGGGAGGCAAGGCCGAGGCCGCAACTGCTGCACATGCCACTCGGTCAGGCCGGAAATGGGGGCGCCAGCCGCCACCCAATCACAACATTGTGTTTAGAGGGGAGCAACCCTACAAGACACCTCCGCCGGAAGTTAAGGGAGTTCAAATCCCTCCTCCGTCAGGTCTATACAGCAAGACTGGGGGCAAGACAGTCCCTTCATTCCTTGAGTTCATGAAGATGTCAAAGGGGAAGCAGCCTTGTCTGGAGGCTAACCCTACGCCCGGGATCATTCACCCGCAGCCAGCGCAATCTACTGAGGATGCAAATGCAGATGGGGCTTGCCCTACAGTAGCTAATAAAGAAGACCCGACAGCCGATGCCAGTCAAGAGGGTGCCGAGTCCGAGGAAGGCGAAGCAGGTCCGTCAGGGCCCGTGAATCAAAGCCTTTCCAAGCCCACATGGGCTGAAGAGATGAAGCTCTCCAATGTCCGGGCTGGAAGCCGAATAATGAAGTTGCTCAAGAAGCTCCCGGCTCGATTTACGATCTGGGAAATTCTCTCTTTGAGTGAAGAGACTCGACAGGCGATCATCACTGCTCTGCAGATGCCTGCTCATTTTGAAGCCTGCATAGCGGAGGCTATACCAGAAGCCAGTATGACCTTCTCTCCAGAAGACATGCTACTACCTACTGCCAGTCACAACAGGCCGCTATATATGAAAGGGCACCTGAACGGAAGAGAACTGAACCGGATTCTGGTCGATCCTGGTGCAGCAGTCAACATCCTGCCATATAGAATATACGAGAGGTACCACTTCAATGTGCATCTTGAGAAAGTCGGGGATATGCGTATCGCTGGCTTCAACCAAAAGTGTGAAGTATCTATGGGGGTGGCAGAGTTCACACTGACCCTGGCAGATTTCACTACAACGGTGCAGTTTCATATCATTGACTCTCGCACCTCCTACAAAGCACTGCTCGGCCGCCCATGGCTGCATGAAAATATGGTGGTGCCCTCCACGCTCCACCAATGCATCAAATACAGCCTCCAGGGGAAGGAGGAGAGGATATTTGCTGACATCCACCCATTCGAGGTGTTTGAATGTCACTTGGCGGACGCCAACCTATATACGGGGTCTCCCCGGAAGGTTTCTGAAGATGGAGCCCCCGTGGGGGCATCAAAGAACAAATCGGGTGACGGTTGGTATCCACCACCGCCGCGCGGATATGTCAAGCCGAAGGTGGTTTCCCACATCACGGCTTCTGGAAATGTCGGCAGGGTGACACCCCCAGCATTATACCCCAAAGCTAAGGAAGTGCATGTTGATCGACAGCACGACCGCATCGGAGTCCCGGCCGGCCTCACCAGGCCAGTCTCCGGCCTCAATGATCCCACTGTCGAACCTTTCAAAGCCTGGGAGGTGACACAAGAAGATGGGCCCAGCAGCTTGTTCTATACAGCTGAGGAGCATCCCACTCAGGAGGACACAGACTGCAGCCTCCCTGAGGATCTAGCCAACCCGCGGGTTCCTGTTCAGGGCCTGGCATTTACCACTGATCGGACGGCCAGGATGTTTCAAAAGCAACACATCCCTCCCGATCAATCTCAAAAATGCAAGGAAGCTTTCCAGAAGATGTGGTATCCTGCAAATCTGAATAAAGAAATGAGACGTGTCTCTTAACATCCGGGTCTGGGCTTCACCCTGAAAGACTACTATTACAGTGGGCAGTACGAGGTGGATACCATCTCCACCTTCTATCCAACTGAAGATAGCCCTCTGGGGGCAACCTTTGATGAATATCCGACGGAAGCAGAACATGCTGAATTGGCTCTACCCGGGAATCAACAAATGGAGACCTTGATCTCCTGCCGATGCTGGGAGCAGGTCCCTCCTGAAGAAGCGGCCTTTCAAGCCGCATTTGATACGGCTAGCAGCAGCGAAGCCGAAGATACTCAAGAAGCAGAAGTCTCTCCCTCCGCAGGGGTCATACTAATGACGACTTCAACACCCTTTCCACCAATCAGGCAGGCCTTGGTTTACTCCAATCAAGGGGAGCCGGCTACCAGAAAAGGAAAAGCCACTTCTGCGGAAGATACAACTGTCCCAGAAGTCGAGACTCCTTCAACTTCTGCTGCAAATCCAATATGCTGTCTGAGTCCGGCGGCAAACAATTACTGGCCTGTCATGGCTGCAACCTCATCTACGAGCACTGAAGCTGTTCTCTCACCCTCGGGAGCTGCAACGGCAATGGATATGTCAATAGATCCATCCACACAGTCGCTAGCACGAGAAGCAAGAGGACCCCATGAAGCTCTGGCAGTGTCTGACGAGGAAGTCGAAGTACTCGACCCTCAAGATGGTATTCCAGACTTTGTTGACCTCCAGCCGGCACCTCCGGAGATAGAAGACGGAGGCCAAGCCACAGTCGATGAACTAATAGAAGTCAACTTGGGAGATGAGGAGGACCCTAGGCCCACCTTCCTCAGCGCCCAACTACCCCCAGAAGAACGGGAGCTGTACATCCAGCTGCTGCTAGAATACCGGGATTGCTTCGCCTGGACTTATAAAGAGATGCCAGGTCTAAGCCCTGCTGTCTCACAACACGAGCTAGCAATCAGCCCCGAAGCCGAGCCGGTGAAGCAACCACCGCGGCGTATGAGGCCGGATCTCATCACCCGAATCTGTGCTGAAGTTGACAAGCTCATTGATGTGGGATTTGTTGAAGAAAATCAGTACACCACATGGCTGGCGAACATCGTCCCTGTGAAAAAGAAGAATGGACAGATCCGGATTTGTGTTGACTTCCGAGATCTAAATAAAGCCTGCCCTAAAGATGATTTCCCGGTACCAATAACCGAGGTCATGATTGATGCTACAACCGGCCATGAAGCCCTGTCGTTCATGGATGGGTCTTCCGGCTACAATCAGATTTGGATTGCGGAGCATGACCGGGTCCATACTGCTTTCCGAACTCCTAAAGGCATTTATCATTACAAGAGAATGCCATTCGGATTGAAGAATGCTGGCGCAACCTATCAGCGCGCAATGACCAAAATTTTTGATGAATTGCTCTACCACAAGGTCGAGTGCTACATAGATGACCTGGTGGTCAAAACCAGAAGAAAAGAAGATCACCTGCAAGACCTCCGGATTATTTTTCAGAGGCTGAGGCAGCATGAGCTAAAAATGAACCCTATGAAATGTGCGTTCGGAGTGTCGAGCGGAAAATTCTTGGGCTTCATCATCCGATATCGGGGAATCGAAATAGACCCCGCAAAGATCAAGGCGATTCAGGAGTTACCTCCACCTAGGAACATCTCCGAGCTGAGGTCACTACAGGGCCACCTGGCTTATATCCGGTGGTTCATTTCCAATTTGTCAGGGCGATGCCAGCCTTTTCACAAGCTGATGATGAAAGATGTTCCCTTTTATTGGGATGAAGATTGCCAGACAGCCTTTGACAAGCTAAAAGACTATCTGAAGACTCCTCCAGTATTGGGCGCACCGGTGAAAGGACGGCCGTTGATACTGTATATAGCAGCTACACACAATTCTCTGGGGGCAATGCTAGCCCAGAATAATGAAGAAGGGAAAGAACAAGCCCTCTATTACCTCAGTCGGAGACTGGTCAAAACTGAAGAGAAATATACTTATATTGAGAAGATCTGCCTGGCACTGGTCTTCGCAGTCAAAAAGCTCCGGCATTATATGTTGTCGCATGAAATCAGCTTGGTGTCCAAGGAGGATCCCCTGAAATATATTATGTCCCAGTCGGCACTCAAAGGCCGCCTGGGCAAGTGGGCGGTAATCCTTATGGAGTTTGATGTCTCCTACGTACCGCGCAAGGCCATCAAAGGTCAAGCTATTGCAGACTTCTTCGCTGAGCACCCCATGCCCGGGGAAAGCCCGTGGGAACCGGAACTCCCCGAGGATGAAACCCTAGAAGCCGCCCAAGTACAGCCTTCATTATGGCAGCTATATTTTGATGGCGCTTCCAGAATTGACACCTCTGCTACCGGGTCATCCAGGGTCAGAGCAGGGGCAGGTATAGTCCTGAAATCTCCGGAAGGAGAAGTGGTGCACACTTCCTGCTCCATAAACAAACAATGCACAAACAATGAGGCAGAATATGAAGCCCTGATAATCGGGTTGCAGATTGCGCTGTCCATGGGAATTCAGATGCTGGAAGCATTCGGAGACTCCATGCTAGTTATAAAACAGCTGGAAGGAGAGTTCGAGGTGCGAAAGCAAGAGCTCCTCCCCTATCACCAGTTGGCAACTCGCCTGATGTCAAGATTTTACTTCATCAGCATCAAGCACGTCAATCGAGGCCAGAATGCTCAGGCAGACGCCCTCGCTAAGCTGGCCAGTTCATTGGCGGTCCCGCCAGACACAAGCCTGAATATAACAGTGATCAACCGCCGACAGGTCCCCAGCGTAACAGAGGTTCTGGCCTACGAATAAGAGATAGAAGTAGCAGTCATCGAAGGGGTTCAGCAGCCTGACTGGCGAGAGCATCTCCTACGCTGGTTTCAACACCAGCAACTTCCAAAAGAAAAGGAATAGAGAATGAAGCTCCTGAGGATCAAGGATTCTTAGGAGATGAGAAGCGGGACCTTGTTCCGAATTATGGCAGATGCCCGAAGGAAAGTCCTACTCCGTTGCTTGTCTTCAGCAGAGGCGGGACAGGTGATGCAATAAGTTCATGCAGGATCAGCTGGAGCACACCAGGCTGGCCCGAAAATGAAAATTGAGATAAAGAAGATGGGTTATTATTGGCCCACTATGTTTAATGATTGTTGCAAATTTGCCAAGGCTTATCAGAAATGTCAAGAACACGCTAATGTGGCGAGGAGACCTCCAGTGCCACTGCATCCCACTCTACCAAGTTGGCCGTTTGCTCAGTGGGGCACGGACGTGGTAGGGCCACTACCAGCATCTTCATCAGGATGCAGATACATCTTAGCAGCTACAGACTATTTCTCCAGATGGGCAGAGGCAGTAGCACTAAGAGATGTGACCGGAGAACTAGTTGCAAGATTCTTCCGGTAGAATGTAATATTTCGGTTCGGGATCCCCAGCCGAATCATCTCTGATAATGGCAGCCATTTCAGAAATCAGAAGGTTTACCGGCTAGCCGACAAATACAAAATTGACTGGAGGACATCGTCCCCCTACAACCCTCAAGCCAATGGACTGGCAGAGGCCTTTAACAAGACCTTGTGCACACTATTGGCAAAGACTGTCAAGTCTAACAAAAAGGATTGGGAAGAAAGGATGTACGAAGCACTTTGGGCTTATCGTACTGTCTACAAGACCCCAACCGGCTGTTCACCCTTCTCCCTTGTCTATGGGTCGGAAGCTGTAGTGCCGATTGAACTTGAAGTTCCTTCATTGCGAGTTGCCATCCAGCACGGATTAGTCAGTGGTGAGCAGACCAATGCAGAAAGAAGATTGGAAGAGCTCGCTGAGCTCGAAGGAAAATGCCTCCAGGCACAACAAAACATCCAACTCTACCAAGCTCGCATGGCCCGTGCTTTTGACAAGTTAGTCAAGGGTCGAGAGTTCAAGAAAGGAGACCTGGTGATGGTCAAAAGAAGAGAAGTGATGGCCTCTAATCCCAAAGGGAAGCTGGTCGAAAATTGGGTCGGACCGTATATCGTCCGCCGAGTATATGAAGAGGGTGCCTGCGTCCTTGTAGACCATAAAGGAGTCATCCAGTTCTCTCCCCTCAACGGAAAACACATTAAGCTGTATCATGCGGCGCAGTCGACACACCCCGAGTGATCGGTCGGAACACCTTTTCCTTGGTTAGCGGCATTCCGCCCTAATCGAGCTACCCTTTCCTTGGTCTAGTGGCACTCCGCCCTAACCAAGCTACCCTTTCCTTGGTCTAGTGGCACTCCGCCCTAACCAAGCTACCCTTTCCTTGGTTAGCGGCATTCCGCCCTAATCGAGCTACCCTTTCCTTGGTCTAGTGGCATTTCGCCCTAATCGAGCTACCTTTTCCTTGGTTAGCGGCATTCCGCCCTAACCGAGCTACCTCCCCCTTGGTTAGTGGCACTCCGCCCTAATCGAGCTACCTTCTCCTTGGTTTAATTGCACTCCGCCTTAACCGAGCTACCTCCCCCTTGGTTAGTGGCACTCCGCCCTAACCGAGCTACCTTCTCCTTGGTTTAATGGCACTCCGCCTTAACCGAGCTACCTTCTCCTTGGTTTAATGGCACTCCGCCTTAACCGAGCTACCTTCCTCCTTGGTTAGTGGCACTCCGCCCTAACCGAGCTACCTTCTCCTTGGTTTAATGGCACTCCGCCTTAACCGAGCTACCTCCCCCTTGGTTAGTGGCACTCCGCCCTAACCGAGCTACCTTCTCCTTGGTTTAATGGCACTCCGCCTTAACCGAGCTACCTTCTCCTTGGTTTAATGGCACTCCGCCTTAACTGAGCTACCTTCTCCCTTGGTTCAGTGGCACTCCGCCCTAATCGAGCTACTTCTCCTTGATTAGCAGCATTCCGCCCTAATCAAGCTACTTTTCCTTGGTTAGCGGCAGTCCGCCCTAATCGAGCTACTTTTCCTTGGTTAGCGGCATTCCGCCCTAATCAAGTTACTTTTTCTTGGTTAGCGGCATTCCGCCCTAATCAAGCTACTTCTCCTTGGTTAGCGGCACTCCGCCCTGATCAAACTACTTTTCATCGGTCAGTGGCACTCTGCCCTGATCGAGCTACCCTCTCCTTGGCTAGCGGCTCTCCGCCCTAATCAAGCTACCTTTCCTTGGTTAGCGGCATTTCGCCCCGATCAAGCTACCCTCTCTCGGTTCGCATTCCGAATAAAAAAAAAGGGAAGAAAAGAAAGAAGTCAAAATAAAAATGGGGTTAAAAATAGAGATACCCCGCCGGACTTGCTCCCATATCGGGACAAGTGCAAAAATGGCCGTAACCCAGCTGTGGCGAAAACCCGAAAGGGCGTCGCAGGCAAAATCGGGTACCCCGCCACGTGAAAACCCGAAAGGGCGCGTGGGCAAAAGTAAGAGGGGGCTGGCTTCGGCGAAAACCCGAAAGGGCGCCTGA
Organism: Amorphophallus konjac; assembly: GCA_022559845.1. Taxonomy (NCBI): domain Eukaryota; kingdom Viridiplantae; phylum Streptophyta; class Magnoliopsida; order Alismatales; family Araceae; genus Amorphophallus; species Amorphophallus konjac. Next base: position 111,030,366 of record CM040120.1, read on the forward strand.
GTCGGTAAAGTGGTAATTTTCCAAATGCCTCTCCTATTCTCCACCCAATAAAGCTCCGAAAGGGACAGTCATCAAAGTCCCACCGAAATCTTTCAACAAATCCTTTTCGACCCCCGTCATCCTCGACGAGATCGGTCGATCCCTACCCTCAACTTGGACCCTACGTCCCTGTTGACAAACCCCATCCTTATTTCGGCAGTGATATATGCCGATGAACAAATCCTTTTCGACCCCCGTCATCCTCGACGAGATCGGTCGATCTCTACCCTCAACTTGGACCTTACGTCCCTGTTGACAACCCCATCCTTGTTTCGGCAGTAGCATACGCCGACGAATAAACCCTTTTCGACTCTCGCCATCATCGGCGAGAACGGTCGATCTCTACTCTTGAACTTGGATCCTACATCCTTGTTAATAAGCCACATCCTTGCTTCGACATTTAACCAGTGTCGACGAGATAAACCTAAGACCAACCCTTGTCCTCATCGACAAGGACGGTCAGCGCTCCCGCGGTCCAATTCTTCTGAACCTCGGATTCAAAACAAAAAAAAGAGAAAAGAAAAAAAAAGAAAAAAAAGGGGGTTAAAATAGAGATACCCCGCCAGACTTGCTCCTATATCAGGTCAAGTGCAAAAATGGCTATAACCCAGCTGTGGCGAAAATCCGAAAGGGCGTCGCAGGCAAAATCGGGTACCCCGCCGCGTGAAAACCCGAAAGGGCGCGCGGGCAAAAGCAAGAGGGGGCTGGCTTCGGCGAAAACCCGAAAGGGCGCTTAGGTCAGTAATGTGAATAAAAATGAATGCTGAATAGTGATGAACCATCCGTCGACCAAAGGCCATTTCCGAGGTCGGGGCGAGGGTCTTCATCCGATATCCCACTTACACACATCTAGTGTCTATTCCCCTTTCGACCCTTGTCACCATCGACAAGATCGGTCGCCACCTATCCGGTTTTTGTCACCATCGGCAATACCGTCTACCTCTTTCGACCCTTGTCACCATCGGCAAGATCGGTCGCTACCCTATCCGGTTTTTATCACCATCGGTAATACCGTCTACCCCTTTCGACCCTTGTCACCATCGGCAAGATCGGTCGCCACCTATCCGGTTTTTGTCACCATCGGCAATACCGTCTACCCCTTTCGACCCTTGTCACCATCGGAAAGATCGGTCGCTACCCTATCCGGTTTTTTTCACCATCGGCAATACCGTCTACCCCTTTCGACCCTTGTCACCATCGGCAAGATCGGTCGCCACCTATCCGGTTTTTGTCACCATCGGTAATACCGTCTACCCCTTTCGACCCTTGTCACCATCGGCAAGATCGGTCGCCACCTATCCGATTTTTGTCACCATCGGCAATACCGTCTACCCCTTTCGACCCTTGTCACCATCGGCAAGATCGGTCGCCACCTATCCGGTTTTTGTCACCATCGACAATACCGTCTATCCCTTTCGACCCTTGTCACCATCGGCAAGATCGGTCGCTACCTATTCGGTTCTTGTCACCATCGGCAAGACCGTCTACCCCCTTTTTTCGACCCTTGTCACCATCGGCAAGATCGGTCGCTACCCTATCCGATTTTTGTCACCATCGGCAATACCGTCTACCCCCTTTTTCGACCCTTGTCACCATCGGCAAGATCGGTCGCTACCCTATCCGGTTTTTGTCATCATCGGCAAGACCGTCTACCCTTTTTCGACCCTTGTCACCATCGGCAAGATCGGTCGCTACCCTATCCGGTTTTTGTCATCATCGGCAAGGCCGTCTACCCTTTTTCGACCCTTGTCACCATCGGCAAGAACGGTCGCTACCCGTTCTTGGTTCTGGCCGTTCTCGGCAGGACCGTGTATCCATCAGTTTTACTATGCCCTCCTGAGTCCCCCGAACTCTCGGCCGGCATAGGCCGTTTCTAGTCTTGAGAAAAGTCACGGCGCGGTGGAGTGAACACCTCACCCCTTCCCTGAAGGCGTGAGCGCTCTCCTGCCCTAGTGACCCATACACTCGGACTAGAATCAACGGGCAAATGAAAAAAAAAAGACAAGATGGAGTCTTCATTCAAAATCAGGATGGAGATTTTTCATTACTATAAAGTAAAAAGCGCATGATTACATGGGCCATGCCCTGGAATACATAAGGTGCATTAAAAGGGAGCACATAAAGAAAAGAGACTACGGCAAAGGGCGTCGGAAGATGTCCTCCAGCACAGGAATACCCAGGGAGGGATGACGGATCAGTTCTTGCAATCTGAACTCGGTGGCCTCCAGCTCGGATAGCTTCATCTCCAGGGAAGTAGCTTGTCCTTCAGCCATCTCAGCATCCTCAACCTTTTGGACCCCCAGGCGATCTACTTCTTCAAGTTCAGCCTCTATCCTGGAAAGTTCGGCCCGCAATGCCGTCATCCGGGCCGTCAGGGAGCTCCGGCGTTGTAAAGAGGCGTTGGCTTCATCCCTCGCCCTCGCCGCGGTCTCTTGCAGAGAAATAAGGGCCATCTTGTTTTCAGCCCGCTCCAATGATATGGCCGCCAGCTGGTCAGCTGCCTCCCGGCCCAAGAACTCCCTCCGGTTCACATACTTCAGGAGCAAGATTACCCGCGGAGTCCAGTCGTCCATGGGACAACCGAGGGCCAGCAGCGAGCGGGATAGATGCTCTATCAAGCCCCTCAGATGAATATAAGTTAAATCCCTACTGGCTGTTACGGTCTGCTGGAGGGTCCCCAGGAACTGCCACACGACATCACTCGAGGACTGAAGACCAAGTGGCGACGTCTCGGGCAGTTCGAACTCTACTCTGCCATCCACGGCAGCCCATATATCATCAGCCGTCCCGGAGGATGACGACGGCATAAGCTGCAGCCCACTACCACTGGGAACAACCGCACCGGCAGATGCGGTGGCTAGACCCTCAACAACAACAATCTCTTTGCCGGTCCCCTGGGGTGGGAGTCCAACAAGAACCTCGAGCACCGAGGACGTCCGTCCCTCAATAATCTCCCCGGCTTCTATCTCAGCAGAGCCACCCTTCTCCAGAACTGACTGCTGTGCAGCCTCCCTTGGCGGAGAATCTCCGGCTACTGCCGAACTATCAACTTCCACGAGCGATCCGGGACCAACTGGAACCATCGCTGCTGCATGATCCTTTGGGTACCGCAATGCGATGGGCCGCAGGACGGACGGGAAAGTCGCCTGGCCTGTTCCCAGGGCCGGGAGTGGTATCTGCACCGTCATAGTTGGCAGCGCCACCTCAGTCTGCATCGGAGATATATATACAGTTAAAACCTGGCTAGAAGAAGGAGAAAAGAAGCATGGTAAGCATCGGTCCTGGATAGGTCCTTACCTCGGCCAGGACTAAGCTCAAATCTTTAAGAGCAGCTCCCCCAGCGCCAGCCTCCTCACCCGTAAGCGATAATGACGGCACAAGACCGCCCCATGATAACCGGGCCGGGCTGAAAGTCGGATAGTCGCTCTCATAGGCCGAGGACACCCCAGCATCGTCGGTCTCAAAATCAAGCGGTGATGGCTCCTCGTCACTGGAGCCGCCACCATAATCTACATGCTCAGTGGAGGAAGACCCCTCTGCTCTCTCAGGACGCTCCGCCGTCGAAGTAGGAGCCTCGCCAGCAGGAGCATCACCCTCGGCGGGAGCTTTCCCGGTGCTCTCCACACCAAGGGCAGCAATAGATGATACCTCAGGGGCGGGCTCTCCCTGCCCCGAGGGGACCACCTCCTCTGCACTCTTCGAGCCCGGAAACAATGGTGGTTGTATATCGACTACAATTCACAGCAAAAAAAGGGGTCAAGACGGCTGAAGATACGAAGATTTGCGTTGCTATCGCAACTAAACTATAGATTACCTTCCATCTCCCGCCAGGGTGTTGGAGAGGGCAGATCCCTTTCTACGGGAGCAGTGGGGACTTCCTCTGCCCCGTCCCTAGCAGCTACATCTACCGTCGCCTCCGATCCGACGACCGCGGCAGCTGTATCGGCAACTGTCAGCATGGGCCACCCCAAGCGGTCGAAACAAGCTAATGCACTCTGAAGAAAAGAAGAGCCTACCTTCGGCCTCTAGCCCTTGTGCGCGAGAAGCCTCAAACTCTTCAAAAGATACAACAGGAGGAAGGACGGTTGCCGATTCCTTCTCTGCGGCTTTCTTCCGGCGCACCCGTGTCACTCTGGTCACCGCCGCTTTCGCCTTCCCGACGGCCTCCCGTAGTTGGGACCTAGTCCTCTTCCTCGAATCTCCAGGAGGTAGTGGCGTCGTGGTCGGGGCCGGCTCAGGAACTTCAAAATATGCCGACTTTTTGGCTTTTATGATCAGCTCCCTGAAGTGCCGGGTCTCCTCCGAAGTCGGTCGGACTGTATACGCACAAGGGTGAGAATGACACAACCACAATGAAAGGAAAAAGCTGGCCGAAGGGCCTGAAGGAAAAGATATAACTTACTTGTCGGTCCTGTGTAAAAGGGGAAGAGAGGGCAATAAAATAGCGATGGCATCTTGTCCCTCAAAGTCGCCTCGCGAATGAGCCAGCATAGATCCCCGATCTTTTCGCTCGGCTCAGCTAGCAACGCCAGGTCCTCGTGTCCACGGGAGGATAGCAGATAATACAGGCTCAGATGGTCCAGCCCCCACCTGTCTGCATATTTGAAGGAGATCTGAAGAGGATGGTCCAGTATGGCTTCACTGGGGCTACCCACCGAGAGGCCGTGAGACCGAAGGAGTGCGAACAGCAAGGGGGTGTTGGCATATAAGTCAGCCCGCCTGTCCTCTTTGCGAATGAAAACCCGGTAGGGATACAACCTGTCCACCTCGGGACGCCAGTCGGCCACGGCCGCGATGGGCTCCTCTACTGGCAAAGGGAGTTGCTGGAGAATCACCCTCTCACTGCTTACCCGGCATAAACCCCAAAGGGTCTTCACATAATCATCCTTGTTGATCGGGGGCAACTTCAGCTCAACTTTCGTCTTGCGGCCTTTTACGAGCTTGCGGGCCTCTAGATAGGCCTTCACGTCCGTATTAGTCCAAGATTTCAACTTCTTCAAATAAGAAGCGTCAATATCAAGAACTGGCTCCGGCTGGGAAGCTAAGAACCTGTGCTCCGCCACGGCCCAGCACTCTCTCCGGGAGGTCCTGTAAAATCTCATCCGCACGTTCCACCACTTGACGTATTCAGGCGTGACGCGAGGGAACCGTGCGGGGGCGGGCACCCGGAAAGAAACGTCTTCGCGACGATGGAAAAAGTCCCACCATATCCGGGCATCATCATTGGACGTTTGCCCGGCCCTGTGCCTGTTGGGCAATGCAAATTGCGAAGAGGAATGTGGAATCTGCTGGTCGTAGCCAAAGTTCCAACTGAAACGGAACGGGTAATACGGCTCCAGCCACAGAATGCCGCTCTTGCGAAATACGAGGACACTAGGCCTGATGGTCAGTGCCCAATCAACCAACTCCGACTCCAGAATAGGCTTGGTATAATTGGCCTGGGAAATCGGATGGATGTACTCCTCAGTTTCAAAGAGCTTGCATTGCCTCGTCCTGTTCGTCAACGGGCTCGAGTGAGCAGCTAAGCTCCAGAAATGAAGAACCCCGGGCGAGTCCACGGGAAGACGGGTCAATTTACCCCGAATGGCATAGAGTTGCTCCGCTAGCGATGATGGCTCGGCACTTGCAAACTCTATCATGCGCGGGACCAGAGGAACTGCTTGTAACGCCCGAGGAGCTGCCTCTGGGAACAGGGTGCAGACCCACGCATTAAAGAAATGTAACGGACCAACCGTCCGAAGGCTTCTGGGGAGGCGCGTCTTATGCAAGTCTCCCAACATCTTGTAAATGAGGCACAGGGCCACTGGGCAAAGAGACAGCTTGGTACCCCAAGCCATAAGACAGGCTGGATATATGGCTTCCGCCCTGATCACGCTCTCGTCACCTTGAGGGAGAGCAAAGGAACAAAGCCAATAAACCAAATATGCAGCATAATGAGTCACTGCATCAACACCAGTAGGGTTTGGGTTTTCCCCCTGCCCTCCTCTCGAAGAAAATGACGAAGCGGCCTGGCGTCGTACCCTCTTCTTCCGCTTCTGGGCCACCGGTGCTATCGGAGGAAAATCTTCATACTTGTTCTTCCCCTGGAAGAAATATTGAAGCCAAGCGCCCATCCGCACTCTTCGCTTCTCGCCCGGCTTTCGAGCTTCTCTCGTGTCGTGCAACGAATGGAAGAGGGTGCGATACGCCTTCATTAGATATCGATAGGCGTAGCCCGCCAAATACCGGCCGTCACCGTCGGTCTGGTCCTTCAACCAGTCAGGCCAACAAACTTCTTCATACGGCTCTCCATCAATGGGCAGGCCACTGAGCTGAGATAGACTCCACAAGTCTAAGGAGGTCTCCCCCTCTGAAGTATAGAAGGTGTTATATTCAGGGCAAAACACCTCGATCATGCCACAGCACAAGCCTTGGGAAATCGGGTACCGATACCTTGAAGCGTACACGCTGTGATAAACACCAGCCCTGGTCAAAAGAGGAGCATAATGATGCAGCACATAGTCTGTGAATTCCACTGCTCCAGGCCTGAATGCGTGGGCGTCTGTAACTTTCAACTCAGCAAACCACCCCACGGAGATCTGGTGCTTGAAGCGAATCGCCAAGCAATCCAGCAAGAATGACTCATCTCTATATCCCCATCTCAACGGGGCAAGGAATAAACCAAAGATCGGCTTCTCCCGATCTACTCTGCCCGCGGAGTCATTCCACCGAGCAGGTACAAATTCGGGAGCTCTGGTCAATAGTCCGTCTGCCGGAGCCAGGTCTTGCAGCCCCAGCACAACGCTCCACTTCCTGACCTCCCCAGGGAGATAGATGGGTCGTCCTCGCATTACGCATTCGGCCAAGCTGTCTCTCTCCACCAGCAGGGCCTGCTCGACCTTCCGGACGGCGAACACATCCCGCTTCCCCTGAAGGTTGAAGCGCCGAAGAAGGGACATCAGGTGCTTGTCCTTGGGATAATCCTTCCTGGTCACGCCCTCTCTATTATAATGAAAGGAGTCGCCCCCGAGAATAAGGAGACGACCGGTGTCTACAGTGTCCGTCTCCGAATCCGAAGACTCCGCAACTATGGCCACCTGGCCGTGACCCCAGTCGAGAGAATTAACGTTCTCTCATGTCACCACGGCACGAGAGGAAGAGCTGGATGCCATGACAGCTGCAAAAAGAGCATATCAAACAAAAAAACAACGTCAGGAAATGGCTAATCAAAGGCGAACTTCTGACAAAATTTCGGCAGAGTCTCCCCAGCACAGGGAATTGCCGAAGAAAAGCGGGAACGCGTTCACTGAGGAACGATCCCGAAAAAACAGCCATCGGCATTACACCGAGGCCAGAGGAACACCCGGGGAAACAGCTCCGAGGGCAAGCCCTGCTAGAAGCCTCCCGGGGCCCAAAGAAAGGGTTTTGAAACCCAAATTGACAGCACCTCCACTCACCCGAAGGAAGAAACCGCCGCTCTCGGCGCCAGAAAGAGAGAAGAAAAGGGGAAGAGAGAGAAAGAGTCGGTGCGAATGAGAGGGGATGAAGAAAAAAACAAAGAAGGGGGAAATATATAAGGGAAGCCCCCGACCGTTAAACCGGCGCGCTATTTAGCGCGCCGGATTAAAACCCCATAAGGAAAAGGCGCGCTGGGGAAAAGGCACGCCGAATTAAAACCCCACGGCGTCAAGACCGCGCCGAGTCGGCAAGGAAAAGGGGAGAATAGCGCGCCGGATTAAAGCCCAAAAGCTAACGGCCGCACCGGATTAAAAGCTCAAGGGTCATAGGCCGCGCCGTACTAACATCTAAACGGTGCCGGGTCGACGTCCGTGCCGAATTAAGGGCTATCCCAGGCGCCCGCTAATCAAGGAAGGGGTCAGTCCGGATGAAATTCATCCGTCGGCCTTGCTGCACTCGTACCTCGCTCGCAACACCCACGTCTGGGGGGCATTTGTTGGCACTCAAAATATGATCGTCGGCAACCAAGCCATAAAGACGAATGACCCGGTCCACCGAAGCACGGAAGCCGATAAAGATCAACATATTGAAGACTTCTCAAGCTGCCAGAGCCTCGAGTCACTCCGTATGGATACGGGGACTTCACCTCAGGAGAGCCGAGATGAATCCACAACCAACCGGCAGTGCGACCAAGCCTGCCCAATGAACCGGCATCGACTTTGTCGTGCTGCATCCATTACACCCGTTGTCCGACCAAGGTCGACGGTCTACCCGATGGCTACCCACCTCATGAAAGGCTCTCCCGAGGATAAAGGAGTCCCCCCCGGCTTCCTGAAACGGAGAACCAAAAGATCTGACGGCGGAAGATCCCGATCGCCCGGCATGGGCACGACTTCCCGTCAAGATGGGCCCATTAGTGGCCGAATGATCGCCCGGCTCAGGCGGAACTATCTCCCGGCTATCTAACCTCCTAGAAAGCTCTGAGTACGAGCCAGGCCGGACCAACAGCATGAAGCGTTGTGGACGCGCTTTATTATTCTTTTTATTTATTTTGTTTATTTATTGGCGTGCCAGTCACCGGAGTGACGATTTCATTGTGCGCTCGATCTGACTTGGTCAGTCGATTGTAAAGTCCGAGTTGGGACCAGAAGTCCGTCATACCATAAAGGCTATGACGTTAATTACGCCCTTCCAAGGAAGGACAACCCTTGATTAAACGCCAAAATAGGAGGCCTCGAGAGGCAAACATGTATTCATGTGCGCAAATTGAACTTCATACCAGAGCCAGGAAGGCGGGCAAGATAGCAACATCAACTGTAGAAGCAGACAATATCGTTAAGTCGGCGGTTCAAAGACCGAGTTAAAGGGGAGAAGGAGGATTTCAGTCACAGGCAGACTGAGCCGTGACCATGATGGGGTTTAAAGCATCGATCGGTATTTCGACAGCATTTCTCCTTAATCTGGATTATGCCCAGGGAGAAATAGGCTATCACCCACGGAGTGCCAGGATGAAAGCCGGGAGAAAGAGAGAGGCCAGACCTCCCTACCCATATGTATATATATATGCCATGGGGCAATGTTTGATATTCCCTATAGAAGCCGGCGGAACTCATGCAATGGCAGAGTCCTCCCGAGCTAAAGGGGTTACTCATCAATGCAGTTCAAGTGTACATAGGTTCCCGGCGCGAAGGCAAAATGGCCGGGGTTCCCGACGTGCCAACTGGAGAGCTTCTCGGCGCGAAGAGGAGATGGCCAGGAGTATTCTCGGCCTAGTTGAAGGGAGGAGGACGAGGATCTCGGCATAGCTGAAGAGGAGGAGGAGCTCTCGACGCGCTGACAAGAGGGCCAGGGGGGGTTTTCTCGACGTGAGGGTTCCCGGCGCGCCCAGGGCCGCGCCGGGAGCCATGGCGCCGAGAGAGTGTTGGTGTTCTGGCGCCGTGAGGGCCCGAAAGGGGTTCCGGAGGCTCTGCTTTGGGTTTCTTGGCGATGCAGGACAAGCCAGATAGGTTCTGTGAAGTCAAAGTGGATCAGTTCATCAAATCTGAGCTGGATTAGATTTGGGCTTTACAGGAGCATCAGGATAGAAGAGGGATTTAGGAAGACTAGGGTCGAGGGAAACCCTGTCACCATTATCATTCAGAGCAAGGGGGACAACCTGATGTCGACTTTTATCTTCATGAGAGAATTTTGGCAGCACCTCCCCTGGACCGAGCATTTGCCAGAGAATGGTATAGGCTGACATCCACGGAGTGCCGGGATGAAAGCCGGAAAATGAGTGAGCACTAAGGATCGAAGAGACTATCCATGTCTCTGGCATCGGTCACTATTCCCCTTCTCGGAGACTGACAAAACTCATGTAGAGACAGGGTTCGTCAGACCCACGGGGTGGCATGTGAATCCTGTTAGGGACCTCAGAATGTAGGGGAGGTCAATCCCCAGTTAATTTATCCCCTGGGGTGCATATGACGACTCACGAACGCCCCAGAATAAATGGACGAAGAGGCCAAAGGAGTGGACGAAGGAGAGGCTCTCAGCATGATTTTCATTGGCAAGAAGATGGCTCTCGGCGTGAGATTATAGGTTGGCCAAGGGGGGTTCTCGGCACGGGTTTAAATTGGCCAGAGGGGGTGCTCTCGGCATGGGTTTAAATTGGCCAGAGAAGGAAGGAGGGAGGCTCCCGGCGTGGCTCCAAATGCAAAAGAAGGCAGGAGGGAGGCTCCCGGCGTGGCTCCAAATGCAAAAGAAGGCAGGAGGGAGGCTCCCGGCGTGGAGGCTTCTCGGCGCGCTCCTCATCGCGCCGGGAGGCTGGCGCCGAGAGGCCAAAGGCAAGGAGGAAGGTCTCGGCCAGGGGCTTCCCGGCGCGCCCATTACCGTGCCGGGAAGGTGGTGCCGGGAAGCGGAGAGCTGGGGGGTTCACATGGAAGTGGCCTGGAGAGACTTTTGTCGGTTTGCTGAAGAGGTAGGTTTCTCGGCAGCGTAGTTCTCGGCGGGGAATTTTGCACGCCGAGAGGATGGAATTGCTACAGGATTTCATGGTTTACAGGGCTGAAACGATGCTCTGTTTGGGGATTTTATGAGATTTCTGGCTCGGATTGAGGCTGGATTTAGAGTGTAAGCGAGAGATTACCCAGATATGGGTTTGATTTGCCAAAGATGGGCTGGGTTCAAAGGGGAATCAAAGGAATCACTGCAGGATAGGGTTCTGAATCGTCATATTATTATTGACCCTCAGGGGCTCATTTGCTGGCATCTTTGGTCGCCTGGGAGCCAAGAGATGGCCATCTCTGACCCCAGGGGCGACCCTGATGTAATTGTTCGGACTGGAGCCGGATTAGAAACCATCGGTATTAATTTATTGAAGCAGCTTACTTACTCCTGTGAGAAGAGGATCTCGAGCAAACCCTCGGAGTTACTGCCAATATCGGTAGCAGACTGTCCCAGAAGCCAAGAGATGGTCTGTCTCTGGCCCTAGGGCAAGCTTGGGAAACTTTATGCAAACGATGATGAATCGGAGAGGGACATCGGCTCATTTAGAACGACATTTATTCTACTGCAGACAATTGAGCCCGAAGACCCACCGGGGAATCGGACGCACTTCAGTTGGACTTAAAATGAAAACATATAAAGGAAAAGCATAGCAGCAGACGGAGAGATAGCGGGCAAATACTTCAATCGCCTAGCGCCCAAACGGGCCACTAGAGCATTTCATACAATCACATCATTCCGGGACTCACCCCAGCCACATAGAGGGAATGGAGGAAAGGGAGATGAATGGCGGCCGGGATATCCCAGTTATCACCGATGAATCGAGATAAGACTCGCATGGTTACATAAAGAAGAAAACAGAAACAAAGAAGATGAAAGGGGGGGGGGGGAGGGCGGAGCATTGACTCCTCTCCCTCCCCGGCTGCCCACCTTGAGCTTCTGCTCCTTCGTCTCTTCTCAGATATTCCTTCGCTTCTTCGAGTCTCTCCTTCTGGAGCTCTCCTTTTCTTTTTCTCTTCTCTCTTTTAGTTCTTCTATTCTATGTTTTCTTGTGTGTCTCTCCTCTGCCTCTCCTTTTCTTGTTCGAAGGGAGGGGTTTTTATAAGCGTTTTCCCCCTCTCGGCAGGCTTCATCACGGCGTGAAGAAGGCAGCTTCCCGGCGCGCCTCTTTCAATCGGGGAGGCCTCCCAGTGCCAAAGGGCATGGCTTCCCGGCGCGCCTGCCTTCAACTTCTAGGCGCCACCCTTTGGGCTTCAGCAAGTGCCTCTCGGCGCCATTCTCTAGAGCTCATTCGGCAGGCCCATTCAGGGCTTTTAAACTTCATATGCACTTCTACCTCTCTTAGTTCTTCCAGTATATCTTCCAGAACCGAGGAAGGCCATCTAGTGGTGACATAGCTTCTATTTCATAGATTTTCATCAGTCTGCAGACAGGGGTTTCATCAGTCCGTAGACAGGGGTTTCATCAGTATTGCCATCTGAATGGTGACAAAACCAGGTATTATCTTATCGATATCGTCACTTGAATGGTGACGAGCTCGGACATCAGCTTTAGTCTGGAAAGACTTCAGCCGGGTGTATAGTCTGTGGAGACGATTCTTCTTATGTTTTGACTTTGCAAAAGCCTTTACAATCTTCATCTGTCGGCACCGGCTTCATCCTTATCTTTTATCACATCTATCAATAAGCCGACATCTGGCCTATGCTGACATGTCATCTGTGGGCTCTTGGATGTAACAGTAACATAGCTCTTAGTAAAAGTGTGCTGGGAGGTCCCATCAGTCGAGTGACTGCTGCTTTATCAGTGTTGTCGTCTGAATAATATCGGCACCGGGTATCGGTTTGGCCGACAAAGGCTTCAGCCGGGTAAAAGGTTGGCGGACTTCATCATTGGCCTTTCACTGTTGGTCTGATCCTCTTTTCAACTGTGCTTTCACCCTTGTTCATTTTCAAGGCGTCAACAAGCGTAGAGCCGAAGGCCGTGCCGGTAGAAAGCCCGTACGATCAAGATAAAGCTATCCAGAACCTCGAGAATGGCCGTACGCCAATCTAGGAGCTTCGACAGATCATATCGTCGAAGTCTTAGTGAGCAGTGGCAGAGTACATGTTCACGATGGCCCCGAGTTCATCGACTGGCTTGAAGCGTACAAGGGGCATTAGCCCGGTGCGCCTTAAACCGACGCGCCCCTCACTCAATGCCCTTATCCCAGCGCGCCCCTTACCTTCAGTCCTTATCCCAGCGCGCCCCTACCTTCCGTCCTCGTCCCGGCGCGCCAGGTACCCTATCGAATGGCGCCTTAAACCGGCGCGATAAATTGGTGAAGACTCTCTCGGCGCGCAAAAAGCTCACGCCCGATGAAGAGCCTCCAACCTGTTATATATATGGGTGAGGTTCGATTGAAAAGAGAGAGCGCTCGGTGCAGAGAGGAAAGAAAAGAGAGGGAGGCAGTTGAGAAGAAGAGGGTAACTGGAAAACGAGGGAGAGTTTCTTCTTTTCTCGGGAGATACAGAGAGCGAGGGTTTTCTTCTCTGAAGGGGCGATCGTCGGCCTGCAGCTACGATACTCTGTTTTTGAGGAACAGGTGGGCAGGGGTCGTTTCTCTTCCTACTTTCCGCATTTTCTTTTCCTTTTCCTCTAAGCTTCTACCCATCGAATGTAAGCGATAGAGGGGAGGGGCGACGATGATATGAGTCGATTCCCCTCCCCCCTCTTCGCGATTTCTTCTGCCATCTTCTCTCTGTTATCGTGATCTGGGCGTCCTCTGCTTCTAATATCGTTAAACGGTGACCAAATAATGGTGCCGGAATTGTAATCTCGCCGTGCAAGTGTTAAATCATCCCCGTCTTAGGGATGGTGATATGTATGCATGCCTGTGGATGCTTGAATCAATAAATTGGATGAACGATCTTCCCTTTCTCTATCTTTATCTATGCTGACATGCGCGTCAGGGTTCTTCTCTGCGTAGTCTCGATCCCGGTTTCCTCGAGATTCATATCATGCCCCGAATCATCGCGGGCTACAGAAACACCCCTCCCCGGGGGCTTCCTTTCGTTTCATTTCTTTTATGTTTAGTTCAAGGACTTTGCATCCCTTTCTCTTCTCGGATGGAACCGTGCCTCTGCGCACGCCTTTGTCTGCCACGTACAGGGTCTATCCCCTTGAGTATTGTTTTCTAACTGTTCGAGCATATGTCCCTGCCGAGGGTCTGTCTAACTTAGGCCTTCATCACTTGTTCTTCATGGCCATCTGCATCGTTCCGAGGTTTCCCCGTCACTTCGATCACCCGGGGAGGGGGAACATTCCCCTGTTAGTTCCTGCAGTTGCCGAGCGACCGAGGGCCCTACCTCTCCATGGTGGGCGTCTTCTCGAAGCCATGGCTAATAATGAAGGGGAGCCTGGGTCAACGAACTCAACCCCGACAGACCAGGGCCCGATCGAGACCAGGGGGTGTGTGCTCCTTGTAGGCTAGTCCTCGGAGTCCCACTCTCCCAATGGTCAGTCCCTCCATGGGACGAATCACTGACTGCGAGTCCTTCACCCCTCGTAGGCTAGCCCTCGGGGTGTCGTCCTCATCATCAGTGACTTCGCCCTTCTGTCTCTTCCCCCATGGAGCTTTGGTGCCCCTAGCAGGCTTGTCCTCGGGGTATCCTATCCAGTGGGGTATGCTGGCCGCCTTTGGGTAGACCGGTGATTTAGGGGCTTGCTCCATTAGTGAGTATGACCCCGATTCTCCCCTGCAACTCTGTTTGTTCAGGGGAGATGCTGTCAAATTTCTGACAGACTCCAGATAATTATGTCAATTAAACGATCGCTCCGAAACGAATCAACTCAGTGCTCGAGTATGAACCTCGCACTGACCTCCCCTTCATTTCCAGAAGGCCATGGACTCCAATCAAACAATCATCTGGCCCAACAACTCAAGAAAGGGTCCCATGAAGTCTAATAAACTTTAAAAAGTTCATAATTCAACAAAACAGGTTTAATACGGCGCGGTCTTAACCGGCGCGCCCTAAACCGGCGCGGTACCCCCCCGCGCCGGATTAACCCCACACTCATTTCCTTAAAAAAATTTCTTGCGCCTTCCCGACGCGCCCTAAACCGGCGCGCCCCAACCCTCTTGCGCGTCGTTTCAAATGCATGAAGACTGCGCCGTATTAGCCACTATGCCTACGCTTTAGCGCGCTGCATAAGTTTTCTTACATAGTCACGCCGGTTTTGAAGCCTCGTGCCGCTCTAATGGTTCATTTACCCCAGGGCAAGCCTCGCCTCTCGGGGGCAATGTCGACAAGCCGTAGCAGGCAGTGAATTGAATAAAGAAGGGTCAAGCAAGCTCGAGTCATGTCATCATCATACTCACCATCATAATCCGTTAGCATTTCGCTTTCGCTAGCATATTTGTGTTGCTCTTCCTCCTCTCGACGAGGGGTATTAAATGCGGCCGATCGCCACCGTTTCACAACACTATCTTCATGTGTAATCTAGGTGTGGATGTCTTGTGTGCATGCATGCATAGATCCTCGGGTATATCAAATGGCATCGACAGAAGATCGGGTTACGCCCGGCCGGAAGTCTTCGTCATGCGCGATGGTGGTCTTCGGACCTACATCCTCCGCCACATACCGAGGGTCCATAATTCCATGAACTATACATCTGCTACACGACAAATATGTGCATCCTGCATGCCTTCCTCATGATCATCATGTAGCTCCTTTTAATCCGGCTTCGATAGCCCGATATCTTGGCAATTAATCAAAGGTGTTCCCTCCTCGTGGGGGATGTAATTAACGTCATAACATTTACGGTATGGCGGACTGCTGGTCCCGACCGAACCTCACATTCGCCCGACATGGGTCAGAATGAGCACACAATAAAATTGTCACTCATGTGACTGGCACGCCCGCGTCGTCAATCAGTCAGTTGACTACCAGTTAGCCAAATGGTTGATCGATACGCGAATGAAAAGGCGGAAAGAAAGAAAACGCTGAAACACTCCCCCAGAGATAGAAGATAGTGGCCAGGCCATCGTTGATGAGTTGGTCAAAGTGAATCTTAGCACGTAAGATGACCCCAAGCCAACCTTCCTCAGCGCCCTCCTTCTCCCAGAAGGGAGAGAGCGATACATAAAGCTGCTCCAAGAGTTCTGGGACTATTTTGCTTGGAACTATAAAAAGATGTCGGGCCTCAACCCTGTGGTTGCTCAACATATGCTGGCTATCAACCCCAAAGCCGAACCAGTCAAATAGTCACCTCGGAAAATGAGGCCAGAATTGATATGCCAAAATTATAAAGAGGTCGACAAGCTCAAAGACGTCGACTTTGTAGCAGAAAACCAATACACCACATGGCTGGCCAACATCGTGCCCGTCAAAAAGAAGAATGGCCAGATCAGAATATGTGTGAGCTTTCGGGACTTGAACAAAGCATGCCCGAAAGATGATTTCCCAGTGCCTGTCACTAAAGTCATGATTGACGCTACTACTGACCACGAGGCGCTATCATTCATGGACGGGTTGTCCGGATACAATCAAATATGGATAGCTGAGCATGAAAGAATCCACACGGCTTTCTGGTCACCCAAGGGGATATTCCACTACAAAAGAATATCTTTCGACCTCAAGAATGCTGACGCCACTTACCAGAGGTCGATGACAAAGATATTCGATGAGCTACTCTACGATAAAGTTGAATGTTACATCGATGACTTGGTCGTCAAGACTAGGAAAAGAGAAGATCACCCGAGTGACCTCAGGATTATATTCGAAAGGCTTCGGCAATATGAGCTAAAGATGAACCCGATGAAATGCGCCTTCGACATTTCCAGTGGGAAATTCTTGGGCTTCATCGTCTGATATCAGAGAATCGAAATAGACCCCTCCAAGATAATAGCCATTCAGGAGCTGCCTCCTCCGAAGAATTTAACAAAACTGCGGTCATTACAAGGCCGACTAGCCTATATCCATAGATTCATCTCAAATCTGTCCGGGCAATGTCAGCCGTTCCACAAGCTGATGATGAAAGATATATTATTCTGTTGGAACCAAGAATGCCAAAGGGCAACCAAGAATGCCAAAGGGCTTTTGACCAGCTGAAAGAATATTTGAAGACCCTGCAAGTGCTGGGGGCACCTGTTAAAGGGCGGCCATTGATTCTCTACATAGCAGCCACTGAATATTCACTGGGGGCAATGTTGGCCCAGAATAACGATGAGGGTAAGGAGCAGGCCCTTTACTACCTCAGTCAAAGATTGGTCGGGGCAGAAGGAAAGTATACCCCGATCGAGAAAGTTTGGCTCACATTGGCCTTTGCGGTCAAGAAGATAAGGCACTACATGCTATCACCTGAAATACAGCTGATGTCATGGGCTGATCCAGTTAAATACATACTTTCCCAACTAGCATTGAAAGGATGACTGGATAAATGGGTCGTCATCCTGATGGAATTTGATATCATACATGTGCCGCAAAAGGCTATTAAGGGCCAAGCCATTACAGATTTCTTTGCAGCACACCCGGTGCCTAAAACTTCTCTGCTAATTACAAAACTCCCGGAAGATGAAACTTTGGGAGTAAATCAGGTCCGTCAAGCCACATGGCAGTTGTACTTTGATGGGGCTTCCAGAATAGAAACCTCCCAATCAGGGCGGACGAGGGTAAGAGTCGGAGCAGGCATCATCTTCAAGTCCCCAGAAGGAGAAGTGCTGCATACATCATGCTCAATCAACAAGCCTTGCACAAACAATGAAGTAGAATATGAAGCGTTGATCATTGGTCTTCAGATTGCTCTCCATATGAAGATTCGAATGCTCCAAGTGTTTGGCGATTCAATGCTAATTGTCAAACAAATATAGGGGGAGTTCGATGTCCATAAACCCGAGTTACTCCCTTTTTGCACCAAGGTGAAACAACTCATGGGGTGATTCTATTTTATCGAGATAAGCCATATCGGCCGAAGACAAAATGCTCAAGCAGACGCACTAGCGAAACTAGCAAACTCACTGGCAGTCCCACCAGATGAATCCCTCAATATAACAGTGATAAATTGGCGCCAGGTTCCCAGCATGATAGAGGAGCCAGGAGAAGAAGAGTATGAAGCTGCGACAACGGAAGTAGTTGGCTCACCTGACTGGAGGGAGCCCCTGATGAAATGGTTTAAACACCAGCAATTGCCAAAGCAAAGGGAAGAGAAGATTAGATTGATCAGAATGAAGGACTTTTATGAAGTTAGAAACGAAACCCTGTTCTAAATGGTTGCAGATGCTAGAAGAAAGGTACTCCTCCGATGTTAATCTATGGAGGAGGCTTGGATGGTCATGAATGAAGTTCATGCCGAATCAACTAGTGCCCATCAAGCTGGGCTGAAAATGAAAATTGAAATCAAGAAGCTGGGATATTACTGTACAACTATGTTCGATGATTGCTATAAATGCGCCAAGTCATGTCATAAATGCCAGGAGCATACTGCGGTCCCGAGAAGACCCCCGATACATTTACATCCAACAGTGTCTAGCTGGCCTTTTGCTCAATGGGGCACCGATGTTGTAGGCCCACTACTCGCATCTTCATCAGGATGCAGATATATTTTAGAAGCAACAGATTACTTCTCCCGATGGGCGGAGACTATGGCTCTAAGAGAAGTGATGGGAGAAATCGTGGTCAGATTTGTCCGTCGAAACATTATATTCCAATTTGGCGTGCCCGATCGAATCGTCTCCGATAACAGAAGCCACTTCCGGAATCAGAAGGTCTACAAACTAGCCGATAAGTTTAAGATTGATTGGAGGACATCCACTTCGTACAACCCACAAGCAAACGGGTTAGTTGAAGCCTTCAATAAAACCCTCTACACACTTCTTGCCAAGACGGTCAACTCTAACAAGAAGGATTGAGAAGATAAGATGTGCGAGGAACTGTGGGCGTACCACACTGTGTACAAGACCCCAACGGGTTGCTCACCGTTCTCACTGGTGTATGGCTCAGAAGTAGTCATCTCGACAGAGCTGGAGATACCCTCGCTGCGAGTTACGATCCAACACGAACTGGTCAAAGATGGCCAGGCAAATATAGAAAGAAGATTGGAGGTGATACGTGTAGCGGAAAGTGAGATAGAAGGGGGGGATGAATAGATCACTCCCAAAAACAATACAACACAGACCCGATTTCTCAACCCCTCCAAATGCAGTGAAAAGGATTTCGGAGACAGGCAACAAAGAGACAGGTGTAAGAAATGAGATCGAGAAAGCCGCCCACAATGAAGCAATGAGACAAGTAGATGGAGAGCAACACAACATAAATAGGCAAACCACAGAAGAGACTGGGAATTTTTAGGTGGTTTGATTGCTGTCCGTAATCTACGTCCACCCCTTACTCAAGAGAGTAAAGTTTCCTTGCAATATAGAGTTGCACACAGCAGACTCAGTCTGCAACAACCGCTGCCAAACAGCTTGCCCTGAGGAACAGCCTCCTCAGTCTTCTGATCAACCAGAAGTAAACACTGGAGAACCAATCTCCCTTCCTTTGCACGCAGCAAAGGGGACCCTGTGCAGTTACTCCCAAGCAACTCACACAACCAGAGGATCGAACCTCTCTTCCTCCAAGACAATAGATGGAACTGGAGAACCTCTCCCTTCCTCCGAACAGTGGAGGGTAACAATATGGAATGAAGATAAAGAAAAACTTGAAAATAAAACAATCGATGAACGATAATCTTCGCTAGAAACCAAAAGCAATATAGCTTCCGTAGAAGCAGATCTTCACGATCACAACCACTTCTCTCTCTCAGAAAATTTTTCTCTCAGCTCTGGATGGAGTGGGCTTTCTCTGGTTTTCTCTGCTCTCTCGCTGCTCTTCTTTCTCACTGTTCCATGCCCTCTCAAACCCTTTTCAACAGCATATATATATATATGTGATCCAGAACCTTAGGCGTGTGGATACCATGTTTCCCGCCTAAAGATGTTGAGGTATGTGTGAGAATGTTCTGGACGTCTATCTACCTCGGATCACGTGCCATATTTCTGGTGAATGCACAAAAAAATTGTCAGAGAAGAAATGTATATTTTGTCATACACTTAGCACAATTCGTATTGGTGTATAGAGTAAAGAGATAGAAACTGCACTGAGTCAAAAGAGTAAGCATCGGCTAAGACGGACATGACAAGCACCGACTTAGAATGAATCAGAAGATGCCCAAATCTATGTTAGCTGTCTACAGGACTTGCACCAAGTCTAATAAGACATGAAACATGAACTGTACTGACTTCGTTGCTACAAAAAGGTGTATAGGCCTGACTAAGCACCGAAGATGAATTTGTTTTAAGCAAGGCATGCACCGAGACGGGATATGCAGTCTAGGTAGGAGCTACACCAAGATGGCAAGAGGAAGTACAAGACAAGGCTTGCACCGAGATGTATTTGCACTGAGATGAAGGAACGACCAGCCTGACCAATGCATTCTGGTCAAGAATTGCACCGACTCAACAATTTCACCGACCTCAAGAGGTGAGATGCAGAGACAGAGTATGCACGGACCTTAATGCTCACGACCTAGAGAAATGCCAAGGACTTGCACCGAGACAAGTATTTTATGTGTATGTTAAAGATGCAGAATTAGCACTGACTCAATATGCTTTAAGCAAAAGAGCGAATAACATGTAATGCACGGACCTAAATGATGCTATTAGCACATACCCCCTCCATGCTTAGAAACAAATAAATGTGCCGTATAAGAACAAATTGATCTAGAAATAAAAGCAAATTGATTTATAGTGTGAGACATCATCAAAACCATAGGGATGCAACAGGAGGAGCTCTCCGATTTGGAAGGACATCGGCTTAAGGCCCAATAGAATATACAGGTCTATCAGGCCCGTATGGCCCGCGCCTTTGACAAGCTCGTCAAAGGGCGCAAATTCAAGAAAGGAGACCTAGTCATGGTCAAAAGAAAAGAAGTCATGGCGGCCAATCCCAAAGGCAAATTGAACGAAAACTTGCAGGGACCTTATGTGGTCCAGAAAGTATATGAAGGTGAAGCCTATGTCATTGTTGACCACCGAGGGGAAGTTCAATTCCCACCCCTCAACAGGAAGCACCTGAAACTATACCATCCGCCGCTCCCTCAGTTCGACGATCATCCAAAACCGATATCCCATAATGAACAAACTTGTATTTCAGAACTCTTGTAATGAGTTACCATATGGAAGAAGAACCTGGCGAAGAGCCAAAACTTGAAGTCCGACTGGAAAGGGCCATTAGTGGAGCGATCCAGATAATGACAATGAAAATAATGATAAAAACGATGAAGAAGATGAAAGGATGATGAAAATCATGATCGACAAAAAGAAGAAGATATTCAACCATTGGCGTTCCAGTTGATAGATACGCAACCATCAGCGCTCTATCCGACAGATATTCAACCATCGGCATTCCGGCCGACAGATATGCAACCATCAACGCTCCAGCCAACAGATATTCAACCATCAACGTTCAAGCCGATAGATATTCAACCATCGACGTTCAAGCCGACAGATATTCAACCATCGGCATTCAAGACGACATATATTCAACCATCAGCTTCTGAGCCAACATATATTCAACCATCGGCATTCCAGCTGACATATGTTCAACCATCGGCTCTCCAGCCGACAAATATTCAACCATCGACATTCTCAGCTGACAGATATTCAACCATCGGCTTCTGGGCCGATAGATATTCAACCATCTACTTCTGAGCCGACAAATGACCAACCATCGGCGCCCATGGCCTTTTTGGTCTTAGCCGAGGGGAATGTCCTAGACCTTCCGTCTAAGTCAGATAAACCCAAATCCTTTGCATTAGCATGAACCCAATGTCAGTGATACTACTATATCCTTATAATCTGGTCCCACCATGATGCCTCATTGACACAAACTTAGTGTCAACGATACCGCCTTGATTGGCACATGGCTCCCTGTCAAGACCAATTGATATAACCCAATGGTTTAGACATTCCATCCAAAGCCAGATAAACCTGATCTCCTTTGTGCTGGCATAAACCCAATGACGGCGATGTCATTACGATTGGCACCTGGCTTCCTGTCAGGACCGATCGATACAACCGAATGGCTTAGACCTTCCATCTAAGACCAGATAAACTCGATATTATTGCGTCAGCATACACCCAATGTTGATGTATCAACGTGATTGGCACCTGGCTCCTTGTCAGGACCGATCGATACAATCGAATGGCTTAGACCTTCCGACTAAAGCTAGATAAGCATGTTCCCTTGCGTCGGCATAAACCCAATGCTGACGATACTACTCCAGTTAGTGCCTGGCTCTCCATCAGAGCCAACCCATCAGTCCCACCGCGATAACCGATACAACTCAATGGCTTAGACCTTCCGTCTAAGACCAGATAAACCCGATATTCTTGCATTGACATAAACCCAATGTCAATGATATCATCATGATTGGTATTTGATTCTCAATCAGAGCCAGTTGATACAATGCAATGGCTTAGACCTTCCGTCTAAGGCCAGGTAAACCCGATATTCTTGCGTTGACATATGCCCAATGTCGACGATATCAGCGTGATCGGCGTCTGACGCTCTATCACGGCCAATCAGTATAACCTGCAGCCTAGACCCTTTGTCAGAAGCTGATGATGTTCTACCCTGATATCAACCACCTGCTGGGCAAGAAGATACACCCATAGGCCCTGCTCTGTCGTTCTTCGCTCGTGACGCTTGTGGGTGGGGGGCATTTGTTTGCGTTAAAAAAAGAAAAAAATGTGGGCTATTGTCCACAACCGCATGAGGGAGAAAAGAAACACTAAAAAAAGGGGGACAACCGCCAAAATGAAATGAAGCAAAAAAAAAGATGAAGTGAAGTAAAAAAAAAATGAAGTGAAGCAAAAGATGAAAAGGGGTAGAAGAAAAAAGAACCAAAAAATGGCGGGGGGGCTTCTCCTGAAGAACGAGAAACACGGACAATACCCGACGGTCCGTCGCGTGAGCATTCAATGCTCAGACGACACCCCCTCTCGCGTGCGAACAGTCAATGCCATTGACGGTAAGGCCGCCCTGCCTGACAGCGGCGGGGCCTCACTTCAGCCACTCCGCATGGGCTCCCGCGTGCCTGCTCTTCTCACTCTGGTAATAGAGGACAAATGGAAGCATAAAAAATGAGAGGCTTCTCCCAAAGAATAAAGAAAGAAAGTTCCCACACCCCCATATACGGAGCCATCCGGCGAAGATGAAAGGGAGAGGTTTTCTCCTGAAGAGAAGATCCTGGTCCCCATATATATACTACCTTCTTGTAAAAAAAAGGAGAGAGATGGCTAAAAAAATAGAACGCTAAAGAAGCAGAGAGAGCACCTGGAGAAGAAATAAAAAAAAGAGAAAGGAGGGAGGGAGAAGAAGAGACCCATCCGATGGTGGGTCTTTGCATTCTTTTCTTTTCTTCTTTGTTTTCTTCTTCATGCCCAATGGGGGCTACACCGATGTAAATCTTTTGTCTTATGAATGAATGAAGTATGAGGGTCTTTGAACCCGATTTATGAATATGCTCATAGCTCTCTCGATCTGCATCTCCTTCTCTGTTGTGCTTGCTTCACACCCTCCCCTCTGGGTGAATGTTTTCTCTCCGCTGACAGCATGTCTTTGGCATGATGGTTTGATTTTTTGCTATGGCAACCAGGGTCCCGGAGTTTACTCAAGCCAATGAGTATGATCCCGGGCTGGAAAACCGCTTGAAATCCTTTCTTTCTCCCCCTTGCAACAGATTATTGTATGTCTTGGATCGCCGAAACCTCCCGCGGTCGTCTCCAGTGGCTGGCTATCACGCCCCAATGCGAAAAATCGGAACGGCAATTATAATGAATCATGTTAATCAGAGCACAAATTGCCACAATTAAAAGCAAATAACTAAATTTTATTGATAAAAAGAGAAATATCTCATTACATCATCTTGTGGACTTGGCTAAGCAACCTTACATAATGACTCAATTTAAAATAAACTAAATAGAACTACAACTCTCATAGAATTGACCCAACTACACAATTGACACCTTCTCTACTATGACCATCACATGACACAACTTCTAGACTGGCTCGCTCCAAGCTTTTACTCGCGCCCATCCCCATCAGTTTGTATATCCTCGTCAGAGCTACCTGAAAGGGTTGGAAAATTGGGTGAGCGAAAGCTCAGTAGGTTCTATAACAGGTAATGTATAAGTGGTTAGCCAATTTAATAATGTCATGCTATAACACCTCGAGTAAATAAATACATGTGGATCACAATTAACTATAACCACAGAAGAAAGATATGAAATGCAAGGAATAACAAGTGATAAACAGTGTATAACAGTATTTCATGAGTTGGCCGTATCAAGCACGCAAGTATAACAAGTCGTGTAGAGTTGCAAATGTGTAAGAGAGAATGTCATAGACAACACACTAGCAAGTACTCGGTACAATGCCACACCTTGTCATTACAAACTCCCCAGGGCACAAGTACTTTCGTGCCCTCCTCCCAGGACCAGACCGGGCCCTTTATGATGCGTTGGCATTAAGTGGTGGATCAACGATCCCAAGTAACATCTAGACATTCTTATATTCCGGCCAAGATTTCCAAGGTTAAGCTTAAGTAACCAAGCTTTAAGAACAAGGGCATTCCAATTAATAGGAATTTCAAATGGAAGTCATAAGAATATGACTTTGGAAGCCAAGATTCACTAAAGGAAATCATGACCAGGACTGGGTAGTAACCGGAAGGGTTACCCTATTGATCGAGCAGCTACAACACATAAAAATCATGAAAAATGGGTTCAGGGATCAAGCCGCAGTCATTACAGAACTGCTACAAAGGGAACGCGGTGACGACCGAACCGCTTTCAGGCTGGCGTTGACCCAATGGACCAACGGTTTGACGCATACAGGTAGGGAAGGAAAATGTGATCTCAAGGGAACCACTTTATGATGAAGGCGGTTCAGAAGGAACTGCTACTAGGCTGGCAAAGCAGAGAGTTAAGTCGACCCAATCAAGACCCTCAGTCGACCTGGGGTCATGGCTAGGATGAAACAGAGTTCAGTCTACCTAACCTTAGTCAATTGAGGTAACATGGGTCGACCCGATCAGGTTAAGTCAACTTGGAACAAGGGCAGTCGACACAGGCCAGATAAGGATGCAAAACGCGTTCAGGATTCGACCGCTACCCCATGGTAGCGGTTCACTGTGAACCGTGTTACTGTCGAGACTGGGCAGAGCAGTCACAAATCTAGACTGCCCAAGAATGAATTCTGGTCGGGTCGTTCGGTACATGCTTTCAGGGTACAACCTGCTCGGCGTCCTAGTAGGAATCCCAGGCTCGCGGAGACTTTCGAAGGCCTTGTAATAATGGTCCTAGTCCGACGGAAGGAATATCCGGTGGAGAGTCCCGATTATCACAAGATTAAAGGTGTGAAACGTAGAAAATGTGTATGAGCGGTGAGTCATTACCACCGGAGTGGCATGACCCTCAAACAAGCCTAATAATTTAATCAAGAACAGTAAGTATATTGCAAGATCTATCATGGTTATGATCAGATTAAGCTGTGTATAATCTACTAATTTGTAGGGTACAATCATGAGATAATAATGATAATCAATGGATCATGATGTGAATAAATTTTAAAATTAATGATTCATTCATAAGTCCTAATTATTACATGTGTTTCTAGCCCTGGAACATGTTGTCTGTTGTGTCCCCTAGTTTTGATGATAAAAACCCATAAATTATTATTAGATCATTGTGGTATGTCTAACAATTTTGTTAAAATTCTATTTTGGACAAGTACAGGTGAAGCTCATTCAAGGTGTCGACCTGTCAGCAAGACGTGTCGACACGTCAAGAAGAAACTCATCTTCTAGCCGATTCTGGTTTTGTTCTGTTTGGCACAGGGTGTCGACACGTCATTCACAGGGTGTCGACATCTCGGTTCAACGCAACAGATTTCATCTCTGTCTGGCGCACATGACTCGACACTTCATCTTGATGCCTCGACACGGAGGCTCGAGCCGCACGCAAGTGTGGCACGCGTGTCGACCTGCGGCCATTGAAGTGTCGACCTGTTGATGAAGGAAGCCATGTTTCTTCAAGTCTTCAATGAGAAGTGTCGACCCTTCAATTGGAAGTGTTGACACCAACAAGTTTGCCCAGAACGGATCTGAATCCAGTAGCGTCCACTTTTCAAGATCCGCAACCGGTCTTGGAGGATCCGTTCGTACTTAAAAATCCTTCTGGAAGATCACCTTTTCAGAGGTTTTGATTGGCTGTCAGAGGAATTTTCCAGGAATGGGTCCTTTTGCTGCTTTTGTGCTTTCACCCTTGTTCATTTTCAAGGCGTCAACAAATGCCCCCCACCTGCGGGCGGCGTAAGCGCAGAATAAGCGGCACGGGGCTTGCAGGTGTCTTTCGTCATTCGAGGGTATCTTCCTCAATTTGTCTTCAATCCGGTTCTCAGACCCGATCATCTTGATGCAACAATATTTTGCACACTTATCTTCCTTTTTCATATTTTCATTCTTCATATTTTCTTTATTTTCAGCAGTTCGGAGCTTCTCGGCACAGGGTCATAGGCTTCTCGGCATGACCCTCTCGGAGCAAGGCTTCTCGGCGTGAGGGGCCTCTCGGCGCGGCCGAAGGAAGGCTCTCGGCGCGCCCTCGGCCGAAGGGGGCTCTCGGCCTGGGTTGTCGGCGCGCCCTTTGGCCGCAGGGGGCTCTCGGCATGGGCAGGCTCTCGGCGCGCCTTTTGGCCGCCTGGGGCTCTCGGCATGGGGGAAGGTCTCGACGCGCCTTTTGGCCGCCTGGGGCTCTCGGCATGGGGGGCTCTCGGCGCGCATTGTTTCGCGCCGAGAAGCCCCTCCCCCCTTTCTCTTATTTAATCCCCCCGAGAGGATTTTCTTCTCATTTCTTCATCTTCTTTCTCTTTCCTCATTTTTCTTTCATCGGCGGGAGCTTCTTCTCCTCTCGGCCGCTCTCGTTTTTCTTCCCGTTTGGTTGGATTTCGCCCGGGTAGGACGTTACTCTGGGATTTAATCCCTTTTTATTTCAGGATCACCCCCTCTTGGTTGGTGACTCCCTATTCCTCTTGGGCAGACCCTGAATAAGGGGAGAGCTGCCGAAATTTTCATAGAGTCTCATGTTACAATCTTTATAAGACTGGCTTTTAATTCACACTTTTTCTCCGACTGCAGGCACTGCAATGGCTTCCAGTTCTGATGTTGCATCTTCCAGAGCTGTTGGTGCTAGCTCATCGGCCCAGCCAGACATATCTCGGGCCACAGTAAATTGGCTGAATGTGCACAGCCTGGATTTCGGATATGATAGGATTGCTTCAGTTGACGAATCATCTGACTCTGAAACTGACACCGTGTCAACAGCCCAGGTATACTCCACGGCGACCGAGACATGCTTCAGGCGGGATGGTAGCTATCGGCCAGACCTCCCGAAGGACCGACATTTGATGCCGTTCATCCGGACTTTCACAGTGGGCGGCATGCGAGATTACCGGATAGCTCGTGTAGTTGAAGCTGCCATCCTTACTGAGCGAGATAGCCTGAAGGACTCAGTGTATCGCAGCAAGGCCATCTATCTTCCTGGGGAAAAGCGTGACTGGGATGCAGTCCTTGACATATCGGAGCTGGAACCAGATAAGAAGATGCTGGTCCGGGCCCCGGAATTCACACCTGCCCGGTGGGATAATGCTAGCAGCCGAGTTCATAGGGAGAAGCCCGGCTATGGTATGTTGTTGGCACCATTAAAGTGGGGATATCGCGAAGAGCCCTTCGTGCTGAATTGTTTGGCCGTTCAGTTCAAGTACCATCTGGCCGCTGGTTGGTTCGGGGATACCAAAATCACTGACGCGCACTTATTCCGAGTAGGATCAGTGGAGTTTACCAAGTTTGTTCTGAAGGAATATGCCCCTCTGCTGATCAGAGCCGGGGTGTATCACAGCATCTTCGCTTCTAGATTCCGGAATCCCATATCCCGAGGGTTGTGCTGTGGAATGTTTGAAGTGTTCTGCCCTTTATTCAACACTTTCTATACAGCAGAGGGGGAGACATCCCTGGACCTCTGGAGTTTATCACAGCTCTCCGGCCTGCCCATTGATGGCGAGCCGTATGAGGAAGTTTGCTTGTCAGATTCCGAGAAGGATAGCTCTGATGGCGAGGGCAAGTATTCCATTGGCTTCTCATATCGATATCTGATGAAGGTATACCGCTCCATCTGTCTGGCGTATAGCAGAGGGTCCTCTAAAGGCTATCAACCCCGAGAGAAGGGCAGCAAACTGAGGGTCCGGATAGGGCAGTGGATCCAATATTTCTTTGACGGTCCCCTGAAGTATGCAGACTTTCCTTCCATGGGTCCGGCTGCTAGCAAGCAGATAAGGGCCCCTCGCTATAAGTCGGCGCTGCCATCCTCATTGCGCCGTGCAGGCAGCGGTGGTCCCAACCCAGCAGGCGTAGACCCCATCACACACTGTGCGGCTTATTTCACATTTTGGCTGTGCACTTTCGCTCTCCCACAAGGGGACGAGACAGTTATTCGGCCAGAGGCCATATATCCAGCTTGTCAGATGGCATGGGGGATGAAGTTGTCGCTCTGCCCAGTGGCCCTGTGTTTGATATATAAATCTTTGGGGGACCTGTACAAGCATCGGACTCCCCGTTCTTTGAGGACCGTGGGTCCTTTTCATTTCTTCAATGCCTGGGTCTGCAGTATATTCCCTGAATTGGCTCCGAGAACCTTGCAGGCGGATACAGTGTTACCCAGGATGGTTGAATTTGCCAGCGCTGAGCCTAGTCCCTTTTATGATCAGCTGTTTAAAATAAGGGGCCGACTGATAAAAGTACCAGTGGACGCCCCTGGCAGCAGACATTTCTGGAGCTTGGCGGCATGTTCAGCTCCTTTGATTGATCCTCAGAGAGAGTGCAAGTTGGAAGAGACAGAGACATATATCCATCCTGTCTCAGGAGTCAACACTGCCCGGCCAATCCTGGAACCGGAGCTGGTGAGATGGGCCATGGCAATTCGGCCCAGTGTTTTGGTCTACAGGAAGGGTGGCCTGCTTCTGTTGGAGCCATACTATCCGTTCTGATTTGGGCGAAACTTCGGCTACGATCAGCATATTCCTACCTCAGTTGCCCAGTTTCCCCTGGATAGCCGGGCCAAGCACGGGTCCATCATTGTTGGCGAGGGCCGGTTGTGGTGGGATTTCTATCATCGCCAGGATGATGTAGTTTTCAGGGTGCCCACTGTTTCTAACCGTGTTCCCCAGGTAACACCAGAATATATCAAATGGTGGAATATCCGGACCAGCTTTTATAGGGACGGTAGGGGTGCCTTCTGGGATGTGGCAGAGCGCTCCTTCCTGAAACAGCAGCCTGGGCCAGTGTTTGATATTTCTGAGGCCCACTTGAAAAAACTTTACTCACAACACCTGAGGGAGGCGGAGAATTATCTGAATCAGCGGCGGGCCTTGAAGGAAAAGAGTTCCGAGCCGCTTGCTCCTGTCTTCGCTGCTATCAACGAGGACACTTTTATGCAGAGTTTGGAACATCTGAGCCATGTAGGGGGCGCTCGCTTGGAGGTGCAGCAATACCCATTTCCTGTCGAAGAGCCGCCCCCGACAGTAGCTCCTTGGAGGGGTCCAATTGATAAATTTCATCCATATAGGACGTTTGTACGTCGAGAAGATAGAACTCAGACGTACTACAGGCAAACGTCCTGGCTGTTCATTCTGCTAAATTTGCATGGATTATCTGCAGAAAGCCCGATAGCTGGCATATTGAACAAGCCACTGTTTATATCATTTCATTATGTCGATGGTTGGGGCATGGACCATCTTGACTTATTTCGATGCCTTGACTTTCGCGGCCATAATGATCTGGCTGCTTTAGTATAGAAGTGCCAGATATTTGGTGATGTGTGCTGGCTCATCAAGGAGGCTGCTTCCCGCTCCAAGGAGGTAGCTTATCTGTACTGGCCACTTTCTGTATTCTATGACGGCCCGGCAGGTAAGATTTCTTCTTTTCTGATTGCAGTGTTTTCTGCTTAGCATCTGAATTTCGCACCCACTGATCCCATCACCCTTCTGCCACTTTCAACAGACCGGCCTGATATAAAGCGGCAGGGGCTCTATAGAAAGATTATTGCGCAGGCCGAGAAGCCTACTTATTTTGAAGTCCCTGCTGCAGCACCGACCACTACTCCCCTGCCTCCTGGTAAGAAGAGGAAGGCTTCCGCAGTCAAGACTACAGTTGGGAAGGCCAGGAAGGCCAAAAAGGGCCATATTCAGCAGTCGACTTCGATGGCGATGGACACTGGGACCCCTCTCCCCGTCATTCCATCATTCGATGAGTTTGAGCTGCAAAGGGAGGCTGCTCAGACACCGGTTCAGGGTAACATCAAAAGCTTGCATTTGCATTCTTCACTGTCTTCTACAGGATCTCAAAGAAGTCCTTGAATCTGACCCATTCTTTTTGCACAGCCCAAGAGACAGTCATAGCACCTTCTGTGGTGGAGACCAGATTGCCTTCTCCTACGCCGGCTAGTGAGGCGGGGGGTAAGTGTATCTTCTCATCTGTTTCATACCTGTATTTGTTTTCTTTGCTACATTTCTCAGAGGTCTCTTTTTGCATCAGTGGTAGGTGAGGAACAGACTGAGGCTATGGTGACAGAAGAATTGCTTCAACCACAGGAGGGTTACAAGGCTCAGTCGAAGCAGCGTACTGTTCCGGCCAGGCGCATAATTACTCGGTCTGCATCTCGACATGTTTTAGAGGTGGCCCCACAGCGTATAGCTAGTGTGGAAATATCCTCAGGCAGTTCTAAGACCGCCTCTGATGAGGAGGAAGCGACCTTCAGGGACAGTGAGGGGGATGCTTCTGAATCAGAGGCCCCACTTGTATTTGCAAAAGGTGCTCTGTCTTTTCAGCCTGCTAAGCTGGTGGTGCTATCTCCTGAGGAGGAGTTGCAAGAGGAGTTTGTTGGGCTCGATACCGAGATTGACATAACTCCACCATTTGTCATTCTGACTACGGAGCTTCCTTCTCTTTCACCCCACTTCGAGGATGTGGACCCTGCTTCAGGGGTGGGTTCCTTTTCATGTTTGTTGCTTCATCTGCCCCCCCCTCTTTCTTCCTTTTTTTTTCTAGCGCTGAAGTTGCTTTGTTTTGGTCTCAGGGCATTGCCATTGCTAGCTCAGACATAACTGCGGCTATCACAGACATTTCTTCTATAAACTGGGCTATTGTCCCTTTTCAGCCTTTAACTTGCACGGGAATTCCTGAGATCATTCGCCCTGTGCCAGCGCGGATACAGTCTTCGACAGATTTAGCATCGTTGGACTTAGGATCATCAGGAGAGATTTCCCTCCTTGTTAAGGCCTCAGAGTTCAGAGCCGAAATAGACCCAGCCAGAAGCTCCGCTTTTATACCGGCTGCCATAATGTCAATCGCGCCTGAGTCAGCAGTCCCTGCCACAGTGGCTATAGAGACTGGATTTCTGCCTTTACAGACTAGGGACCCTTTGCCCCCATTATCAGGAAGAGTAGCTGGAGATGAAGCCTTTATTCAGGAGACTCATGAAGAGATAGCTCCGTCATTCATTGGTCCTCCCTCCGCGAATGTTCAAGCCATAGCACCCGAGACAGCGGTGGAGGGGGAATCTTTAGTTCAGCCAGAGGGCACGGAGAGGGACCGGCCAGTTCTTCCAGCAGATTTGCCGTCTTCATCCTCTCAGCCGGATGTCGCACTGTGGGCAGATATTGATAGCGAAGTGACCTTCGAAGTAGCTCCTCTTCCTTTGCCTGGCTTTACTTCACCTGAGAGTTTTGTCTGGCAACATCTGGGCATGCTGCGCCAGCTAGTGGAGTCCCAGCCCGGACTAACCTATCCACAGTTGAAGGAGATAGCTGAGCGCTTCACCGCCAGCTTGCAAGCGATGGGATGTCCCACAGAAACATGGGCCCAGCGGGATCTTTTATTGTTAAAATTTGTTCATCGCCGGGATTTCTTGACACATATCATGTCTGACAAACTGGCGGCTTTGAAGTTGCAAAGAATGGAATGCAAATCCGAGCTGGCGAAGACGAACTCTATTCTTCAGGAGCGACAGTGCCAAATGCAGTCTTTGGCGGAGCGGGAGCAGTTTGTGCGCGACCGGATAACTACCCTGGAAGCTGAACTGTTCGATCTCTGAGCTGAGCTGCCGCAGCTAACAACTTCTCGATCGCAGCTCGAGGAAGAAGCAGCTCTATTAGAGGGGCAGGTGGCGTCCTTTCAAGACGAGTCCATTCGACTGCAGGAGGAGGAGGCTCGTCTTCATGAACTGGGAGCCGCCCCTTATGTGGGTCTTCTAGCTTTCGAGGATATCTTCAGGCAGCCATGAACCATCTTCTCTTTCTTTTTCTTTTGTACTCTTTTGCGATACAACGTCCCCTCGGGGCCCTTTATGTACTCACTTATTAATGAAAAGAAATCTTTGGCTTCACGCGTATCCATTTTCTTCTGCATGTGGTTTTATCACTTTGAGAAGTGGGGTAGCGGTTTTAGCAATTCCTCATGCGAATGGCCCGTACTTGGCAGGAGAGCGTCCACCCCCTCAGAGAAAGGATGGGGAACTCGCTCCACCGCGTGACGGCATCCGGGGAGGTGCTTAAACCGGATTGTGTTGGTAGCAGCAATCGTCCCTCTTGGCAATATGTGCTGCGAGGGAGACAATTTGCAGAAATGTGAAAGAAGAGGCTTCATCGGAATAGACGAAAGGTCTAGACCGGGTAGAGGTTATAGCAGGTGGGACATTGAAAAAGGGTATGGGGTTTTCATCAGAACGGCCATAAAGTCCGAACTGGACAGATTGTATCATTGGCCGAGCGATGTACCGATCAGCCAACGGTTGACTTCATCATCGATATTGAGCTTATATCGATGCAAGGGGGATCTCATATGTTTTATCAGAATAGACGTAAGGTCTAAACTGGATAGGGTTTCATCATTGATCGGACAAGGTGCCAATCGATCAACAGTTGGTTTCATCATCGATATTGGGTTTATATCGACGCAAAGAAGAGTTTCATCGGCATAGACGAAAGGTCTAAACTGGCTAGGGTTTCATCATTGATCGGGCAGGGTGTCAATCGATCAACAGTTGGTTTCATCATCGATATTGGGTTTATATCGATGCAAAGAAGAGTTTCATCAGCATAGACGAAAGGTCTAAACCGGCTAGGGTTTCATCATTGATCGGGCAGGGTGCCAATCGATCAACAGTTGGTTTCATCATCGATATTGGGTTTATATCGATGCAAAGGGGTTTATAAGTTTCATCAGAATAGACGAAAGGTCTAAACTGCATGATTTCATCATTGATCGGGCAAGGTGCCGGTCGATCAATAGTGGGACGTCGGTAGAGGCGTAGGTCTCGTCAGGATAGACGTAAGGTCTATTCCAGCAGGTTTTATCGCAGGTGAGGCTTGCCAAGAAATGCGTAGGCTTCATCAGGACAGACGTGAGGTCTGAGCTGGACAGGCTTCATCAGAATGGTGATGGGTTTCGTTGTCGGTGGGACGTTTGAAAGAGGGTATGTGAATTTTATCAGGGTAAACGTAAGGTCTATCCCGGAAGGGTTTTATCATCGGTGGGGAATGAAGCTGACTGACCGACGGGAGGTTTCATCAGTGAAAGGGAGGTAAAGGTAGCGTGCCTGTTGGCATGGAACTTTTGAATTACCACATTACTGACCCAAGTGCCCTTTCAGGTTTTCACCGGAGCCAGCCCCCTCTTACTTTTGCCCACGCGCCCTTTCGGGTTTTCACGTGGCGGGGTACCCGATTTTGCCTGCAGTGCCCTTTCGGGTTTTCACCACAGCTGGGTTTTGGCCATTTTTGCCCTTGTCCGGGATATCCGAACAAGCCTGGCAGGGTATCTCTATTTTTAACCCCATTTTTTTATTTATACATACGTATATATATTTCTTGAATTGGGACTTCAGCACGGATCAGGCGATGTGCTGCTCCATTAGTGACTGCTCTTATCATCGGTATTGGGTTTATACCGATGCAAGGATTTCATAGGCTTCATCAGGATAGATGTAAGGTCTAAACTGGATGGGTTTCATCATTGACCGGGCAGTGTACCAATCGATCAACAGCAAGTTTCATCATCGGTATTGGGTTTATACCAATGCAAGGATTTCATAGGTTTCATCAGGATAGACGAAAGGTCTGGCCTGGATAGGTTTCATCATTGATTAGGCAGTGTGCCAATCGATCAACAGTTGGTTTCATCATCGATATTGGGTTTATATCGGTGCAAAGGATTTCATAGATTTTATCGACATAGACGTAAGGTCTAAGCCAGACAGGTTTCATTGCTGATCGGGTGAGTATGCCCATTGATCAGCAGCAGGTTTCATCACGGTATTGGGTTTATACCAATGCAAGGATTTCATAGATTTTATCGGCATAGACGTAAGGTCTAAACCGGACAGGTTTCATTGCTGATCGGGTGAGTGTGCCCATTGATCAGCAGCAGGTTTCATCACGGTATTGGGTTTATACCAATGCAAGGATTTCATAGGTTTTATCGGCATAGACGTAAGGTCTAAACCGGACAGGTTTCATTGCTGATCGGGTGAGTGAGCCCATTGATCAGCAGCAGGTTTCATCACGGTGGGACCTGGGACAAGGTATGAGGACTTTTATCAGGATAGACGTAGGGCCTATACTGAGTGGGTCTAATCATCGATCGGGCAAGGCGCCGGTCGATTGACGAGGAGTTTTATGGCGGGAGGTGAGGCTTTCTTTGGGATTACCACATTACTGACCCAAGTGCCCTTTCGGGTTTTCACCGGAGCCAGCCCCCTCTTGCTTTTGCCCACGCGCCCTTTCGGGTTTTCACGTGACGGGGTACCCGATTTTGCCTGCAGTGCCCTTTCGGGTTTTCACCATAGCCGGGTTTTTGGCCATTTTTTGCCCTTGTTCAGAATATCTGAACAAGACTGGCGGGGTATCACTATTTTTAACCCCATTTTTCTTTTCTTTTCTTCTTTTTTTTTACTTGGTATGCGAGCTGAGAGAGAGGGCAGCTTGGGTAGGGCGAGATGCCACTGAACCAGGGAGAGGGTAGCTTGATCAGGGCGGAGTGCCATTGACCAAGATGAAGTGGCCTGATTAGGGCGGAGTGCCGCTAACCGAGGAATGGGTAGCTCGGCTAGGGTGGAGTGCCGCTAAACCAAGAAATGAGGTAGCTCGGCTAGGGTGGAGTGCCGCTAGACCAAGAAATGGGGTAGCTCGGTTAGGGCGGAGTGCCGCTAGACCAAGAAAGAGGTAGCTTGGTTAGGGCGGAGTGCCGCTAGACCAAGAAGGAGGTAGCTTGGCTAGGGCGGAATGCCACTAACCCAAGAAAAGGGTAGCTTGGTTAGGGCGGAGTGCCATTAGACCAAGGAGGAGGTAGCTTGGTTAGGGCGGAGTGCTGCTAGACCAAGAAAGAGGTAGCTTGGTTAGGGCGGAGTGCCACTAGACCAGGGAGAAGGGTAGCTCGGTTAGGACGGAGTGCCGCTAGACCCAGGAAAAGGGTAGCTCGGTTAGGACGGAGTGCCGCTAGACCAAGGAAAAGGGTAGCTTGGTTAGGGCGGAGTGCCGCTAGACCAAGGAAGAGGTAGCTTGGTTAAGGCGGAGTGCCGCTAGACCAAGGAGGAGATAGTTTGGTTAGGGCGGAGTGCCACTAGACCAAGAAAGAGGTAGCTCGGTTAGGACGGAGTGCCGCTAGACCAAGGAAAAGGGTAGCTTGGTTAGGGCGGAGTGCCGCTAGACCAAGGAAGAGGTAGCTTGGTTAAGGCGGAGTGCCGCTAGACCAAGGAGGAGATAGCTTGGTTAGGGCCGAGTGCCACTAGACCAAGGAGAAGGGTAGCTCGGTTAGGACGGAGTGCCGCTAGACCAAGGAAGAGGTAGCTCGGTTAGGACGGAGTGCCGCTAGACCAAGGAAAAGGGTAGCTTGGTTGGGGCGGAGTGCCGCTAGACCAAGGAAAAGGGTAGCTCGGTTAGGACGGAGTGCCGCTAGACCAAGGAAGAAGTAGCTTTTTGCCCGATTACTCAGGGAATATTGGTTGGGCAGCATGATACAGCTTTAGGTGTCTACCGTTGAGTGGTGAGAATTGGATTTCCCCTCGATGGTTAACAACCATGTAGGCCCCTCCTTCGTAGACCCTATGTATCACATAAGGACCCTCCCAATTAGGATTTAGCTTTCCTTTTGGGTTGGACGCCATGACTTCTCTTTTCTTGACCATGACAAGGTCACCTTTCTTAAATTCTCGTCCTTTTACGAGTTTGTTGAATGCAGTGGCCATGCGGGCCTGATACATCTGGATATTCTTCTGAGCTTGGAGGCGCTTCCCTTCCAATTCAGCCAATTCTTGTAATCTTCTTTCTGCATTGGTTTGTTCGCCATGGGCCAGGTCATATTGGACAGCCACTCTGAGTGACGGGACTTCCAGCTCTAGTGGAACTACTGCCTCTGAGCCGTATACCAGTGAGTATGGCGAGCACCCTGTAGGTGTCTTGAAGACAGTGCGGTACGCCCACAGAGCTTCATACATCTTTTCTTCCCAGTCCTTCTTATTAAAACTGACGACTTTAGCCAGCAAGGTGCATAAAGTTTTATTAAAGGCTTCTGCCAATCCATTTGCCTATGGATTGTAAGGAGTGGAAGTCCTCCATTCGATATTATACTTTTCGGCGAGCTGATAGATCTTTTGATTTCTGAAATGACTTCCATTATCAGATATTATCCGGCTGGGGATCCCAAACCGGAAGATAATGTTCTGTTTGATGAATCTGGCGACCAGTTCACCAGTCACTTCTCGTAATGCTATAGCTTCCGCCCATCGGGAGAAGTAATCTGTTATCACCAGTATGTACTTATGTCCGACCGATGAGGTCAGTAGTGGGCCGACTACATCAGTTCCCCATTGTGCAAACGGCCAGCTAGGGACTGTAGGGTGCAGAGCGACAGGTGGCCTTCTAGGCACAACAGCATGCTCCTGACATTTCTGGCATGACTTTGCAAACTTGCAACAGTCTTCAAACATAGTGGGCCAATAGTAGCCCAGCTTCTTGATTTCTATCTTCATCTTAGGGCCAGCTTGATGAGCACCTGCCGTCCCAGCATGTATTTCTTTCATTGCTTGCCAAGCTTCCTCAGTAGACAGGCAGCGGAGCAAAATCTTCTTGCGTGCATTTGCCATTATTCGGAACAGAGTTCCATTTCTGAATTCATAAGAATCTTTGATCCTTAGAAGTTTCATCTTTTCTTCTCTTTTCTGCGGCAGCTGTTGGTGTAAAAACCATTGTAGCAGGTGTTGTCTCCAATCAGATGCCTGTTCTGTACTGATCGTGGCGACTTCATTTTCTTCGGGGCAGCCTTCTAGCATGCTGGGGACTTGCCGCCGGCTTATAACAACAATGTTCAGTGTCTCATCTGGTGGGACTGCTATTGAGCTGGCTAGCTTTGCCAGTGCATCAGCTTGGGCATTATGTCCACGGCCCACATGCTTGAGCTCAATATGATAGAATTTCGCCATGAGGCGCACAGCTTTTTGGTGGTAGGGGTTCAACTCCGACTTTCGCACTTCGAACTCCCCTTGGATTTGCTTTATTATCAACATTGAATCCCTGAATACCTGAAGCATCTGGATACCCATGTGGAGGCTTATACATAGCCCGATTATCAGAGCTTCATATTCGGCTTCATTATTGGTGCAGGGCTTGTTTATAGAACAGGAAGTATGCACAACCTCCCCTTCTGGTGATCTTAGCACAATATCAGCTCCGGCCCGTATTCTGGTCTTTCCATCGGAGTCCGTCTCTGTTCTAGATGCTCCATCAAAGAATAGCTGCCACATAGTTGACTGAGCCTGGCAGGCTTCTAGTGTCTCATCATCGGGTAACTCAGTCCCCAACATATCATTCTCTGGCACAGGATGCTCTGCGAAGAAATCGGCCACGGCCTGTCCTTTTATTGCCCTCTGGGGTATATATGTGATATCGAATTCCATCAGAATTACTGCCCATTTGCCCAACCGGCCTTTCAGTATTGGCTGAGTCAGTATGTATTTGAGTGGATCTGCTGCAGATATCAATCTGATTTCATGTGACAACATATAGTGCCGGAGCTTTTTAACGGCAAAGACTAGTGCCAAGCATGTCTTTTCTATATAGGTGTAGCTTTCTTCAGTTCTAATCAGCCTCCGACTCAGGTAATATAGAGCCTACTCTTTGCCTTCTTCATTTATCTGTGCTAGCATTGCCCCCAGGGAACAGTGTGTGGCTGCAATGTACAGTATCAGGGGTCTGCCCTTAATAGGTGCCCCCAGCACTGGAGGGGTCTTGAGATATTCTTTCAGCTTCTCAAAGGCTTCCTGACAGCCATCGTCCCAGAGGAACGGTACATCTTTCATCATGAGCTTGTGAAAAGGGTGGCATCTCCCCGACAGATTTGATATGAATCGTCGGATATAGGCCAAACGCCCTTGTAGAGATCTCAGCTCGTGGAGATTCCTTGGTGGAGGGAGCTCCTGGATAGCTTTAATCTTGGATGGGTCGATCTCAATGCCCCTATGACGGACAATGAACCCAAGGAATTTTCCACTGGACACGCCGAAGGCACATTTCATAGGATTCATCTTGAGTTCATATTTGCGCAGCCTCTGGAACACTATCCTCAGGTCTTGCAGATGATCTTCTCTTCTGCTGGTTTTCACCACCAGGTCATCAATGTAGCACTCTACTTTCTTGAAGAGCAAATCATCAAAGATCTTTGTCATAGCTCTTTGATAGGTAGCGCCGGCATTCTTAAGGCCGAACGGCATTCTTTTATAATGAAATATCCCCTTCGGGGTGCGGAATGCAGTGTGCACTCTGTCTTCTTTAGCAATCCAGATCTGGTTGTATCCGGATGACCCATCCATGAATGACAGGGCTTCATGGCCAGTGGTTGCATCGATCATGACTTCAGTGATCGGCACTGGGAAATCATCTTTCGGGCAAGCCTTATTCAGGTCCCTGAAATCTACACATATTCTGATCTGCCCATTTTTCTTCTTCACGGGCACTATATTGGCCAGCCATGTAGTATACTGGTTCTCTTCAACAAAGCCCACATCAATCAGCTTATCAACCTCTTTGTTAATCTGATTTATCAGTTCGGGGCGCATTCTCCTGGAAGGCTACTTCACAGGGCTTGCCTCTGGGTTTATCGCCAATCGGTGCTGTGCCACATCGGAACTCAGTCCTGGCATTTCATCATATGTCCATGCGAAGCAGTCTCGGAATTCTTTCAAAAACTGAACATACTGTTCTTTAACAGCTGGCTCCAGCAGTGCACTGAGGAATGTCGGCCTTGGCTCATCTGCTGACCCCAGATTTACTTCTATCAGCTCATCGACGGTGGCTTGGCCTCCGTCTTCAACTTCGGGTGGGGCTTCTTGCAAATCAATAAAGCCTCCCGGGATATAATCTTCTTCATTCTCATGATTTTCTGTTTCATCATACCGATCATCGGCAGATGCTGGTGCATCGTATAAGGCCAATATGGCCGGATTCTGTTCAGTCTGCCCCGAGGACGTGACTGGCTCAGCGGAAAACTTCGAAGTGGAGTCTTCCGTGCTTAGAGGCTCTTCTGATGTGGGCTCCCCTGAGAGGTCATCATTATGTAGAGCTCGGAATTCTTCTAGAATGCGCCCAAACTCCAGGCACTCCTGCAGCTCCCTGGCTACTTGATCTTCATTCGGGGTTCCCGTATCAAATTTCGCTTCATCCTGGAACAGATCCTCCTTGCAAGATAGATCCTCCCAGTACCAATCTCTCTTTGTCTCGTCAGGTGTCCCCATCCCCGGCTGATTGTCTGGGACTTCATTGTCCACTACGGACTGATAAATGATTTCTTCATCTTTGTGGACACCAAAAATGTCGATGAGGATCATACGGCATGCACGTCTCGACATTCGAGAGCAAGCCGAAGATAGAAATGCCGAATAAACCTCATGCCTCGCCCGATCAGGACGAGAACTCACTTGGTGGTCCGCTACCCGCTAAGGAAGCTCCCCTAAGCAGAATCCGACCGGCCATGTTGAGAGCTGAATCAAAGAAAAGTCGGGAACTCCGGCACAGTCTCGGCACACACCGAGAGTCACGCAAAGTCTGGGACCGAGTCCCGGAGGCTGCGAACAGAATATTACGGAGGCCATACATCGCAACCAGAACATGCTGGGAATGCCAACATTCATACAAACGGCCTCAACTTCGAAAAGAATCCATTCGAGGCTTAAAATGACGCAAAAGGGCCTTAAACCGGCACGCTCTAAACCGGCGCGCCCCTTTAACATCTTAATCCAGCACGCCCCTTCAACATCTTAATCCGGCGTGCCCCATTTTTTTTCCATTTGCCTTTGCTTTGGCCTTAAACCGGCGCGCCCTTGCTTGGCCTTAAACCGGCGCGCCCCTCCTTGCTTGGCATTAAACCGGCGCGCACAACTCCGCGCCGTTTTAACCAAAGGGCCATCCCATCTATATTCCGATGCTCTGTTTCCGGATGAATCTCACACGCAGTCCAGAGAGGAGAAGAACAGTGGCATTCAATGCCCGTCCCATAGCCATTTAAAGATCGCAGAGCTGTGCACACCCCAACTCGACAGCGCAACGGTGGTAGTAGCAGAGGCTAGCACCGACGGTGGCAGCAGCAGTATATTTCCAGACAAACCTACGAACATCCTGTCCTCGGATGAATGGCAGCGTACGGCGCGAACCAGCGGCATCCAACGCAACGAGTCAACTCCCAGCGTTGCTGCGAGCAAGGCAGAGGTGGCGGGAATTCTCCCCCACTGGCCATTTCTACAAGGAACGCAACATGTCCTATATATAGGTGGGTGAAAGAAGAAGAGAGACGGACGATGGGAACCTCCTCGGCTGTGTGCAGTGAATAGAAGAAGAAAAAGAGAGAAGAGAAGGCCACCCGAAGAGGAGGAAGCTCCACCCATCCACGCCAGAGAGGTGAAGAAAGAAAGAGAGATCGAGCGTGAGAGGAGAGAGGTGAGCTCGGAGGGGGAGGAGCTTGTGCTCCGTTCCCCCTCCCCCACCGATGTATTTCTTTTCTCCTTCTCTGATGTTTTTTTTCCTTGCTTCGGGGTAGATCCCCTCCTGTATCTCTTTCCCCCCTTTCCCTTGCGGATGAATAAAAGGAATGATTGTTGATGGACATGAGTAGTGTTCTACTGCCTTGATCTCCTCCCCTTTCTCCCGGTTCTCTTGTCATCCAGGGACCTTGGAGACCTGCCTCTCTGTGGCACGGCCTTCAGGGGAACCCATCGAAGGGATGAACATCTGAAGCCTCTCGTGGCACACATTCGTCCCGCCTACAAAATCATCACCCGTGAGCTGCTGAGACTCTTGAAGGCTAGCCCTCGAGCCTCCACAAGCGCTTACGGGTTAACGGAGGCCTCACTCCGAGTTTCGAGGTTTACCCTGGAGTAATCCATTTGGTGTCCCTCCCTTTTTCTCTGGCAAAACCTTAGTCCAGGGGAGATGCTGCCCAAATGTTGCCAGGCGAAGAACACATAAGAACGAACGCACACAGAAGTGAACAGACTAGGCTTCTTCCTGCTAAGAGCTGCCTAACTCAGAAAGTCCCCCCCCTCTGTTGAAATCCAACTCAAACTGAACAACCCTGCACAATGAACACTTCTAATAAAACATTCATATTTTCATGCTAATCCACCTTAATAGACAACTAAAACACTTAAACTTCCTCTCCACAAACTTAATCTATCAATTTGATGAACAAACTAATCAACAAATCAACCCACATGTGAAAGAAACAAGAAACAGAGCATAAAAGAACGAAAGAAACCTCATAGAAGCTTAACCCGGCGCGCCCTAATCCGGCGTGGGCTAACCCGGCGCGGTACCCCC
This sequence comes from Amorphophallus konjac, assembly GCA_022559845.1. Taxonomy (NCBI): domain Eukaryota; kingdom Viridiplantae; phylum Streptophyta; class Magnoliopsida; order Alismatales; family Araceae; genus Amorphophallus; species Amorphophallus konjac. The sequence goes on from CM040120.1 coordinate 111,071,810, forward strand.
CCGCGCCGGTTTAGCCTTACACTCAAAACCCCTTTCATTTTTCCTTGCCACTAACCGGCGCGCTACACTATTCCTCCCCCTTTTTCAGCCTATTCCGGCGCACCCCTGGCCCTCTTCCTTCTTGCCATATAACCGGCGCGCCCCCCCTCATTGGGCCTATTCCGGCGCACCCTCCTCCGTTGGCCATTAACCGACGCGCCCAAACTTTGCACCACCTATTCCGGCGTGCCCTTTTGGGCTTCCATTAACTGGCGCGCTCCCTTCTTTGCTTCCCTTAAGCCGGCGTGCCTGAAAGGGAGAAAATGATTAATCAAATGAGAGAAGAGACTTGAAGCTAATGAATAAAACTAATAAAAAGTTTCCCCTTTCCATAATCCAAATTTTGTTCCGGGGGCGCTGCCCCCGGAAACCCCCGCAAGGGGCGTTGCCCCCTTGACCCCCACGACTTGACCGGGCATGTCGAACCCCGCGACCTGACCGCGCAGGTCGATCCGCGTGCGAGGGCGCACGTTGGTGAGTTTGGGCTTCGTACTTAACAATTCACACCCCCGGGCTGGGTGCAAAGAGAAAATCGATGATGCCTTGTGGTATCGGATGTGGACCTCGGAACCTCCGACATGGTCGTGATCCGAACATATCTCGGGCCAATAGTTCGTTAACTCGACCCGAGTCTCCCGGGATCTAATCCCGTAACCCCACATTAAACTTATCGTGTCTACGGCAGACATTTGCACGGTTTTATCATCGTCTTCGATGCTTCAAACGGGGACTCGCGTCCAAACAATGAATGGTCCGACCGTGACCGACACGCACGCATACCTTGGAACCTTCATTTTCCAAGACTGTGCGTGAAGAGAAAAGTAATGACGCCTCGTGGCATCAGACGTGGTCCTCGGAAACCCCGACATGGCCATAGTCCGCAACCACCTCGGGCCCATAGATCATCAGCTTGACCCATCTTCATCGGGATCCGATCCCGCACCCACATTAAACTTGCCGCACCTACGGCAGACGTCCGTACGGTTTTACCGTTGTCCTTGACGCTATTAATACGGACTTCCGTCCGAATAATGAATGGTCCGTTAGTGACCGACATATATATATACCGGGATCTAATTCCGCGCTCGCATTAAACTTGCCGTACTCACGGCAGACATTTGCACGGATTTGCTCCCGTCACCGTCTTATTTTCTACACGGACCTTCGTCCGAACACAAAATGGTCCATGAGTGACCGACAAAACCCGAATGGAATGAGGCGGCTCTTGTCCTCCTCGAACCCTACGCATAGGGACATCAATAAGACCGTCGTGAGTCATGCTCGGACCTCGGGTTCACCCCAACCATGGTCATCGCCTGACCCACATCCTAGGCCTATAGCCGGCTATCTCTGTACACATCTTTGTTTTAGAATATAGTCCCGGGACACTTTCCCGCTGCCCCTCGGCACCGGAAATATTAATGATGCCCACGCAAGCCTCGTTTGGACCGCGGGAGGCGCCCCCGGAATGGTCCTGACTCGATCTTGCACCGGGCCAATAAACTCACCGATTTCTGACCGCTCTAACCGGGATTTAACCGAATGCTTCCAGTTCCTGTGAATAATAAATTTGTCGTACCCGGCATACATATGCTCCGGTTTTCCTATGATGATTACTCGTTTCTCAAACCGGACACTTGTCCGAACATCAAATGGTCAACAAATGACCGACATAATCTCGAATGCTTTCTTCTCACCCTCGCACGGGGATTTCAATGCTTCCTAATAGACTTTTCACGTAACTAATTTTCTGGCCATGAGGCCCCTTTTCCCGGCAATCAATCAAGGGTGTTCCCCCGTATGGGGGATGTAAATAACGTCGTGGCCTTTACGGCACGGCGGGTTTCGGTCCCGACACGAACTACACAATCGTCTGATTAGTCAGATCGAGCGCACAATAAATCGTCACTTTGTGACTGGCACGCCCACGCACTTAATAAATGCCAATAAACAAATAAACAACAATTTTATTAAACAAAAAGTGCGTCCACAATCTTCCGAAGGGTATTGGTCATAGTCCATCCCGGGGGAATCTTCATGCTGGTAGAAGGCAGAGATGACTTCTACCTCAGCTTCATAGTATTCTTGCAGGGTATAACCCAGTCCCAGGTGCTGTGTGATCTTCCTCAGTTCTTTATTATCTCGAGGTGGATCCCATAGCTCCTTGAATGCTTTCTTCTGGGCTGCAGACTGTATCGATGGCATTTGCATCTTGGAGAACATCTGCGAAACCCGTTGGGTAGTGTACTCTAGGCCTGTAATTGGCACCATCCGGTTTGCGGTTTCTTCAGGGACCATGCAATCTTGATCATCTTCTTCGACTGCCTCCCCGGTGTAGAATATGATAGGAGGCTCGCAGAAGCGAGGGATTTCCATAGTCTTCAGTGGCAGCACCGTCTGGTATTCTATGCTGGCTATGGGCTTGACTAGACCCTGAGGAACTTCCACCTGTGTGTATTTTTCTTTCATTTTTTCTTCAGTATCATCTGGGTGTATGCCAGGAGGAGTGATCCGAGCAAAATCACCAGCATAAGAGATGTGAGATACTCCATGCTTTTTAATGTAGCCTTTTGGCGGCGACGGAGACCAGTTTCTTGTCTTCGTCGCCGGCTTTTTCTGGCTGACCACAGCTTCTTTTCCTTTATCCTTTTGTGACACCTCAGTGTAGTAGGATGCATCGAGCATATGGCACTCGAACACTTCGAAGGGATGTAGGTCTGCAAACACCCTTTCTTCTTTTCCTTCATGGCAGTATTTTATGCATTAGTGTAGTGTGGATGGCACTATCTGATATTTGTGCAGCCACGGTCTTCCCAGCAGGGCCTTATACGTGGTGTTGGAGTCGATTACATAGAATAGTACCACGGTAGTGAGGTCGCCCAGTGTGAGGTTGAAATCAGCCATCCCCAGAGGTGTTTCACATTTCTGATTGAACCCTGCAATCTTCATATCTCTGACCTTGGTAAGCTGCAGGTCAAAGTAGTATTTCTGATAGATGCGATAGGGAAGGATATTTACAGCAGCCCCGGGATCTATCAGTATCCTGCTCAGCGACTGACAGTTCAGGGAGCCCCTCATATACAGCGGTCTGTTGTGACCGGTATTTGGGATTAGCATATCATCTTCCGTGAAGGTGACCGATGGCCCAGCATTCACTTCTGCCAGGAGTGCTTCACATTGTGCCGGAGACTGCAGGGCATCCACGATTGCTTGGCGAGCTTCTTCGCTCAGAGAGAGAATTTCCCAGATGGAGAATCTGGTAGGGAGCTTCTTCAGCATTTTCATGACTCGACTGCCCACCCGGACATTAGACAGTCTCATCTCCTCTGCCCATCGGGGTCTTGGAGGTTCATGTGGTGCCTGTGGCCTTTGCTGCCCAGTCCCAGTTTCATTTGCTTCATCGGTCTCCCGGAAGGCTTCTTCTGTAGCGACTGCCCCCGGTTTTGCTAGAGGGTTACTTTCTTCATTTTCTTCATGCTGTTTCTGCTTTCTAGCTACTGTCTGCTGGCATTTATTGCTTTTAGCTGGAGCAGTATGAGCCGGTTGCTCATTTTCTAAGCTGGACAGGAACTCCAGGAATGAAGGGGCTTCATCTGCCTTCTTTTTGTCTTGGTACAGACTGGCAGGGGGAGGAACCTGGACACCTCGTATCTCTGGTTCCGGGATTTGATAGGGTTGCTCCCCTCTGAACATAATATTATGGTTGGCTGGTGGTGGGCACCCCCATCTTCTCCCAGAACGTGTTGCATGGGCCGAGGTAGAGGCTTCGGCATGGTTAGCTTCTAGCGGGGCGTCGGATGCTTCTGGCTCATCATCCTCCCCGGGCAAGGAAAAGAGTACCGACAGAGTGTTACATTGTACTGTCGTGACCTTCTTTCCCTTCTTGGACTTGGGTCGTCTCCTCTTCTTCTGGGAATTTGGCTTTGCTAGCTCCTGCCCCCAGAAGGGTTCATTCTCAGCTTTTTCTTGTTCTGCCTCTGGCTGCTCTTTGATTTTCAATTCTTTGAGCTGTTCCCAGAGTATACAGTCTTTCATCAGCAGATGCTTGGGCTTCTTCTGCTCGTACTCATCAAGCTCATTAATATATTGCTGCAGGCGCCTGGCTGCAGGGCTTACTTCTTTATGTGTAGGGAGGGGAGTTTGTTTCCTCCGGTTGTGAGTAGGGATCCGGATGACTGGTCCAGTCTCAGTTGTATGCCATATTGGCTTTATCGGAGGCGGCTCGGGCCTTGGGGTAACACCCCGGATAACTGCTCCGCTGGTACTGGCTGCAGGAGTCTTCTTTCTACTTTTTATGGGTATCATCTGCCATCCTTCTTGATCTTTCTGTGGGGTGAGGAAGCAAGCTTCATAGGTGTGCTTGGTGCATTCTTCAACGGCTTCCTTGGGCAGCTGTTGGTAGACTGAGATCATATTGGCAGCCATTCTCCAGGGTGGAGGCTCATGTGGATGGGGCGGCTTTACCTGGTAATCTCCCAGCTGCAGCTCACCTTTCTTGACCATCCCTTCCATGATATCTTTGAAGACATAACAATCTTCAATTGCGTGCCCCAGCGTACAGTGAAATGGACAGAACAGCGGATCATCTTTCTTTGCTGCATCTGCTGGTCTTTTGGGTTTAGGCAATGTTACCTTATTGAACTTGTATGCCCAGTTGAACAGTGCGACCGTCTTATCTTTTGGGAAGGAATATGCTTTTCTCATCTTGTCTCTCAGAGAGACTTTATCTTTTCTTTCTGCTGTATCTGCCAGCGGGGGAGCTTCATCTGCCCCTTTCTTCCCCTTCTGTTGCTCGAAGGTTCTGAAATCGACGGTGTTGGCCTCAGAGTGTGATGGCCGTCGCTCATTGGATTTTCCCTTCGGCATGGTGGGGACATTGGCGGTCGGACGCTTGGACAAGAACGTCTCGACTTCTACCACTATATTGTTCAGTCGGTCAAATGTTCTGACATCTACACCGATCATTTTTTCTAGCACCTCCCTCCTGAGGCTCTGCTTGCATATCTGCACCGCATCTTCTTGATGAGGAGGTCTTCGGCATCTCATGGCTAAGTTCCTCCACCTTTTGATGTAGTCCAGTGCAGTTTCATCTTGCTTCTGCCTAGTTGCATATAGCTCTGCTATCGTGATTTCCCTTTCCGTGACATGAAATCTGTCGCGGAATTTTCTCTGCATATCAAGCCAATCAACCACTGACCCAGCTGGCAGGCTTGAGTACCATTCAAAGGCCAACCCAGTGAGGGATGAGCCAAAGAACTTGAGCAGATAAGCTTCATCGACTGCTAGGTCGCCCATGATTGTAGTGTAGTAGGCTATATGCTCCCTAGGGGAGCCTTGGCCATTAAATTTCTCGAACTTCGGCGGCTTACTGACGCCTGGGGGTAGTTTCTTGGCAGCATACTGGGGAGGATACGGTACCTTGTACACATCATAGGTACCAGCATCACCACCAGTCTTTTCTGACAGTTTCATTTCCACAATTCTTTCAATCATCTGCTTGTGGGCTACAGCTGGATCTATGTCTTCTGGAAAGAAGTGAGCTTGTTGCTGGCTGTGAGGAGTTGTCATCACAGTGGCACGTAAGATGGGCGCGGTAGGCTGTGTCTGAGACACAGAGGGCTGAGCTGCTGTTTGCTGTGGAATAGGTTGGCTCGGTGTTTTGCCCTTATCAGCTAGGAGAGGGTTAGCTGGGATAGCCGTCTCTGCTGAGCTGGATGTCTGCCCAGCAGGTTCAGCTTGCTTTGAGACTGATGTAGCTTCATGTCTCTCATTGAGCTGCCTTCGGAGAGCACTGATCTCCTGCTGGTATCTTCTGAACATCATCTGGACCATAGGATCCAAGGCTGATGGGATTTGCATATCTTCAAAAGTCCCTTCGGCATCATCAATAAGGGGATTGTCCTCATCCTCTGTCGTCACCACATTGACTATCATGGTGGTGATCTTGCAGGCTTCATCATATTTCTCCATCTTATCTTTTGCGGCCTGGCCTCTTCTTGTGACAGGACCAGGTCTAGTAGCCAACCTGAGCAGTTCATTTGGCCGAGTTGGTAGTATATCTTGCCCCCTGACAAGTCCAGCCATGTTGCAGGCGAAGATTTGCATTTTTTCTTTCCGCCTGTAGACCTTTCTTTTCACCTGGTCAGGATATTTGAGCCGGTCAAAGACCGATATTCTTTCTTTGGCTTCTTCCCGGTACAGGTCTTCTTTGTCATATCCGGCCCTAAAACCTTCTTCATAGTGATTTGAATCGGAGGAAGAGGCTCCGATCATCGTTTTTCGAAGTGTTTCTTCTTTTTTTTCACCTCTGGTGCCCAAGGCACGGGATAGTCTTTGTTGACCGAGGGCAGAGCTCCCCAGGTAGTGGAAGTAGTCTTGGACTATCTGCTTCATCTCTTCAGAATTGTGCCTCTGTGGCGCATGCTGGAGCATTAGTCTTTCCTGGCTTCTCTGCTGATAGGCCAGTCTTATTACCTGAGCATTCAAATGCTCGGCTTTGGAATATTTGAACAAGTCGGCCTGTCTGGCACAGGCCCTCGGTCTTCTTGGGATGGCGACCGTGACTGGTTCGCTCATTCCCACATTGTCGTTTCGGCAGCAGTTGACAGCAGCATCATATTTCTTTCTTTGCCATCTTCTGCCCCCAGCCCTGGGACGGGTGACAGTAAGGTCTTCCTTCCTCTCATCCCTTCTGCCCCTCATCATGGGGCGAGCAGCAGTCAAATTTCTTTCTTCATCATTTCTCTCATCTCTTCTGCCCCAGGCTTTGGGGCGAGCAGCAACAGCATTTCTTGTCTCTTTTCCCTCTCTTCTTCGGCTTTCTGCCCTGAAGCGGGCAACAGCATCTTCAGCAGCCTTCTCCTCATCTCGAGCTGGAACCCAGCTCTGAATCCTCTTCGATCGCCAGACCTGTTTGTATTTTGCTGGCTTGGGCGCCAGCGGCTTCCTTTCATCAGCCTCCCAATTGGCCTGCCTGGCGGCCAGAGTCTGGAATCTGTTGGTAGTGGGCACCATCGGGATGATCACGTCCGGCTTGACCTCCCTTGGGCAACCATTCATGTTTGCCCGGACACCTCCAATCATCATGGTCTTTCCGGAGTTGGAAAGACGACGGTCAACAGCATCATACCGGCTCCTCCGGTTGGTTCTTCTCCCCTTCTGAGCAGCAGCAGGGACCATGCCCCTTTTTTGGACATGATGGACGTAGCAGGCGACGGCCGTGGGGACCGTTTTCTCTGGTAAGATATTCTTCTGGTTAGTGATCTTCACCGGGGCACTTGCAGCAGTGCCTTATTCATTGTCATCGACCTGCAGAAGGTCAGTGAAGATGACGCCCAAGCAGTTGGGCAGCCCAACGGCAGGCGGCATCGATCCGAACGCGAGAGGTACCGCCAGGTAGCCTTCTCGCACATGCATGTCAATCGGCTGCTGGTCGAAGCAAACGGACATGATTCCGGCTGTCATTGTAGATTCCTGAAAATGAGGAAAGTACACAGAATCAGAATTTTGAGGGGGGCCCGCTGGGCCTCCTACTTTAGCGTAAAGATGAAGGGAGACTCCGTCCCACCGGGCGTGCCAGACTTGTGGACGCGCTTTATTATTCTTTTTATTTATTTTGTTTATTTATTGGCGTGCCAGTCACCGGAGTGACGATTTCATTGTGCGCTCGATCTGACTTGGTCAGTCGATTATGAAGTCCGAGTCGGGACCAGAAGTCCGTCATACCATAAAGGCTATGACGTTAATTACGCCCTTCCAAGAAAGGACAACCCTTGATTAAACGCCAAAATAGGAGGCCTCGAGAGGCAAACATGTATTCATGTGCGCAAATTGAACTTCATACCAGAGCCAGGAAGGCGGGCAAGATAGCAACATCAACTGTAGAAGCAGACAATATCGTTAAGTCGGCGGTTCAAAGACCGAGTTAAAGGGGAGAAGGAGGATTTCAGTCACAGGCAGACTGAGCCGTGACCATGATGGGGTTTAAAGCATCGATCGGTATTTCGACAGCATTTCTCCTTAATCTGGATTATGCCCAGGGAGAAATAGGCTATCACCCACGGAGTGCCAGGATGAAAGCCGGGAGAAAGAGAGAGGCCAGACCTCCCTACCCATATGTATATATATATGCCATGGGGCAATGTTTGATATTCCCTATAGAAGCCGGCGGAACTCATGCAATGGCAGAGTCCTCCCGAGCTAAAGGGGTTACTCATCAATGCAGTTCAAGTGTACATAGGTTCCCGGCGCGAAGGCAAAATGGCCGGGGTTCCCGACGTGCCAACTGGAGAGCTTCTCGGCGCGAAGAGGAGATGGCCAGGAGTATTCTCGGCCTAGTTGAAGGGAGGAGGACGAGGATCTCGGCATAGCTGAAGAGGAGGAGGAGCTCTCGACGCGCTGACAAGAGGGCCAGGGGGGGTTTTCTCGACGTGAGGGTTCCCGGCGCGCCCAGGGCCGCGCCGGGAGCCATGGCGCCGAGAGAGTGTTGGTGTTCTGGCGCCGTGAGGGCCCGAAAGGGGTTCCGGAGGCTCTGCTTTGGGTTTCTTGGCGATGCAGGACAAGCCAGATAGGTTCTGTGAAGTCAAAGTGGATCAGTTCATCAAATCTGAGCTGGATTAGATTTGGGCTTTACAGGAGCATCAGGATAGAAGAGGGATTTAGGAAGACTAGGGTCGAGGGAAACCCTGTCACCATTATCATTCAGAGCAAGGGGGACAACCTGATGTCGACTTTTATCTTCATGAGAGAATTTTGGCAGCACCTCCCCTGGACCGAGCATTTGCCAGAGAATGGTATAGGCTGACATCCACGGAGTGCCGGGATGAAAGCCGGAAAATGAGTGAGCACTAAGGATCGAAGAGACTATCCATGTCTCTGGCATCGGTCACTATTCCCCTTCTCGAGACTGACAAAACTCATGTAGAGACAGGGTTCGTCAGACCCACGGGGTGGCATGTGAATCCTGTTAGGGACCTCAGAATGTAGGGGAGGTCAATCCCCAGTTAATTTATCCCCTGGGGTGCATATGACGACTCACGAACGCCCCAGAATAAATGGACGAAGAGGCCAAAGGAGTGGACGAAGGAGAGGCTCTCAGCATGATTTTCATTGGCAAGAAGATGGCTCTCGGCGTGAGATTATAGGTTGGCCAAGGGGGGTTCTCGGCACGGGTTTAAATTGGCCAGAGGGGGTGCTCTCGGCATGGGTTTAAATTGGCCAGAGAAGGAAGGAGGGAGGCTCCCGGCGTGGCTCCAAATGCAAAAGAAGGCAGGAGGGAGGCTCCCGGCGTGGCTCCAAATGCAAAAGAAGGCAGGAGGGAGGCTCCCGGCGTGGAGGCTTCTCGGCGCGCTCCTCATCGCGCCGGGAGGCTGGCGCCGAGAGGCCAAAGGCAAGGAGGAAGGTCTCGGCCAGGGGCTTCCCGGCGCGCCCATTACCGTGCCGGGAAGGTGGTGCCGGGAAGCGGAGAGCTGGGGGGTTCACGTGGAAGTGGCCTGGAGAGACTTTTGTCGGTTTGCTGAAGAGGTAGGTTTCTCGGCAGCGTAGTTCTCGGCGGGGAATTTTGCACGCCGAGAGGATGGAATTGCTACAGGATTTCATGGTTTACAGGGCTGAAACGATGCTCTGTTTGGGGATTTTATGAGATTTCTGGCTCGGATTGAGGCTGGATTTAGAGTGTAAGCGAGAGATTACCCAGATATGGGTTTGATTTGCCAAAGATGGGCTGGGTTCAAAGGGGAATCAAAGGAATCACTGCAGGATAGGGTTCTGAATCGTCATATTATTATTGACCCTCAGGGGCTCATTTGCTGGCATCTTTGGTCGCCTGGGAGCCAAGAGATGGCCATCTCTGACCCCAGGGGCGACCCTGATGTAATTGTTCGGACTGGAGCCGGATTAGAAACCATCGGTATTAATTTATTGAAGCAGCTTACTTACTCCTGTGAGAAGAGGATCTCGAGCAAACCCTCGGAGTTACTGCCAATATCGGTAGCAGACTGTCCCAGAAGCCAAGAGATGGTCTGTCTCTGGCCCTAGGGCAAGCTTGGGAAACTTTATGCAAACGATGATGAATCGGAGAGGGACATCGGCTCATTTAGAACGACATTTATTCTACTGCAGACAATTGAGCCCGAAGACCCACCGGGGAATCGGACGCACTTCAGTTGGACTTAAAATGAAAACATATAAAGGAAAAGCATAGCAGCAGACGGAGAGATAGCGGGCAAATACTTCAATCGCCTAGCGCCCAAACGGGCCACTAGAGCATTTCATACAATCACATCATTCCGGGACTCACCCCAGCCACATAGAGGGAATGGAGGAAAGGGAGATGAATGGCGGCCGGGATATCCCAGTTATCACCGATGAATCGAGATAAGACTCGCATGGTTACATAAAGAAGAAAACAGAAACAAAGAAGATGAAAGGGGGGGGGGAGGGCGGAGCATTGACTCCTCTCCCTCCCCGGCTGCCCACCTTGAGCTTCTGCTCCTTCGTCTCTTCTCAGATATTCCTTCGCTTCTTCGAGTCTCTCCTTCTGGAGCTCTCCTTTTCTTTTTCTCTTCTCTCTTTTAGTTCTTCTATTCTATGTTTTCTTGTGTGTCTCTCCTCTGCCTCTCCTTTTCTTGTTCGAAGGGAGGGGTTTTTATAAGCGTTTTCCCCCTCTCGGCAGGCTTCATCACGGCGTGAAGAAGGCAGCTTCCCGGCGCGCCTCTTTCAATCGGGGAGGCCTCCCAGTGCCAAAGGGCATGGCTTCCCGGCGCGCCTGCCTTCAACTTCTAGGCGCCACCCTTTGGGCTTCAGCAAGTGCCTCTCGGCGCCATTCTCTAGAGCTCATTCGGCAGGCCCATTCAGGGCTTTTAAACTTCATATGCACTTCTACCTCTCTTAGTTCTTCCAGTATATCTTCCAGAACCGAGGAAGGCCATCTAGTGGTGACATAGCTTCTATTTCATAGATTTTCATCAGTCTGCAGACAGGGGTTTCATCAGTCCGTAGACAGGGGTTTCATCAGTATTGCCATCTGAATGGTGACAAAACCAGGTATTATCTTATCGATATCGTCACTTGAATGGTGACGAGCTCGGACATCAGCTTTAGTCTGGAAAGACTTCAGCCGGGTGTATAGTCTGTGGAGACGATTCTTCTTATGTTTTGACTTTGCAAAAGCCTTTACAATCTTCATCTGTCGGCACCGGCTTCATCCTTATCTTTTATCACATCTATCAATAAGCCGACATCTGGCCTATGCTGACATGTCATCTGTGGGCTCTTGGATGTAACAGTAACATAGCTCTTAGTAAAAGTGTGCTGGGAGGTCCCATCAGTCGAGTGACTGCTGCTTTATCAGTGTTGTCGTCTGAATAATATCGGCACCGGGTATCGGTTTGGCCGACAAAGGCTTCAGCCGGGTAAAAGGTTGGCGGACTTCATCATTGGCCTTTCACTGTTGGTCTGATCCTCTTTTCAACTGTGCTTTCACCCTTGTTCATTTTCAAGGCGTCAACAAGCGTAGAGCCGAAGGCCGTGCCGGTAGAAAGCCCGTACGATCAAGATAAAGCTATCCAGAACCTCGAGAATGGCCGTACGCCAATCTAGGAGCTTCGACAGATCATATCGTCGAAGTCTTAGTGAGCAGTGGCAGAGTACATGTTCACGATGGCCCCGAGTTCATCGACTGGCTTGAAGCGTACAAGGGGCATTAGCCCGGCGCGCCTTAAACCGACGCGCCCCTCACTCAATGCCCTTATCCCAGCGCGCCCCTTACCTTCAGTCCTTATCCCAGCGCGCCCCTACCTTCCGTCCTCGTCCCGGCGCGCCAGGTACCCTATCGAATGGCGCCTTAAACCGGCGCGATAAATTGGTGAAGACTCTCTCGGCGCGCAAAAAGCTCACGCCCGATGAAGAGCCTCCAACCTGTTATATATATGGGTGAGGTTCGATTGAAAAGAGAGAGCGCTCGGTGCAGAGAGGAAAGAAAAGAGAGGGAGGCAGTTGAGAAGAAGAGGGTAACTGGAAAACGAGGGAGAGTTTCTTCTTTTCTCGGGAGATACAGAGAGCGAGGGTTTTCTTCTCTGAAGGGGCGATCGTCGGCCTGCAGCTACGATACTCTGTTTTTGAGGAACAGGTGGGCAGGGGTCGTTTCTCTTCCTACTTTCTGCATTTTCTTTTCTTTTCCTCTAAGCTTCTACCCATCGAATGTAAGCGATAGAGGGGAGGGGCGACGATGATATGAGTCGATTCCCCTCCCCCCTCTTCGCGATTTCTTCTGCCATCTTCTCTCTGTTATCGTGATCTGGGCGTCCTCTGCTTCTAATATCGTTAAACGGTGACCAAATAATGGTGCCGGAATTGTAATCTCGCCGTGCAAGTGTTAAATCATCCCCGTCTTAGGGATGGTGATATGTATGCATGCCTGTGGATGCTTGAATCAATAAATTGGATGAACGATCTTCCCTTTCTCTATCTTTATCTATGCTGACATGCGCGTCAGGGTTCTTCTCTGCGTAGTCTCGATCCCGGTTTCCTCGAGATTCATATCATGCCCCGAATCATCGCGGGCTACAGAAACACCCCTCCCCGGGGGCTTCCTTTCGTTTCATTTCTTTTATGTTTAGTTCAAGGACTTTGCATCCCTTTCTCTTCTCGGATGGAACCGTGCCTCTGCGCACGCCTTTGTCTGCCACGTACAGGGTCTATCCCCTTGAGTATTGTTTTCTAACTGTTCGAGCATATGTCCCTGCCGAGGGTCTGTCTAACTTAGGCCTTCATCACTTGTTCTTCATGGCCATCTGCATCGTTCCGAGGTTTCCCCGTCACTTCGATCACCCGGGGAGGGGGAACATTCCCCTGTTAGTTCCTGCAGTTGCCGAGCGACCGAGGGCCCTACCTCTCCATGGTGGGCGTCTTCTCGAAGCCATGGCTAATAATGAAGGGGAGCCTGGGTCAACGAACTCAACCCCGACAGACCAGGGCCCGATCGAGACCAGGGGGTGTGTGCTCCTTGTAGGCTAGTCCTCGGAGTCCCACTCTCCCAATGGTCAGTCCCTCCATGGGACGAATCACTGACTGCGAGTCCTTCACCCCTCGTAGGCTAGCCCTCGGGGTGTCGTCCTCATCATCAGTGACTTCGCCCTTCTGTCTCTTCCCCCATGGAGCTTTGGTGCCCCTAGCAGGCTTGTCCTCGGGGTATCCTATCCAGTGGGGTATGCTGGCCGCCTTTGGGTAGACCGGTGATTTAGGGGCTTGCTCCATTAGTGAGTATGACCCCGATTCTCCCCTGCAACTCTGTTTGTTCAGGGGAGATGCTGTCAAATTTCTGACAGACTCCAGATAATTATGTCAATTAAACGATCGCTCCGAAACGAATCAACTCAGTGCTCGAGTATGAACCTCGCACTGACCTCCCCTTCATTTCCAGAAGGCCATGGACTCCAATCAAACAATCATCTGGCCCAACAACTCAAGAAAGGGTCCCATGAAGTCTAATAAACTTTAAAAAGTTCATAATTCAACAAAACAGGTTTAATACGGCGCGGTCTTAACCGGCGCGCCCTAAACCGGCGCGGTACCCCCCCGCGCCGGATTAACCCCACACTCATTTCCTTAAAAAAATTTCTTGCGCCTTCCCGACGCGCCCTAAACCGGCGCGCCCCAACCCTCTTGCGCGTCGTTTCAAATGCATGAAGACTGCGCCGTATTAGCCACTATGCCTACGCTTTAGCGCGCTGCATAAGTTTTCTTACATAGTCACGCCGGTTTTGAAGCCTCGTGCCGCTCTAATGGTTCATTTACCCCAGGGCAAGCCTCGCCTCTCGGGGGCAATGTCGACAAGCCGTAGCAGGCAGTGAATTGAATAAAGAAGGGTCAAGCAAGCTCGAGTCATGTCATCATCATACTCACCATCATAATCCGTTAGCATTTCGCTTTCGCTAGCATATTTGTGTTGCTCTTCCTCCTCTCGACGAGGGGTATTAAATGCGGCCGATCGCCACCGTTTCACAACACTATCTTCATGTGTAATCTAGGTGTGGATGTCTTGTGTGCATGCATGCATAGATCCTCGGGTATATCAAATGGCATCGACAGAAGATCGGGTTACGCCCGGTCGGAAGTCTTCGTCATGCGCGATGGTGGTCTTCGGACCTACATCCTCCGCCACATACCGAGGGTCCATAATTCCATGAACTATACATCTGCTACACGACAAATATGTGCATCCTGCATGCCTTCCTCATGATCATCATGTAGCTCCTTTTAATCCGGCTTCGATAGCCCGATATCTTGGCAATTAATCAAAGGTGTTCCCTCCTCGTGGGGGATGTAATTAACGTCATAACATTTACGGTATGGCGGACTGCTGGTCCCGACCGAACCTCACATTCGCCCGACATGGGTCAGAATGAGCACACAATAAAATTGTCACTCATGTGACTGGCACGCCCGCGTCGTCAATCAGTCAGTTGACTACCAGTTAGCCAAATGGTTGATCGATACGCGAATGAAAAGGCGGAAAGAAAGAAAACGCTGAAACACTCCCCCAGAGATAGAAGATAGTGGCCAGGCCATCGTTGATGAGTTGGTCAAAGTGAATCTTAGCACGTAAGATGACCCCAAGCCAACCTTCCTCAGCGCCCTCCTTCTCCCAGAAGGGAGAGAGCGATACATAAAGCTGCTCCAAGAGTTCTGGGACTATTTTGCTTGGAACTATAAAAAGATGTCGGGCCTCAACCCTGTGGTTGCTCAACATATGCTGGCTATCAACCCCAAAGCCGAACCAGTCAAATAGTCACCTCGGAAAATGAGGCCAGAATTGATATGCCAAAATTATAAAGAGGTCGACAAGCTCAAAGACGTCGACTTTGTAGCAGAAAACCAATACACCACATGGCTGGCCAACATCGTGCCCGTCAAAAAGAAGAATGGCCAGATCAGAATATGTGTGAGCTTTCGGGACTTGAACAAAGCATGCCCGAAAGATGATTTCCCAGTGCCTGTCACTAAAGTCATGATTGACGCTACTACTGACCACGAGGCGCTATCATTCATGGACGGGTTGTCCGGATACAATCAAATATGGATAGCTGAGCATGAAAGAATCCACACGGCTTTCTGGTCACCCAAGGGGATATTCCACTACAAAAGAATATCTTTCGACCTCAAGAATGCTGACGCCACTTACCAGAGGGCGATGACAAAGATATTCGATGAGCTACTCTACGATAAAGTTGAATGTTACATCGATGACTTGGTCGTCAAGACTAGGAAAAGAGAAGATCACCCGAGTGACCTCAGGATTATATTCGAAAGGCTTCGGCAATATGAGCTAAAGATGAACCCGATGAAATGCGCCTTCGACATTTCCAGTGGGAAATTCTTGGGCTTCATCGTCTGATATCAGAGAATCGAAATAGACCCCTCCAAGATAATAGCCATTCAGGAGCTGCCTCCTCCGAAGAATTTAACAAAACTGCGGTCATTACAAGGCCGACTAGCCTATATCCATAGATTCATCTCAAATCTGTCCGGGCAATGTCAGCCGTTCCACAAGCTGATGATGAAAGATATATTATTCTGTTGGAACCAAGAATGCCAAAGGGCAACCAAGAATGCCAAAGGGCTTTTGACCAGCTGAAAGAATATTTGAAGACCCTGCAAGTGCTGGGGGCACCTGTTAAAGGGCGGCCATTGATTCTCTACATAGCAGCCACTGAATATTCACTGGGGGCAATGTTGGCCCAGAATAACGATGAGGGTAAGGAGCAGGCCCTTTACTACCTCAGTCAAAGATTGGTCGGGGCAGAAGGAAAGTATACCCCGATCGAGAAAGTTTGGCTCACATTGGCCTTTGCGGTCAAGAAGATAAGGCACTACATGCTATCACCTGAAATACAGCTGATGTCATGGGCTGATCCAGTTAAATACATACTTTCCCAACTAGCATTGAAAGGATGACTGGATAAATGGGTCGTCATCCTGATGGAATTTGATATCATACATGTGCCGCAAAAGGCTATTAAGGGCCAAGCCATTACAGATTTCTTTGCAGCACACCCGGTGCCTAAAACTTCTCTGCTAATTACAAAACTCCCGGAAGATGAAACTTTGGGAGTAAATCAGGTCCGTCAAGCCACATGGCAGTTGTACTTTGATGGGGCTTCCAGAATAGAAACCTCCCAATCAGGGCGGACGAGGGTAAGAGTCGGAGCAGGCATCATCTTCAAGTCCCCAGAAGGAGAAGTGCTGCATACATCATGCTCAATCAACAAGCCTTGCACAAACAATGAAGTAGAATATGAAGCGTTGATCATTGGTCTTCAGATTGCTCTCCATATGAAGATTCGAATGCTCCAAGTGTTTGGCGATTCAATGCTAATTGTCAAACAAATATAGGGGGAGTTCGATGTCCATAAACCCGAGTTACTCCCTTTTTGCACCAAGGTGAAACAACTCATGGGGTGATTCTATTTTATCGAGATAAGCCATATCGGCCGAAGACAAAATGCTCAAGCAGACGCACTAGCGAAACTAGCAAACTCACTGGCAGTCCCACCAGATGAATCCCTCAATATAACAGTGATAAATTGGCGCCAGGTTCCCAGCATGATAGAGGAGCCAGGAGAAGAAGAGTATGAAGCTGCGACAACGGAAGTAGTTGGCTCACCTGACTGGAGGGAGCCCCTGATGAAATGGTTTAAACACCAGCAATTGCCAAAGCAAAGGGAAGAGAAGATTAGATTGATCAGAATGAAGGACTTTTATGAAGTTAGAAACGAAACCCTGTTCTAAATGGTTGCAGATGCTAGAAGAAAGGTACTCCTCCGATGTTAATCTATGGAGGAGGCTTGGATGGTCATGAATGAAGTTCATGCCGAATCAACTAGTGCCCATCAAGCTGGGCTGAAAATGAAAATTGAAATCAAGAAGCTGGGATATTACTGTACAACTATGTTCGATGATTGCTATAAATGCGCCAAGTCATGTCATAAATGCCAGGAGCATACTGCGGTCCCGAGAAGACCCCCGATACATTTACATCCAACAGTGTCTAGCTGGCCTTTTGCTCAATGGGGCACCGATGTTGTAGGCCCACTACTCGCATCTTCATCAGGATGCAGATATATTTTAGAAGCAACAGATTACTTCTCCCGATGGGCGGAGACTATGGCTCTAAGAGAAGTGATGGGAGAAATCGTGGTCAGATTTGTCCGTCGAAACATTATATTCCAATTTGGCGTGCCCGATCGAATCGTCTCCGATAACAGAAGCCACTTCCGGAATCAGAAGGTCTACAAACTAGCCGATAAGTTTAAGATTGATTGGAGGACATCCACTTCGTACAACCCACAAGCAAACGGGTTAGTTGAAGCCTTCAATAAAACCCTCTACACACTTCTTGCCAAGACGGTCAACTCTAACAAGAAGGATTGAGAAGATAAGATGTGCGAGGAACTGTGGGCGTACCACACTGTGTACAAGACCCCAACGGGTTGCTCACCGTTCTCACTGGTGTATGGCTCAGAAGTAGTCATCTCGACAGAGCTGGAGATACCCTCGCTGCGAGTTGCGATCCAACACGAACTGGTCAAAGATGGCCAGGCAAATATAGAAAGAAGATTGGAGGTGATACGTGTAGCGGAAAGTGAGATAGAAGGGGGGGATGAATAGATCACTCCCAAAAACAATACAACACAGACCCGATTTCTCAACCCCTCCAAATGCAGTGAAAAGGATTTCGGAGACAGGCAACAAAGAGACAGGTGTAAGAAATGAGATCGAGAAAGCCGCCCACAATGAAGCAATGAGACAAGTAGATGGAGAGCAACACAACATAAATAGGCAAACCACAGAAGAGACTGGGAATTTTAGGTGGTTTGATTGCTGTCCGTAATCTACGTCCACCCCTTACTCAAGAGAGTAAAGTTTCCTTGCAATATAGAGTTGCACACAGCAGACTCAGTCTGCAACAACCGCTGCCAAACAGCTTGCCCTGAGGAACAGCCTCCTCAGTCTTCTGATCAACCAGAAGTAAACACTGGAGAACCAATCTCCCTTCCTTTGCACGCAGCAAAGGGGACCCTGTGCAGTTACTCCCAAGCAACTCACACAACCAGAGGATCGAACCTCTCTTCCTCCAAGACAATAGATGGAACTGGAGAACCTCTCCCTTCCTCCGAACAGTGGAGGGTAACAATATGGAATGAAGATAAAGAAAAACTTGAAAATAAAACAATCGATGAACGATAATCTTCGCTAGAAACCAAAAGCAATATAGCTTCCGTAGAAGCAGATCTTCACGATCACAACCACTTCTCTCTCTCAGAAAATTTTTCTCTCAGCTCTGGATGGAGTGGGCTTTCTCTGGTTTTCTCTGCTCTCTCGCTGCTCTTCTTTCTCACTGTTCCATGCCCTCTCAAACCCTTTTCAACAGCATATATATATATATGTGATCCAGAACCTTAGGCGTGTGGATACCATGTTTCCCGCCTAAAGATGTTGAGGTATGTGTGAGAATGTTCTGGACGTCTATCTACCTCGGATCACGTGCCATATTTCTGGTGAATGCACAAAAAAATTGTCAGAGAAGAAATGTATATTTTGTCATACACTTAGCACAATTCGTATTGGTGTATAGAGTAAAGAGATAGAAACTGCACTGAGTCAAAAGAGTAAGCATCGGCTAAGACGGACATGACAAGCACCGACTTAGAATGAATCAGAAGATGCCCAAATCTATGTTAGCTGTCTACAGGACTTGCACCAAGTCTAATAAGACATGAAACATGAACTGTACTGACTTCGTTGCTACAAAAAGGTGTATAGGCCTGACTAAGCACCGAAGATGAATTTGTTTTAAGCAAGGCATGCACCGAGACGGGATATGCAGTCTAGGTAGGAGCTACACCAAGATGGCAAGAGGAAGTACAAGACAAGGCTTGCACCGAGATGTATTTGCACTGAGATGAAGGAACGACCAGCCTGACCAATGCATTCTGGTCAAGAATTGCACCGACTCAACAATTTCACCGACCTCAAGAGGTGAGATGCAGAGACAGAGTATGCACGGACCTTAATGCTCACGACCTAGAGAAATGCCAAGGACTTGCACCGAGACAAGTATTTTATGTGTATGTTAAAGATGCAGAATTAGCACTGACTCAATATGCTTTAAGCAAAAGAGCGAATAACATGTAATGCACGGACCTAAATGATGCTATTAGCACATACCCCCTCCATGCTTAGAAACAAATAAATGTGCCGTATAAGAACAAATTGATCTAGAAATAAAAGCAAATTGATTTATAGTGTGAGACATCATCAAAACCATAGGGATGCAACAGGAGGAGCTCTCCGATTTGGAAGGACATCGGCTTAAGGCCCAATAGAATATACAGGTCTATCATGCCCGTATGGCCCGCGCCTTTGACAAGCTCGTCAAAGGGCGCAAATTCAAGAAAGGAGACCTAGTCATGGTCAAAAGAAAAGAAGTCATGGCGGCCAATCCCAAAGGCAAATTGAACGAAAACTTGCAGGGACCTTATGTGGTCCAGAAAGTATATGAAGGTGAAGCCTATGTCATTGTTGACCACCGAGGGGAAGTTCAATTCCCACCCCTCAACAGGAAGCACCTGAAACTATACCATCCGCCGCTCCCTCAGTTCGACGATCATCCAAAACCGATATCCCATAATGAACAAACTTGTATTTCAGAACTCTTGTAATGAGTTACCATATGGAAGAAGAACCTGGCGAAGAGCCAAAACTTGAAGTCCGACTGGAAAGGGCCATTAGTGGAGCGATCCAGATAATGACAATGAAAATAATGATAAAAACGATGAAGAAGATGAAAGGATGATGAAAATCATGATCGACAAAAAGAAGAAGATATTCAACCATTGGCGTTCCAGTTGATAGATACGCAACCATCAGCGCTCTATCCGACAGATATTCAACCATCGGCATTCCGGCCGACAGATATGCAACCATCAACGCTCCAGCCAACAGATATTCAACCATCAACGTTCAAGCCGATAGATATTCAACCATCGACGTTCAAGCCGACAGATATTCAACCATCGGCATTCAAGACGACATATATTCAACCATCAGCTTCTGAGCCAACATATATTCAACCATCGGCATTCCAGCTGACATATGTTCAACCATCGGCTCTCCAGCCGACAAATATTCAACCATCGACATTCTCAGCTGACAGATATTCAACCATCGGCTTCTGGGCCGATAGATATTCAACCATCTACTTCTGAGCCGACAAATGACCAACCATCGGCGCCCATGGCCTTTTTGGTCTTAGCCGAGGGGAATGTCCTAGACCTTCCGTCTAAGTCAGATAAACCCAAATCCTTTGCATTAGCATGAACCCAATGTCAGTGATACTACTATATCCTTATAATCTGGTCCCACCATGATGCCTCATTGACACAAACTTAGTGTCAACGATACCGCCTTGATTGGCACATGGCTCCCTGTCAAGACCAATTGATATAACCCAATGGTTTAGACATTCCATCCAAAGCCAGATAAACCTGATCTCCTTTGTGCTGGCATAAACCCAATGACGGCGATGTCATTACGATTGGCACCTGGCTTCCTGTCAGGACCGATCGATACAACCGAATGGCTTAGACCTTCCATCTAAGACCAGATAAACTCGATATTATTGCGTCAGCATACACCCAATGTTGATGTATCAACGTGATTGGCACCTGGCTCCTTGTCAGGACCGATCGATACAATCGAATGGCTTAGACCTTCCGACTAAAGCTAGATAAGCATGTTCCCTTGCGTCGGCATAAACCCAATGCTGACGATACTACTCCAGTTAGTGCCTGGCTCTCCATCAGAGCCAACCCATCAGTCCCACCGCGATAACCGATACAACTCAATGGCTTAGACCTTCCGTCTAAGACCAGATAAACCTGATATTCTTGCATTGACATAAACCCAATGTCAATGATATCATCATGATTGGTATTTGATTCTCAATCAGAGCCAGTTGATACAATGCAATGGCTTAGACCTTCCGTCTAAGGCCAGGTAAACCCGATATTCTTGCGTTGACATATGCCCAATGTCGACGATATCAGCGTGATCGGCGTCTGACGCTCTATCACGGCCAATCAGTATAACCTGCAGCCTAGACCCTTTGTCAGAAGCTGATGATGTTCTACCCTGATATCAACCACCTGCTGGGCAAGAAGATACACCCATAGGCCCTGCTCTGTCGTTCTTCGCTCGTGACGCTTGTGGGTGGGGGGCATTTGTTTGCGTTAAAAAAAGAAAAAAATGTGGGCTATTGTCCACAACCGCATGAGGGAGAAAAGAAACACTAAAAAAAGGGGGACAACCGCCAAAATGAAATGAAGCAAAAAAAAAGATGAAGTGAAGCAAAAAAAAAATGAAGTGAAGCAAAAGATGAAAAGGGGTAGAAGAAAAAAGAACCAAAAAATGGCGGGGGGGCTTCTCCTGAAGAACGAGAAACACGGACAATACCCGACGGTCCGTCGCGTGAGCATTCAATGCTCAGACGACACCCCCTCTCGCGTGCGAACAGTCAATGCCATTGACGGTAAGGCCGCCCTGCCTGACAGCGGCGGGGCCTCACTTCAGCCACTCCGCATGGGCTCCCGCGTGCCTGCTCTTCTCACTCTGGTAATAGAGGACAAATGGAAGCATAAAAAATGAGAGGCTTCTCCCAAAGAATAAAGAAAGAAAGTTCCCACACCCCCATATACGGAGCCATCCGGCGAAGATGAAAGGGAGAGGTTTTCTCCTGAAGAGAAGATCCTGGTCCCCATATATATACTACCTTCTTGTAAAAAAAAGGAGAGAGATGGCTAAAAAAATAGAACGCTAAAGAAGCAGAGAGAGCACCTGGAGAAGAAATAAAAAAAAGAGAAAGGAGGGAGGGAGAAGAAGAGACCCATCCGATGGTGGGTCTTTGCATTCTTTTCTTTTCTTCTTTGTTTTCTTCTTCATGCCCAATGGGGGCTACACCGATGTAAATCTTTTGTCTTATGAATGAATGAAGTATGAGGGTCTTTGAACCCGATTTATGAATATGCTCATAGCTCTCTCGATCTGCATCTCCTTCTCTGTTGTGCTTGCTTCACACCCTCCCCTCTGGATGAATGTTTTCTCTCCGCTGACAGCATGTCTTTGGCATGATGGTTTGATTTTTTGCTATGGCAACCAGGGTCCCGGAGTTTACTCAAGCCAATGAGTATGATCCCGGGCTGGAAAACCGCTTGAAATCCTTTCTTTCTCCCCCTTGCAACGGATTATTGTATGTCTTGGATCGCCGAAACCTCCCGCGGTCGTCTCCAGTGGCTGGCTATCACGCCCCAATGCGAAAAATCGGAACGGCAATTATAATGAATCATGTTAATCAGAGCACAAATTGCCACAATTAAAAGCAAATAACTAAATTTTATTGATAAAAAGAGAAATATCTCATTACATCATCTTGTGGACTTGGCTAAGCAACCTTACATAATGACTCAATTTAAAATAAACTAAATAGAACTACAACTCTCATAGAATTGACCCAACTACACAATTGACACCTTCTCTACTATGACCATCACATGACACAACTTCTAGACTGGCTCGCTCCAAGCTTTTACTCGCGCCCATCCCCATCAGTTTGTATATCCTCGTCAGAGCTACCTGAAAGGGTTGGAAAATTGGGTGAGCGAAAGCTCAGTAGGTTCTATAACAGGTAATGTATAAGTGGTTAGCCAATTTAATAATGTCATGCTATAACACCTCGAGTAAATAAATACATGTGGATCACAATTAACTATAACCACAGAAGAAAGATATGAAATGCAAGGAATAACAAGTGATAAACAGTGTATAACAGTATTTCATGAGTTGGCCGTATCAAGCACGCAAGTATAACAAGTCGTGTAGAGTTGCAAATGTGTAAGAGAGAATGTCATAGACAACACACTAGCAAGTACTCGGTACAATGCCACACCTTGTCATTACAAACTCCCCAGGGCACAAGTACTTTCGTGCCCTCCTCCCAGGACCAGACCGGGCCCTTTATGATGGGTTGGCATTAAGTGGTGGATCAACGATCCCAAGTAACATCTAGACATTCTTATATTCCGGCCAAGATTTCCAAGGTTAAGCTTAAGTAACCAAGCTTTAAGAACAAGGGCATTCCAATTAATAGGAATTTCAAATGGAAGTCATAAGAATATGACTTTGGAAGCCAAGATTCACTAAAGGAAATCATGACCAGGACTGGGTAGTAACCGGAAGGGTTACCCTATTGATCGAGCAGCTACAACACACAAAAATCATGAAAAATGGGTTCAGGGATCAAGCCGCAGTCATTACAGAACTGCTACAAAGGGAACGCGGTGACGACCGAACCGCTTTCAGGCTGGCGTTGACCCAATGGACCAACGGTTTGACGCATACAGGTAGGGAAGGAAAATGTGATCTCAAGGGAACCACTTTATGATGAAGGCGGTTCAGAAGGAACTGCTACTAGGCTGGCAAAGCAGAGAGTTAAGTCGACCCAATCAAGACCCTCAGTCGACCTGGGGTCATGGCTAGGATGAAACAGAGTTCAGTCTACCTAACCTTAGTCAATTGAGGTAACATGGGTCGACCCGATCAGGTTAAGTCAACTTGGAACAAGGGCAGTCGACACAGGCCAGATAAGGATGCAAAACGCGTTCAGGATTCGACCGCTACCCCATGGTAGCGGTTCACTGTGAACCGTGTTACTGTCGAGACTGGGCAGAGCAGTCACAAATCTAGACTGCCCAAGAATGAATTCTGGTCGGGTCGTTCGGTACATGCTTTCAGGGTACAACCTGCTCGGCGTCCTAGTAGGAATCCCAGGCTCGCGGAGACTTTCGAAGGCCTTGTAATAATGGTCCTAGTCCGACGGAAGGAATATCCGGTGGAGAGTCCCGATTATCACAAGATTAAAGGTGTGAAACGTAGAAAATGTGTATGAGCGGTGAGTCATTACCACCGGAGTGGCATGACCCTCAAACAAGCCTAATAATTTAATCAAGAACAGTAAGTATATTGCAAGATCTATCATGGTTATGATCAGATTAAGCTGTGTATAATCTACTAATTTGTAGGGTACAATCATGAGATAATAATGATAATCAATGGATCATGATGTGAATAAATTTTAAAATTAATGATTCATTCATAAGTCCTAATTATTACATGTGTTTCTAGCCCTGGAACATGTTGTCTGTTGTGTCCCCTAGTTTTGATGATAAAAACCCATAAATTATTATTAGATCATTGTGGTATGTCTAACAATTTTGTTAAAATTCTATTTTGGACAAGTACAGGTGAAGCTCATTCAAGGTGTCGACCTGTCAGCAAGACGTGTCGACACGTCAAGAAGAAACTCATCTTCTAGCCGATTCTGGTTTTGTTCTGTTTGGCACAGGGTGTCGACACGTCATTCACAGGGTGTCGACATCTCGGTTCAACGCAACAGATTTCATCTCTGTCTGGCGCACATGACTCGACACTTCATCTTGATGCCTCGACACGGAGGCTCGAGCCGCACGCAAGTGTGGCACGCGTGTCGACCTGCGGCCATTGAAGTGTCGACCTGTTGATGAAGGAAGCCATGTTTCTT
Source organism: Amorphophallus konjac (assembly GCA_022559845.1). Taxonomy (NCBI): domain Eukaryota; kingdom Viridiplantae; phylum Streptophyta; class Magnoliopsida; order Alismatales; family Araceae; genus Amorphophallus; species Amorphophallus konjac. The sequence continues at coordinate 111,096,501 of CM040120.1, forward strand.
CAAGTCTTCAATGAGAAGTGTCGACCCTTCAATTGGAAGTGTTGACACCAACAAGTTTGCCCAGAACGGATCTGAATCCAGTAGCGTCCACTTTTCAAGATCCGCAACCGGTCTTGGAGGATCCGTTCGTACTTAAAAATCCTTCTGGAAGATCACCTTTTCAGAGGTTTTGATTGGCTGTCAGAGGAATTTTCCAGGAATGGGTCCTTTTGCTGCTTTGGTACTCTACCTACCCACGTACATGGGGCACACGATAGAAAAGACAAGGAACGCAGAAGCAAATGAGGAAGGGCGTGTGCGACGTCCTGAGGAGTGGGGTGTTTGTGCAAAAATAGCTTGGAGGATAAGCAGAAGATAAGGAAGAAGGAGAAGAGGAACAATGGAGAGCAGGGCAGCAGAGAAGCCTTCGTGGAGATCTCGCCTTCCTCTTGCCGTTGGCGTGAAAGCAACGCTGCAGCTTATCTCCTTCGCCTTCTAGAGCTCGAACTGCCAAGGAGATAGCATCCTCAGTCGCTTGTGAAAGCTGTGAAGCTCATCCACCATTCCTCTTGTGTTCATGGTGAAGACCCAAAAACAAGAGGAAGAGCATCCAAGCGTCGACCAGTTTTCTTACAGACAGGAGTTTTTCTTCTCCCATAGATTTCTATAGTCGAATCATGTCTGTTTAACCTCTTTCTAATTTGTTTTACTCAAAACTCATATTACTACTTTTGTTCCCTACCTGCGAGTAGGAAGACGGACGGTTAGTTCACTGGTCCGTGGGTTTTGGGTTGTGTACCCTCAAGCTGTTTGGCAGTGTTGGGTCCCACGAAGTGTAATTGGATCTAGAAGGGGGGGTTGAATAGATCTTATCACGAACTTTGGCCTATTTAAAATTTGGCTACCAAAAGCATAAACCACTCCTCTAAAAGTGAATGAATCACTTAGGGACAATGCATAGCGGAATTAGAAGAATGGCTTAAAGGGAAATGGCGGTCCAAAGACTACACAGTACGACCTGTGTGAGCAGGATGTTTTCTTGGAGCCCCGCAAAGTCAGATGGAGTGTATACTGTGATAATCAACCAAGGTGCATGTGTATGAGAGCAGGGTAATCTCCCTTTTGCCTGAGAATACTCACTAGTGCCTGTGTGCAAGAATGCAGCAGGCAACTAAGGAGATGAAGGTACAGGGAAAGGATTAAACGGTGTATACAAGAATGCGCAGTCCACAAAGCTTGAGTGTGCGATGAAGATAAACAAGATTACATGCAATGAAGCAAGCACACCAACCTGTGAATGTGGATGCAAGATATAGAGCAAACCCACAAGATGCACAACCTACAACACAGAGATTTTTAAGGTAGTTCGGTTGCAAACCCGCAACCTACGTCCAACCCTCACCAAACCTGGTGAGGCTTTCCTGCTAACACACAGCTTGACCGGGGACACGCCACAAAATCATAGAACGGAAAACCCTTTGTCTGTCTTCGTACACATAAAATCGGTAGGGACGATTCTCCACAAATCGGAGCACACCTCCGTCTGTCTTCCTACACACAAAACCGGTAGGGACGGTTCTCCGCAAACAGGAGCACACCTCCGTCTATTTTCCTACACACAAACCGGTAGGGACGATACAAGAAGAAATGAGACAAACGTAAAACACAAAGGAAAACACTACAAGTGTAGTGGGAAAAATCACAAAAACAAAAAGGATAAACACCAACTGAATCTTCAGATAGAGATATGGAAGTTGGTGACTGCAGCTACTAGTTCAGATCCGAAGATCTATCTTTTCAAGCAACGGTAGACTGCAGGGCTGCTTTCTCTCTCAAGGCTAATCTTCTTTTCTTCTTCTCTAACAGCACAGGACTGAGTCAAACAAGTGCTGGGCTGCTCTCACGCGCTTCTTAGGGATGTTCTTGGTAGATGCTCAAGGGTGTGGCTCTCTCTGGGCAGCATCAGCTTCTTCTCTTGAGGAAGCTTCATATAAATAGAGAAGCCCAGAGAAACTTTTCCAGCCAGAAGGTCTTCTTCCCTTGAAGCATGTGTCGATGTGAGCTTGAGTGCTTTTCTAAGTCAGTCCCATGGTAGGACGGTGGTAGGTAAAAAAACCAGACCATATCTTTCCTTTTGTTACTTTTTAGATCTCCAAAATCTTGAGCAATTAATGACCCTCAGATAAGGATAACTTGCGCTCTGCATTCCTGTTGGCTCTGGTCAAATTTCTATACACAGTACCATTTTGGAGTCATATCTCTTTTAATGATAACAGAAAGTGGTCCTGACAAGAGTCAGTCCCAGGTATGGATTCTGACAGAAACAGCCACCAAACAATGTTGTTCTAGTAGGGTAATGATGACTGGAACAAAAGTCAAACCTGGGTACTCCATCTAGACCTCAAAATCTGTGTATTTGGACACTTGAGGTACCTATTTTCTCTCTCTGGATGGCCCACTTGATCTGACAGAAAATTGGCTTGAAATGCTTATGGGAGGACAGAGGTAGACCTTCTTCTTCATTGAGACATTTCATCAAACACTTCATTCTTCTTATGCTTAAGGCAAACATGCATAGACCTTGGTTCAGAGTATGCTCAGACCATGTAAAGTTGGGGGTAAAACTTGCACATACCTTTCTTCTTCATTGAGGCATTTCATCAAACATGCACAAACCTTGGTTCGGAGTATCCTCAGACCATGTAAGTTGGAGGCAGACATTGCACAGACCTTGATTTCATATGTGCTCAGACCTTATCTTGCCAGAAGGTAAACATGCACAGACCTTGTAGTGTCAAAGAAAAATGCGCACCGACCTTCACTTGTGCTAGCATGATATGCATCGACCTTGATTCAAAAAGTGCACAGACTTTCTAATGCAAAGAGCATATGTGCATCGACCTTCATTCAAGATGTGCACAGACCTTCTAATGCAAAGAGCATATGTGCATCGACCTTCATTTAAGATGTGCACAGACCTTCTAGTGTTGAAGGAAAACGTGCACTGACCTTGATTTGTCAAATAGTGAATGTACATAGACCTTATAGTGTTGAAACCAAAACATGCACCGACCTGATGTTGTCAAAAGGCAAACGTGCATCGACCTTGGAGCTCATGTGCTCAGACTTTGTGCGTTGAAGCAAAAACTGCACCGAACTTGTAAGCTATCCAACAAATGTGCACCGACCTTAGTCTTTCAACTTTAATATGTGCATCGACCTTACTTGCGTGCTAGCTGAAGTAGCATCCTCCTTAGCTGTGTGTTAACAGAAGTTGCATCAACCTTAGTTCTTCTAAGACTGAGGTAGCATCGACCTTATGTTTATATCAGCACCATGTGCATCGACCTTGGTTCTGCACAGACTAGATGTGCATCGACCTTACTTCTTCATGAACAGTGATGTGCATCGACCTTACTTCTTCACTGACAGAATGTGCATCGACCTTTGTTCTTGAAGTGCTGATGTGCATCGACTTTAGCAGTTGCACTGACCTGAGTGCATGGACTTCTGTGAAACCTGTTGCCTTGAATTCTGTGTTGCCAATGCCTTGATTTCTATGCACCTAATATTTATCATTTGCCTTGATTTTTGTACATCTAGTTGCCTCGATTTCTATGCAATCATGTAGCTTGAGTTTCTCTTTCAACTTGGAAGGTTTTTACTCTTGAATTTCTGTATCGTGAATTCAGCCTTGATTTTTATGCTGCCAATTGCCTAGATTTACGTGCCATTCTTGATTTCTTATACTTTACTTACAATGACCTGAAATGTATGAATATTGACGTTATCAAGTGCAAGTTAGACTTATCAGTGACTCATAGGCAGATATCATCAAAACCACATAAAGGTGGAGAAGCATGCGTGTGTCATACATGCACAATATTCTCCCCCTTTTTGATGATGGCAACTTTGAGTCATTATGAGTACATTGTAAGTTAAGGTGCAAAGAAATATAATCATGAATTGAAGCACAAAGACTTTTTCTCCCCATATTCCCCTTTATACATTTAAAACTCTCCCCCTTATGCATACCCTAGTTAATGACACATATAATTCTCTCCCCCTTTAACATCATCAAAATACCAGAATAGAGAGAATATATGGCACAATTAGGAAAGAAAGGAGTAGAGTAGGAGATTATTAGCACATGATGTACAGAGTGAAAGTAAGTACATACCTATAGGGAGCAAGGAAATGTGCAGCAACCTAAGATACCTTGTCAGTGTTCACAAATTGATGTGAAAGTACATGCCAATGGTTGTACATTGATTAAAGTTTACAATTGTTGGGTCCCTGAAGGTTCTCTTGTTGGGTCCCTCGTGAATGTAAGTAACACAAGTATTATGCAGAGAGAAGACCATGCAGACAAGGAGATGATACCACTTGTTAGAGAGTGATGCTGAGTGTTTAGAGAGCAAGTGATACCAATTGTTAATGATCAGCACAATGTAAATTGTTAGATCCGTTGGCATGGCAGAGACATATTTACACAAATAGGCATCAAATGCCATGACATCACAGCACAACAACATATAGTGAATTTTGAGAGGCAGACATGTGCATGAGATTGGAGCATGTCAAAGTGATGCAATCTGAGAGAAATTATTTTTGGTTTTCTATTTTTTAGATTTTTAAGATTTTCTATGCAATGCATGGAAATGGAAAATGCACACTTACCATATCTCGGACAAACTGAAGCCAATAGCTTTAGGGACTTGATACCACTTGTTGATGAGCAATTATTGAACAAGGTTACTTCCCTTGGCATGGTAGAGGCAGATCACGACACAAGAGCAACATGAACTGAGTCATGAGAGGCAAATAGATGCAGGAGATGTTATCATAGCAACATGATGCAATTCGAGAGTAATACAACAGTCACATCATAAATTTGATTTTCATATTTTTCAGATTTTTAATTATTTTCTGATTTTTTGATTTTTAAGATTTTCTATGCAGTGCATGGAAAATGCAGACCACCCATGTATGTGAAGACTGAAACCAGCTGCATGGGAATCATGATACCAATTAGCCTATTACCAGTTGATGAGAAGGCTGATGCTAGATACCAATTGTTAAGAAAATGGTGATGCTTTCATGACAGCTTGAGTGAATTATGCAGATTGGTCCAGAGAAGGCAAATAAGGAAGGAGCATCAAAAGACAGTTTGTCTTAAGAAAAGGATGAAGGTTCTTTAATCTGAAGCTAAGTTCATAAATGTAGAGTTATAGATTTTTCAGAATCTCCAGTTATAGAATTCGAATTATGCAGCCCTTATATTCAGATTGGTTTAACACTTATGAATTCTAAGCTTCTCAATAAAATCGCTTGAAAACATCTGCATTCAATATTAATAGAAGTGAACCAGAAATACATACTGAAACAAGGTTAACCTCCTCTTATCTTACTCATTCAATTCCATTAGCTCCTTTGAGAGTAACTACGAAAAGTATTGAGATTAAACAAGCATGAAGACTAAATGGAATTCAATAATTTTAGTAGATATGCTTTTAGCTTTTGCTATCTCACTCATAATTTTCATTGAGTACAGGAGGATTTTTACGAGCATTTAAGTCCAATCATGCCTTGTATCTTGAGGATACACGTTGGTTAGACGCTAGTATCCCTAATTACTTGGTGTGACTGACTGTCATGCCACGAATAGAATAGAGATAGCATTGTCACCTCATGACATATCGAACCTCATATTGTTGATGAGGGGACATATTTCTCAGCAACTTTGCCATTACTCTGCCTTGATTTTTCTTTTACATTACCGCAGAGATAACAAGGGCACTTCATGACATATCTTACCTCATTTTCTATGAGGAGACATATTTCTCAGTGAACCAGTGATATTGCTATGACATAATTAGCTCTTATAAATTCCAGCAAATTAGATTGTTTAAGAGCAATACTTAGCTGAAGTTTCTCAAACAAGAAAGCCTTTGTACTAAAGATAAACTTTCAGATATAGGAAGGCATATCATGTCAAAACATGAAAAGCTGGTTTAAGTCTATTAAGATTGAGTGCAACTACTTTTAGGGTAATTAAACTTTAAAGCTCAAGAAATAATTAATTTTAAACCAATAGCTTTCATTTTTAGGGCAGTCATAATGCTCCATAAAGGAAGATTCTTCTAGAAGATTTACTCTGATAAATGAATTCAACAACAGACCGAAAATCCTCCAAGAAGTTCAAGGCATTCAAGGAATTCTGGAAACATTCAACTAATGATTCAAGAAATAGCAGATTCTAGATAATCCAAAGCAATTTAGACCCAAGATGGAATTTAGTGTAACAGCATTATGAAGCAGGGTCTGATTTTAGCAGAGAGGACAGATGATTACACAGTGAGACGGAATAAGGAACACTCCCCTGAGGATATGCAGTGAGTTCAGGCTGAAATAAGTGAGATAGGACCAGCAGCCTCAAAGGAGTGTCGACACTTGCTCTTCATGGTGTCGACACACTGAGCTCAGATAGAGAGCAGTTTTCGAACAGAATGAATTGGGAGTTTGACCTGAGTAGGTCTAAGGTCTACCTGATCAACTCTCCAAGAGGATGCAATCTTTGCAAATGTCAACAAAAAGAGTGCATGAATGTAGACTGAATTTTGATGTTGACCCCCCCCTAAACATGTGCATGGGTTGACAATGGAGTATGCAACCTATGACTTAAGTGAACACACTATGCATTAAAAGTGATACCATTTGATATGCAATCTTTGGGTCCCTTTAACTTGGTGTGCATTGGCATGTATGAGACCACAAAATGATGCAATCATGGATTATTTGCAATACATTATGAACTGAAGTGGAGACTGAATTTTGATGTGCAGATGGATACATGCTACTTACTCCCTCTTTCCAGATGTTCTGAATGTGCAGATTAGGCATAACAAGATATGCAAGGGAGTGAGTAAAGCACGCCAGTCATGTAGTGTTGGGTCCCTTGATCATGAAATGCATGATAGTGCATGAAATTCTAAGATGATGTTTAATGACCACAGCACATACAGATTCAAACATATGCAATGCATTTCTACACTAAGGTGTAAACTCTTAAACTCCCCTTTTGTTGAATGCTCATGGAAGTTAAGATAGACAATCATCATGTTATCAGTCCACATGAGTGATGAGTTGAGATGTGGGTGTGTAGCCATAGCCCATGGCAGACATCATCAAAAGCAATGATCATCAATGCCAAGCAAGAAGTTCACATGGCTGCTGCAGGTAGCAGGAATCAAATAGCAACTCATCATCATAGCAATTCCATCAGCATGACAAATTTTTCATAGATTACACAGTTGAATTAATTGGTCTTTGGTACAAGGCGGAGGTTTGGATCTGAGACCCTGCTCACGCATAGTGAGAGTTCCGGGCAAGCTTGACTTGCCTTTCTTCTCTGCACCATTTGATATACCAGAGGTCAAACAGGTGTAAACAAGTAATCTAGTTTAGATGTTCATCTCACACCATGGGGGATGCTTTAGCATTTCACGGAAGCAAATTCAGTTTGCAGAATTTTATTGGCAGCAAGACAGACTTATGATTCACTATCTACATGTTTAGCCTAAACATGCAGGATGACAGAGATTAAAGTATTTATTTACATACCTGTGCCTTGAGCTTTTATTTACGTGAGCATCCAATGATCAGCTCCAAGGCACCCTACACCCAAAAGTCTAATTCGAGAGCTTTAGGTACCCAAGCTTGCTTGGGTCCTCGCAGGTTAGTTCCATGTCTAGCAACATGACTTATCTCATTTAGGGCAATCAAATCATCTTTCTTCATTGTATGATAGTCATACATTTCATGCCCATTTTTTTCACAATAGAAACAACGCATAAAAGATTGAGCATTGTTCTTATGTGCTTGTGGATGTGCATTAGGCCTTTATGAGTGAGCATAGAAGTTAGCATTCCTGGAATGAGAATACCTTCCCTTTAGATGCCAGCAGTCTTGGACTGTGTGGCCAATTTTACCATTGAGGAAGCAGTAGGGAGGCAGATTTCTTCTTCTTTTGTCTGCTGTTGGGTGCGTTGACTTGCCTTTCTGTGCGCGTCGATGCATCTTGTTGGGTCCCGTAGTGCAGAACACGGATCTAGAGGGGGGGTGAATAGATCCTACTACTGAAAACTATGTCCAATTAAAAACACAACTACCACACAGTGGAATATACAAGATTGATAGGATTGAGGAAATTAATCTAAACAAGTTTAAACTTGATTCACTCAATATCGCCGAGCTCACACGATGGCACAAACAGATAGGATAGTGAACACACAATCACAATAATCAAACCACAAGACACGGGGATTTTTAAGGTGGTTCGGGACCACGACGGGCTCCCTACGTCCACCCCTCACCAAACCGGTGAGGCTTCACTACACGCTACAAAATGTAGCAACACGGGGACGAACCCCAACACACACACGCTGCTTTCGCAGCAAATCACACACACGAGGCCTTGCCTCAACCTACTGCCACAACAGCACACACACACACTAGGGAACACATCCCAAACAAATTCCTCACACGGAGTCACAACTCCATCCACACACACGTAGGACAATGCCTACTCAACCACACGGGAGAAAGCTCCCAACAACAACACACATGCGGATATACTCCGCACAATCAGCACACATATAACAACACACACACTCGGAGATCCCCTTCTCCGAACACCCACACAAGATATTATCTCAAATGTATATGAATCAAAACATATATATGCTATGACCTCCCAACGAATTCTATAGATGAAAACTAGAAGTATGCATCAAGTATAAGGCTCCCCCTTCTTCAGCACAATCTGATTCTCCTTGCTCGTTAACGGATGATCATGATTTAGACATCATCTTCTTCGTCTCCTCGAGATGCACTTCTTTACCTTCTTCTAATTTCTTCTTCACCTGAAAGAACAGATAGAAATGATAAGCTTCAAATCAAGCCTGTTACATCATAGAATTAATTAGCCTCATAAACCCCTCTACTCTCATCCTTGTGGTACCACTCTTCCTTCTTCTTCTGCAAGAGAAAAGAAAGCATTAGTTCATCTTGTTGCTTAGGATGAAAAACATAGCACTAATAAGATAGCAATCAGTAGATGAACAAATGAACATATATATATATATATATATATATATATATATATATATATATATATATATATTGCACCTCATAGATAATCATTCAAGACCTTGAGCAATCTCAAACAAAAACACAGAAGTGAAAGATCAAGACAACTCCCTCAGATTTTCGATGAAGAGCTTCTGCAGGATGAGGAACCGTTCTTGAAGAAAAATGATCGATTCTTGCATAGATGATGCTTGTATCTTGATTCTCCACGTTGCTTCCAGTAGAGGATCGATTAGGGACTTGAATCCACGTTCTCCCCTTCACATATAAGCTCAAAACAAGGTGGAAGAGGGCTTGGGAGCTTCAACTCCGAACCTGCATACACAAGGGTTAGCAACACACCCAAAAATCGGATCTCACCTCTCTCCTTAGGGTTTGTGACCCAAAGAGAAATATATATATGATTAGAATGGTCAAGGGACATCTTGGAGACCAGATCCATGAAGTAGGAAGACATATAGGGCATTAGGAATTGATTGGTATGACTTTTGGGGCAAGAAAACGACGGTCAACAAAGGTGGCTGGAGGTCCGACCAGAATGGGTCGACCCTTGGGGTCGACCCTCGTGAGAGGGTTAAAGAACCAAAAGCAATGGGTCGACCCTTGGGGTCGACCCTTGGGCATACAGAAGCCAAACAGAACAGATTTTGTGTTCTGTTTTACATGGGTCGACCCTTGGGGTCGACCCTCGGGTTTCCAGAATACAAGGGGTCGACCCCAGGGGTCGACCCTTGGGTTTCTAGAACCCAAACAGAACACACTTTGGTTCTGGTTTATAGGGGTCGACCCCAAGAGTTGACCCTTTCTTGAGGGGTCGACCCTAAGGGTCGACCCTTTCAGGCAGCTTCACAAAAATGGCTCTGCGCGCTTCGACGACAGGAATTCATTCTCCTAGCTCCAAACTCCGATCGAAGCAAGGCTGGAGGCGTTGGAAAGAGGACTCCCAGAACTACAACATATAATTTTTAGAGGGGAGATCCAACGGTTGGATTGAAAATGGTGAAGACTGTAAGACAGTTTGAGTTTGAAAAATAACTAAAACCTCCATCAAACCAAAGGGAAACAATTGATTAAATGTTACCATAATCCCATGAAGATCAATCATGATTTTTCATCCTGAAAATATGATAAAGCAAGATGTTAGATCAAGATCAAAATATATGATTATGAAAGTATTAGCATGAGGCTCATAAGAATTCCCATGAAAGATCTCTATGAAAGCACTTGAGAACCCATTTTTCCAACTCAAGATTAGAAGAGTATCACCATAGATTCCAATATAAATTCTTACCATTGTATGATGAACAACTTGGGAATCAAGGCACGTAAACCATTATTGAGTCATATTCCATTTGTTCAATCTCCAAGCTCATCAACCCACACATCACAAAGCAATCTCACCAAGTGTAGAGACAATGTATATGCAATGTTTGTGCTAACCTCAAAGCATGTATGAGCCTTATAGAATCACAATGCACCCACATGATGATATCACAATAGAAACAATTTATGATCATTTCCTCAACCATTTCAACCTCCATACACATGACGACATGAACAACCATTCTCGCACACAGTCAAGCAACAAAGGCATTTTGTAATCATCAAAATCACATGCACAACAATCTCCCCATTTTGATGATGACAAAATATTTATGCTATAATGCTCTCTCATAAAGCTCTCTCTCCCCCTTTGACAGAATCAGAAATGGGGATCATGATGGGGGATGCAAGATGACATGATATGCATGAACTAATTGCAAAACTGTTGGATACCAATTGTTGAAATTGGAAATGCAAATGTGGACAATATGGTCATGTAGTATGCAAGATGACAATACGATATGCAAATGCTCACAAGTTACAGCAATTAGAAATGGCGTATGGCATGACAATGATGAGCAAGCAAACAAACACTCAAACACCCAGAAAAAGGTATTGACTTATGCAAGTCCTGATGAGTTGGGCAGATAAGATAACATGTAAAGCTCCCCCTTTGACATTGACACAATAGATGACTGACTTTGATGTTCAAATTTTTGATTTTTAGTTTTCTTGTGAAATACATGAAACATGATGTATGAAAGTGATGAGACATGAAATGCATACAATGTAATCAAGCAGATATCTATAGATACATGCAACAAAACTCCTTCACAAGAAGTGATACCATTTGAATTACAGTGAGGGGATAGGTGTAGGAAAAGTGCAAGTGAGTCATTAAGTTCAGAATGCTCATGATTACACCTAGAGGATTGTGCAGATAAATAGGAGAAGACGTACAGTATGTCAAGCAGTTAATCAAATTTTCAAAATACATATCAAATCAAATTACCATGTGCAAGTGAGTAACATGAGAATGAAGTTTAGCCATATGGATAACCAGATTTTCAAGTAAACACAATAGTAAGTGTACAAACTACATTTCAATCTAGAGAACAGCGTATTGGAGGCTTCGCTCTACCTCAATCAAATATATCATTAGAAATTTTCATACTGACAATCTGAATTTTTCTAAGAAGGATCAGGTTCAAAATAATTCCTTTTTACGCGAGGAGACACATGGAGCTCATGCCAGAATCCCCGGTTACTCAGAATGTTGAACCTTGTCACCTCATTTGAACAGAGATACTTTAGTCATCACTTTTCAGAAATGAACCACATCACGTCTCAGGTGACATGTGCCCAGTTTACTCAGTGAGACTTAGCATTGCTCTGCCTTTCATATCAACCATTTTTTTTTGTATGTGGAGGCAGGCAGCTTTTTCCTCAACTGTCTCTTATCATCCATGCAGCAAGTTGAATTACTTTAGAGTGTTGAAATGAAATTCCTATATCCTTATGAACAACACTCAATTTCACATTAAAGTGCATGAAGTATACGAATTTGATTTAACATGTATGGAGAAAATTTAACTTAGAATAGGATAGTGTAGCTCCCCCTATGTAAATGCAATAAGCATGAAATGCTCCCCCTTATAGTTTTACATGAAGCACACTTGTTAAGACTCAGATGCAACATTATTTATCAATAAAGTATATGGTCTTAGAAGTTTCAAGGAAGGGGTTGAATAGCATATAATAACATGCAAGCATACGATGAAGATATGCATATGCAATGCAAAATGAAAAGATATGCAATTTTAGTTCTTGAAATGTTGACTCCAAAGATATGAGACCAATTGTTGGATGTATTCATTTTGGCATTTATGCAACATGAAATGTGCAAAATGATGCATTTCAAAATATGCACTTTATGTATGCTGAAAATGCCAACTATGCAACAAGACACACTATATGCACCCAATGCAACTAATGTATGACACACATTACCAAAAATTCAAATATGAGGACACAATTTTATTTTGAAAAGAGAATTCAGAAAATTCATTCAAATCATCAAAATTATCACATGTGAACTTTTCTTGAAAATAGTTGTGCTTTTATCCAGAAAGATGCGTGGCACATTGGTAAAGACCATGGAACATTGATCAACTTCAGTCCTCAAGATGTGCAGCCACAAACACAATATCATCATGCTGAGAGAATGGAAAAACATCATTTTAGATACTTTCAGCATGCAAAACTCCCCCATAATTAATGCATGATTTCAGAAAATTCATTTAAGTTGGATGCCATATGCATATATGATTCATGGTACCAGGCGGAGGCACATCCTCACGCATGGTGATAGCTTTCAGACAGGCTTGACCTGCCCTTCCACATGTCACCATTTTATATACCATGTAATCATTGAAATGATGATCAGAAACAAATGTATTCTCATTTGACATCGGGGGTTTAGTAAAAAGCATTCAATGGCTACACTCTCATATATACTGCTCAGATGTTTCAATACCATTCAGCCAAGCATTCATTATCCACATTATCAAGAACAACCAAGGGGTATCCAAACCTGTTGTGCCCCTGGCCCCTGTGGCTTGTGGTTTTGATGATTGGCTCTAGGGGTTTGTGATGATTGGTTTTAATGTGAGCTAATCACTGTGAGTCACCATGGTTTTATTCAGTCATTCTTATATTCAGTCTGTCATTCAAATGTTCATTCAGTCTCTCATATGTTCAGTCAGTTTATCTGCTTACACTGTGAGTCATTGCATTTGAAGTTCAGACTGATTATCTGCTGCATAAAGCATTGATATGCATTAATAGAATCTGCACATTTGTATCAGGCAGCAAGTGTGTACAACGCCCTGTGTAGGCACGACAAGTCCATACACTGGTTGCACATTGCACAGCTGCAGGCACTTCTAAGTCTACACATCGTGTAGCTTGCTGGCATAGTCTGTACACTCACCTGTTTGCATGTGTCACCAAGTCCACACATTGCATCATGTGTTTCTTCATTTGATTGAGTCTATACATTGTCCTAGGCTAAGTGTGTACATCGTCTCATTCATGCTTTGATTAATGAAGTCTGTACATCAGTCTTCACTTTCTAAGTCTGTACAGCCGTTGGGTTTGGACTCAGAGTCTGTACACTCGATTTGCCTTTGAATTGGTTAAGTGTGTACATTGAGCGTCTCACTTAGCGTCTAAGGCAAAGTCTACACGTTGCTACAGTAACGAAAGTCTATACATCCGATTGTGCAGTCTCTTAGCCATCGTCTCACATTCTTCAAGTCTAGACATTGCACTGTTGCATCCATCGTCTTGGCCAGCGTCTCATGCAAAGTCCATACATTGCATTCAAAGTCTATACAGTCTGTTGCAGTGTTACACTATATGCTTCACTCTAAGTCTACACACTCATGAGTGTCTCATCAAGTCCATACACTGGCCTTGAGCTGAGCAAGTCCATACATTGCTGTTGTCCCTCAGAGTCTGTACATCGCAGTGAGTTGAAGGTTGACTAAGTCTGTACAGCCGTTGGCTTCTTATGAGAAGTCCATACATTGAGTAAAGTCTGTACAGAGTTTGCATTGCATCTCATGAAGTCTACACATTAGTAAAGCTAGTGCATGCATTGTTCATCACCTGCCTTGTTCACTGCGTCGACGCTGACACTGGATGCGTTGACGCATTGGCCAGTTGCCAAGGGCGTGAGCATCTCGTTTGAGGAGCTGAGGCTACGCTGCACGATGGAAGCGTTGACGCCTTGTGCTGATGTTCAAAGGTCTGTTAGCATGAAGTCTGTACATGAAGTCTGTATTGGTTTGTTTGAACAGAACGCCTAAGTCTATGCATTGCTGAATGTTATTCAAGTCTGAACAGCGGATGTCTTCATGTGTGAAGTCTATACAATGCATGCTCACATAACTAACTCTATACACTCGATTGTTAGATCTTCAACTATATACATTGGTTGAGTCTATACACTGAGATCTCATGAAGAGTTGCAAGTCTATACACTCGTTGTTAGAGGCCTAGACTGCTAAGTCTATACACTCCCTCACTCTGTACACACTTGCTATATTGATCTCTGAAGTCTATACAATGCTTCACGTTAACACTAAGTCTATACACTTCATTATTGTTGCTGAAGGGAACAGGGTCGACGCCTGAAGCTTAAAGCGTCCACGCATCAGTAGACAAAGCTTTCACGATGTCTTCTATTGCGTTAACGCCACAAGCAAGCAGCGTCGATGCAGCAGTTAAAGAAGCAGAGACTCTTACAAGCGACGAAGCTTTCACGATATCTTCCACTGCGTCAACGCCATCAACAAGCAGCGTCGACGCAGCGGCTTAAGAGACGCCAGTATACAAATGTACATGTCTTCAATGCGTCAACGCAACATGCTGATAACGTCGACGCAGCACGCCCATATGTTGAAGACTTGATCACTGAACTGCCGATACCGGTGCGTCAACGCAGCAGGCTGATGGAGTCGACGCAGCGGTTAAAAAGGTTGAAGACCTCTGATGTCTGCGTCAACTCTTTGGAGCAAGTGAGTTGACGCCATCTAACTCCAGTTGCTGAGCGTACTGGTGCTGGGCACGTGATCCGAGGATAAGGAGAGTGCCCAGATGAGGACACGTGTCTGACAGCCTGCTGGATGCTGCCACGTGGTCCAAATTCTTAGGGCGGGAACTGTGGAAGCCACACGTGCCCTGCTGCTGCTGCTGGTATATAATGGAGCCTTCGTCTTCAGATGAAGGCTGATCGAAGTAGAAGCCTGAAGAGCAGAAAGCCCTTCGATCCAGAAAAAGAGAAAAAGAAGGAAAAGAGAGGAAGAAGAGATAGAAGAGAGAAGCCGTGAAGAGAGAGCAGTGAGTGAGAGATTAGGAGAGTAGAAGAGAAAGAAAGAGAGATAGAGAGTGAGAGATTTGGAGAGCAGAAGAGAAAGAAAGAGAGAAAGAGAGTGAGTGAGAGAGCTCGTGGAGAAGAAGGAAGAAGCTGCTTGAAGATCTGTCTTCACTGGACCGTGGATCAGATCCAGGCCAGTCAGCTCCGTTGAGAGCCACATTGTGCATTTCATTTTACAGCTTTCTGATTGCTGTGTTATTTTTCTTTATTGTTTTCCTTTATTTTCTGATCATCTTTGTTCTTCCGATTGCCCTGTTGGGGATCGGGTTCCTCCTGTTGGTTCAGGAGAAGGGAGATCTGATCTCCAGGTTGCAAGTGACAGGTTGTCACTTGTGGGTTGCCCTCTAGTTAGAGGAAGGGAGGCTAGTCCTCCGGTTCTGGGCTTGTGGTTGCAAGTCCAGTGGTCCCTCCTGGTCTGGAGGAAGAGAGGTCTTCGACCTCTAGTTTCCAAGTGGCTGGGAGTCACTTGGGTGTCCCTCCGGTTGGGAGGAAGAGGGGAGGCTGTTACCCTGGTCAAGCTGTGTGGCAGCAACTGTTTACAGACTAAGTCTGCGTTCTAGCTTGAGCTAGTGGAAGCCTCACTCCGGTTGGGAGTGAGGGGTGGATGTAGGTCTGTGGACCGAACCACCTAAAAATCTATTGTGTAGTGGTTTGATTGTTTGCTTTGCTTCCGCTAGATGCTTGAATAGGCACGCTCCAAGTGTTTGTATTTGAGTTGAATCGAACTAGTTCTATTCTGTGCCTATCTCTAGCATCCAAGTTTTTATTTGGCCATTATACATAGAAGGATACATTCACCCCCCCTCTGCATCCGGGCCTAGCACCCTAACAGTTGGTATCAGAGCGATGTCTGCATACAAGGTCCAGCGACCTGCAGATTCGATCTTGCGGTCTTAGGTGCTAATTTATTTTTAGTGCATCAATATTCCTGTTGCATTGAATTAATCTGCTATCTGTTTCAATGGCTTGTCCACCCGTCTTTAGTGGTTCTGATTTCAACCAGTGGCACAGTGCGCTACGTGCTTATATTAAATCTGTTGATCCAGACCTGTGGAAAGTGATTTCACAAGGTCCTCATAAATTACCAAGGAAAAGGTCCAAATGGACTGACAGTCACGAATCAATGTATGAGGAGAATCAGACAGCTATAAATCTGATGAAAGCAGCCACTGACAAAGTCTTTCACTCATGTTTCCTTGATTGCAGATCTGCAAGGGATATGTTGGAGATGATGAAGAGAGCCGGGAAAGGAAATCAAACAAGCTGCATGATGGCCAACAGAAGCGATCAAGGTAGCAATCAAACTGAAGAAGATGATGATGATGAGGTAAATCTCTTCGAGAATTTCTCTCTAGAAGATTGGGAGAATGCATATGCTGAATTATTTGAATCTCATGAACTGTTAAGAAAACAATATAAAAAATTGAAGAAGGGTACTGATTTAGATAGTTCAAGCTCTCCTTGTAGAAATTGTGTTGAATTGAAAAATATTCATGATGCTTGTATGTCTGACTTTCAAATACTGAAGAAACAAGTTTCATTATTGAAAACTGAAAATCAAGATCATATAAATGTGATATCTGAACTCAAAGAAAAATTGAACTCAGATAATGATAATCAGATTGTTGTTAACTATCATGACCAGTATGAAAAATTGCTGAAAAATTTTGAAAGTGTAAACTCAGATTTAAACAAGCTGAGATCTGAAAATGATTCCCTGAGAACATCTGCTAATAAAAATGATAACAAATTTGAGAAACTTGAGCAGGATAAAAACTTGCTTGCTGAAAAACTTGAAGCCATCAAATCTGTGAATGTGGAATTACAGAAAAACATTGAAGAAAAGGAAAAAGATTTGAAGGATTTCAAGGCTGGAAGAAAACTTGAAACTAACTCAGAAGATCAGACTTTGATAAATGAGTTAATTCAGAATGACAAACTTAAGCAAGAAAATGAGAAATTGAAAATGCTAAACTCCACTATGTCAGAGAGACTTCTAGCTTTGGAAAGAGGAAAAAGTATTTGTGTTGAAGATTCTGATAAACGGAGCAATCTGGAAAATGAAATTGAGAAATATAAAACTGCTAACAAAGTTTTGAATGAAGCTATGAATTGCAGTGAGCAAGAGATTGCCAGTTATGAGTTACAAATCACCTCTTTAGAAAATGAAATCCAAGACTTAAAGAACTCTCTGTCAAAGTTTGTAAGTGGACAAGAAAATCTGGATAGGTTGTTAGGAGTTAAGGTCAATACTCAAAGGGAAGGGTTAGGCTACAACAATGTCAATAAAAAGGCTTTTGAAAACAACCTGACGACATCCTTTATCAAAGCATCTGATATAGCCACAACCTCAGAAAATAAACAACCAAATGTTCAGAAGAATCAGAAACAAACTGAAAAGTTGAAAAAGGTTGATGGAACCAAGCTGAAAAATGTTTTCATTAAATCTTCTGAACAGGAAAAGCCTTCCACTTCATCTCCAATTCAGTACAAGGCTAAGAAAACAGGATAAAAATCAGAAAAGGACTGTAAATCAGAAAATAAATGAAAAGGGTCCATCAGTGTTTGCTGATCACAGTCCTCACACACACTCACATGCATCTAAAAGGAAGATTATCTGTCATTACTGTCATAAAGTTGGACATCTGATGCATGAGTGGAAGTTGATGGAGAAGGATGATAAGAATGCTAGGAGATCTCATGATAAAAATCCCTCATCTCAGAAAAGGAGTGTCACATGGTCTAATTGTGGTAAATTAGGACACTCAATTGCTCATTGCTGGTTTGCTAGTGGTAAGAAAACCTTTTATTTATATCATGCTAAATTCCCTGCAAACCAACATGTTTTTAATAAAAACAAATCTGTTTCAATGAACCAGCATATCATCTGTTTTAATTGCAACAAAAGGGGTCACAGGGCCTCTGAATGCTGGTCAGACTTTTTTGAAAGAAATTCTATGTCATGCTTTGAATGTGGAAAGGATGGCCACAGGGCCATTGATTGTTGGCATGCCCAAGGAGGCTATGGCAATAATGAACTTAATTTTAAAAAGAATGCCTCTTATTACTCTCACTGTAGAAAGCATGGCCATACAGTCAAGGACTGTTGGCATATTCAGGGTAGAAATGTGAATCTCAAACATGCTAAATTCCCTGTAAGATAATTTGTAAAACTTTCATGTTATAACTGTGGGAAGCCAGGTCACAGGGCTGCAACCTGTTGGCTGGCAGGATATCAAAACCAAACTGGTTTTGGCAAACAGAATTTTTATTCTGTTAACAAGAAATCTCATGCTTATGCACATAGAATTCATGCTAACAAGAATGTGCATAAATCAGATCTGAAAACTGCTCCTAGAAATATGCTGAGAAAACCTGCTAGGAGTAATACTGTTTTGTCAGGACCCAAGACTTCTTGGGTACCTGTTTGTGCAAAATAACATTGCTATGCAGGTGTGCCTTGGGACTGAAAATAAAAAGGGGTAATGATCCAAGGCACTCAAGAAGAAAAACCCCATACTGAACTTTTCAGGTAAACTTCCTGCTCTTCTTATTTTTAGTTTTATTGCATAGCAAGTTAAATCTGTTTTGCATTTTCATTTATCATCTGCCATGTGCATTATTTTCTGATCATGCATTTGCTGAGAGTTCTGTGCAAATATCAGATTAAGAAGGGTTGTCTATATCTGATGCATACATAGGCTAATTGCAATTGCTTCATAATTGTGTTATGCATAAACTCTGAAAACAAATTGCATTTCGAATTTTCTGGAAAAATCTGAACTGCTTATAAATGTGGCTTGAAATTTGTGTGTTGCAATAGCTCACTGAAATTCTGAATTGCATATAGGACTGCATGTTGAATTATCATGCATGACCTCAATGGTATATAAATGGTAAGGTACCAAAAGGCAGGGAAGTCTGTCTGGAGGTTCTTACTATGTGTGAGGTGGTCTTTTAGACCAAGTACTCCGCCTAGTACCATGGGTCACCTTGCTGGTTAGGACAGTCTGAATGTGCATGAATCAAAATCATATGTTCAGTTTTCAGTGCAAACATTGCATGTTTTCAGGGGGAGTTAATTGCATGTCCTTGTATAGCATTCAGTGTTGAGTCTTTGCATGCATATAGCTAATTGCATTGCATTTTATTGCATTGAAAATACCAAAAAGGGTAATTGAATGCATAGTGTCAGGAGGAGTCAATACATTGCATGAAGGTAGTCATGTGCATACATTTATGTCAGAGTTCATTGCATGTTAACTTTGAACATCCTGGAACTTGCCTGACCTCCTGATATCTTACCTTGTGTGCATATCCCTTTCATTGATTCTATTTGACCAAACCGTGATCATAATTTGAAAACACTGAGCTTCAAAATCTCTCCTATCAATTGGTAACAATTGGTATCATTTGATATCAGAATTATTTCAGTCCTTCATGAAGATTTCAATAGGCTATCTCGATCATAAATCTGAAAAATCTTGAACTAGAAATCTTATATTATACGCTTTTATGAATATCTGAAATAACTCATGTGGTTTAAGCTTAATGTATTCATGGAGTTTAACTTCAAAATCTCTTAACATATCTGAATCATGTTTAATAAATCTTAACCAACTGTTTCATGCTGTGTCTTGCAAAAACTTATGAAATCTGCACTTTTGAATACATGACTTTATTTGGTTAAGTACATGAGATTAATATTGTTTTGAAGCAAATGAATGTTTCTGAATTGTCTAAAGGGTAAAGTAATTGTCAGAGCAATGACCTTGGTCACTGAGAAACACATGTCCAAAGGACTGTGTCATGAGGTGCCTTAGTTAACTCTGATTAAGAATTCATTGAAATTCAGGCAGAGCAATGGCATGCACACTGAGAAATACAACTCACTCATTAAAAAATGAGTTGTAGTGTGTCATGATGTGTAAATGCTAACTCTGTTCACATAAAGCATGACAGTTAGTCACACTAAGGGCTTTGGGATATTGGCCTCTGATCAAGGTATATCCTCTAGTTACAATGTGTGCACTGAACTAGAGTGCTCGTAAAATTTGTAGCATGGAAAATTATTGAACAAATTAAAATATCTGAATATTGATGCTAAAATCAAATTGCTACAACCCTAGACAAAATAATGTGACTTCATAATTGCTTAATCTCAATACTAGTGCATGTAATTCTGAAAGAAGTCAACAAATTTGATTGTGTAAGACAAAGGGAGGACAATCAAGATAAATATGAGGGCTTGGTTCATTTTTATTAAAACATGATTTTAGATATCAATACAGAATTTTATTGATAAACTCTGCATACATCATGTTTAAACCATGCTGTTCAAAAAGGCTCATTCATAAGTCCCTATAATGGAAGACTTTGAAAAATTATGTTTTGGATTTATGAGATTGATATCTCCTTGAAAATCTTGCTGAATTATTTCTGTTTGGAGCTTATTTGTAAATCTGATTATTTGAAAACCTTTCTGCTCACTTTCCTTAGATCATTGACCTGAACTTCTCCTTGTCTGCCCCTGTGGTCTCCTTCTCATCTATCTCATAAGATTCCACTTATTGAGGGGGAGCAATCCTGTCATACTGAATCATATTCATATCATTTGTGACCTTACATTCATATACTTAGGGGGAAGTATTGCATTTCTTGTTGCATCTGCATTTTTGCATTTACCCCTTCCCATGGTTTATTTTAATTATACCAAAGGGGGAGATAGTTTACCAAAGAGGGAGAATATCATTCAATCAGTGCATGCAGGTTCCTTTTGATTATCTCTACCTCATGCTTTTGCTGAAACTCTTAAAGGGGGAGAATCGTGTTCTTGCGAGGGGGAGCTTCCATGTCATATGCATCATGCTATATAGAAACTCTTAAAGGGGGAGCATTGTGTTCTTGCATTCATATTTCTAGGGGGAGCTCTTGCATTTTGGTATCTCTTTCTGCAAGTATCAAAGGGGAGATTTTTGTTCAATCATTGCATGCTGGTTTGCCTTCTCTTCTCAAACTATGTTTTTTTTTTGATGAAGTCAAAGGGGGAGAATAGTTTGAGTCATCAGAATGACTTTCATAAGAATGTATTATCATCAGAATGACTCACTGTGTATTGTTGCCATCATCAAAAAGGGGGAGATTGTTGTGCCCCTGGCCCCTGTGGCTTGTGATTTTGATGATTGGCTCTAGGGGTTTGTGATGATTGGTTTTAATGTGAGCTAATCACTATGAGTCACCATGGTTTTATTCAGACATTCTTATATTCAGTCTGTCATTCAAATGTTCATTCAGTCTCTCATATGTTCAGTCAGTTTATCTGCTTACACTGTAAGTCATTGCATTTGAAGTTCAGACTGATTATCTGCTGCATAAAGCATTGATATGCATTAATAGAATCTGCACATTTGCATCAGGCAGCAAGTGTGTACAACGCCCTGTGTAGGCACGACAAGTCCATACACTGGTTGCACATTGCACAGCTGCAGGCACTTCTAAGTCTACACATCGTGTAGCTTGCTGGCATAGTCTGTACACTCATCTGTTTGCATGTGTCACCAAGTCCACACATTGCATCATGTGTTTCTTCATTTGATTGAGTCTATACATTATCCTAGGCTAAGTGTGTATAGTGTCTCATTCATGCTTTGATTAATGAAGTCTGTACATCAGTCTTCACTTTCTAAGTCTGTACAGCCGTTGGGTTTGGACTCAGAGTATGTACACTCGATTTGCCTTTGAATTGGTTAAGTGTGTACATTGAGCGTCTCACTTAGCGTCTAAGGTAAAGTCTACACGTTGCTACAGTAACGAAAGTCTATACATCCGATTGTGCAATCTCTTAGCCATCGTCTCACATTCTTCAAGTCTAGACATTGCACTGTTGCATCCATCGTCTTGGCCAGCGTCTCATGCAAAGTCCATACATTGCATTCAAAGTCTATACAGTCTGTTGCAGTGTTACACTATATGCTTCACTCTAAGTCTACACACTCATGAGTGTCTCATCAAGTCCATACACTGGCCTTGAGCTGAGCAAGTCCATACATTGGCTGTTGTCCCTCAGAGTCTGTACATCGCAATGAGTTGAAGGTTGACTAAGTCTGTACAGCCGTTGGCTTCTTATGAGAAGTCCATACATTGAGTAAAGTCTGTACAGAGTTTGCATTGCATCTCATGAAGTCTACACATTAGTAAAGCTAGTGCATGCATTGTTCATCACCTGCCTTGTTCACTGCGTCGATGCTGACACTGGATGCGTTGACGCATTGGCCAGTTGCCAAGGGCGTGAGCATCTCGTTTGAGGAGCTGAGGCTATGCTGCACGATGGAAGCGTTGACGCCTTGTGCTGATGTTCAAAGGTCTGTTGATCAACATCAAGTCTGTACAGCATGAACTCTGTACATTGGTTTTGTTTTGAACAGAACGCCTAAGTCTATGCATTGCTGAATATTATTCAAGTCTGAACATCGGATGTCTTCATGTGTGAAGTCTATATAATGCATGCTCACATAACTAACTCTATACACTCGATTGTTAGATCTTCAACTATATACATTGGTTGAGTCTATACACTGAGATCTCATGAAGAGTTGCAAGTCTATACACTCCATCACTCTGTACACACTTGCTATATTGATCTCTGAAGTCTATACAATGCTTCACGTTAACACTAAGTCTATACACTTCATTATTGTTGCTGAAGGGAACAGGGTCGACGCCTGAAGCTTAAAGCGTCCACGCATCAGTAGACGAAGCTTTCACGATGTCTTCTATTGCGTTAACGCCACAAGCAAGCAGCGTCGACGCAGCAGTTAAAGAAGCAGAGACTCTTACAAGTGACGAAGCTTTCACGATATCTTCCACTGCGTCAACGCCATCAACAAGCAGCGTCGACGCAGCGGCTTAAGAGACGCCAGTATACAAATGTACATGTCTTCAATGCGTCAACGCAACATGCTGATAACGTCGACACAGCACGCCCATATGTTGAAGACTTGATCACTGAACTACCGATACCGGTGCGTCAACGCAGCAGGCTGATGGAGTCGACGCAGCGGTTAAAAAGGTTGAAGACCTCTGATGGCTGCGTCAACTCTTTGGAGCAAGTGAGTTGACGCCATCTAACTCCAGTTGCTGAGCGTACTAGTGCTGGGCACGTGATCCGAGGATAAGGAGAGTGCCCAGATGAGGACACGTGTTCTGACAGCCTGCTGGATGCTGCCACGTGATCCGAATTCTTAGGGCGGGAACTGTGGCAGCCACACGCGCCCTGCTGCTGCTGCTGGTATATAATGGAGCCTTCGTCTTCAGATGAAGGCTGATCGAAGCAGAAGCCTGAAGAGCAGAAAGCCCTTCGATCCAGAAAAAGAGAAAAAGAAGGAAAAGAGAGGAAGAAGAGATAGAAGAGAGAAGCCGTGAAGAGAGAGCAGTGAGTGAGAGATTAGGAGAGTAGAAGAGAAAGAAAGAGAGATAGAGAGTGAGAGATTTGGAGAGCAGAAGAGAAAGAAAGAGAGAAAGAGAGTGAGTGAGAGAGCTCGTGGAGAAGAAGGAAGAAGCTGCTTGAAGATCTGTCTTCACTGGACCGTGGATCAGATCCAGGCCAGTCAGCTCCGTTGAGAGCCACAATGTGTATTTCGTTTTACAGCTTTCTGATTGCTGTGTTATTTTTCTTTATTGTTTTCCTTTTTTTTCTGATCATCTTTGTTCTTCCGATTGCCCTGTTGGGGATCGGGTTCCTCCTGTTGGTTCAGGAGAAGGGAGATCTGATCTCCAGGTTGCAAGTGACAGGTTGTCACTTGTGGGTTGCCCTCTGGTTAGAGGAAGGGAGGCTAGTCCTCCGGTTCTGGGCTTGTGGTTGCAAGTCCAGTGGTCCCTCCTGGTCTGGAGGAAGAGAGGTCTTCGACCTCTAGTTTCCAAGTGGCTGGGAGTCACTTGGGTGTCCCTCCGGTTGGGAGGAAGAGGGGAGGCTGTTCCCCTGGTCAAGCTGTGTGGCAGCAACTGTTTGCGGACTAAGTCTGCGTTCTAGCTTGAGCTAGTGGAAGCCTCACTCCGGTTGGGAGTGAGGGGTGGATGTAGGTCTGTGGACCGAACCACCTAAAAATCTATTGTGCAGTGGTTTGATTGTTTGCTTTGCTTCCGCTAGATGCTTGAATAGGCACGCTCCAAGTGTTTGTATTTGAGTTGAATCGAACTAGTTCTATTCTGTGTCTATCTCTAGCATCCAAGTTTTTATTTGGCTATTATACATAGAAGGATACATTCACCCCCCTCTGCATCCGGGCCTAGCACCCTAACAAAACCTTCACAATCACTGTCTTTCAAGTTATGGCATTAACATCAAGACCATAGAACTTCAGCCAAACACTTTATTTTCTCACCTTTGCCTTGTGTTACCTTTATTGACATCTTCAAATTCTTTGCTTTATTTTGGTTGAGTAATCTTCATCAACATGCTCCAAATCTCAATAGAAGTAGAATAACTTTGGCATTGAAGTCTTCTTAACCTCCTTTCTTTCTCTCCTGCAAGAAATAGAATGATATTAGCCAAAAGAAATGGAAGCAGATCAAATCTTGCATTGAAGTCCTCTTGAGTTCCTTTCTTTCTCTCCATGATTTCAAAGGTTGATGGTCATTATCAAACCTGCACTGAAAAGAGCTCAATTCATGTCAATCTCAATTCAATACAAGTGAGAAAACCAATTTCACTGTTTTTCTTCCACAAGACAATCTCTTATCAGCTGTAAGTCTGTATGATGAATTGCAAATATCAATACAAGTGATTGACTCAAGCTGTCATGAGTTCAAAACTAATTTCAGAAATTTCAGGTTTAGTCCAACATGTGTAAAGAGTCAAGCCTATGCATATAAGGCATATGAAACACATAAGACTACCTCTACAATCAAATTAGTATCAATTCAAGGACAACCCATGTTTACCAAAGCATTGCTCCAAAGACTGGCCAAGTCGACTTAGAGCCTTCCCCTTGGCCTTAAGGCAATCCTGCAACAAAGTTCTCATTTGGTTATTTTGGGTACCCAAACCTTCTTGGGTCCCGGATGGTTAGTTGCACCTCTAGAGGGTGCCTTCCACAGTTTTTGGACATGCATATCATCAAAATGTATTAAAAAGTAATCATACATGGTATGTCCAAACTCACCACAATAATGACAACAACCAAGAGACTTCAGATTTCTCTTGAAGGAATGAGCATGAAATTTTTGTGGGTTTGAAGAGATGTTCTCATTTTTCAAATCAAAGCAATTGTTCATCATGTGACCAAACCTTCCACAATGAAAATAGTTCAATGTAGCAAATCTCTCAAATGGTCTTCTTCCATGAGCATGAGAGTTATCAAGAGTTCTTTTTGTTTTCAAAAGCTTTCTTGGCTTTGTGAAGCCATTCATTTTCTTGCATGCATCTAGATCTTCAGATTTCATCAAAAAGCAATCATGCATCATATGACCAAGTTCACCACAATAAAAATATGAGATTTTCTTTGTGGATGCATGTGTGTGTGTAACATGATTTTTCTTAGCATTCATCGTGACACCAACACTTTTAGCCTTTTGATGCAAGTTTTGTTTCTTTTCCAGATTTTCATTTGATCTCTTTGTTGTTTGAGCAGTAGTTTTATTTGGAGACTCATTTGATGTGCTGACTATATTTGAACTATGGACAAAGGATGTATAGACTTTATTTTTAAAATTCTTTTTGTTCACAGGATTATAGCCCAGCCCCTCTCTTTGGAAATTCACCTTAGTTCCCAATATCTTGTTCAGATTTTCTTCCCCATTTACAAACTTAGACAAAGAAGCTTTCAGATCAAGAATTTCTTTTTCAAGAGATGAAATGTACAATTCATAGGAAATGATCTCATTGTCACAAGAAATGACTTTTTCATTCAATTGGGCATTGATGGTTTGGTAGCTTTCCATCTTTTGTTCTAACACATACATCTTGTCAAATTCATCAACAACCAAACTTTTCCCTTTTTCAAAAGCAAGTATTTTTTTAGACATGGTTGTGTTTAGATGTTTCAATTCTTCATTTTCAGATTTTAACAATGCATTTCCTTTTTCAAGTTTTTCATTTTCATTTGCAAGTTTATCATTCATAATAAATTCATTGCAAATATCATGATCAATAGAGTTTGACTCCATTTTGTTTCTTAGATCTTTTTCAATTTTCTCCAATTGATTGATTTTGTTCTTGAGGGCAACATTCTCATTTCTCAAACAAGCAATGGTTTCTTTATGACATTCAACATCATGCTCTAAGATTTCAGTCAAGTTATCAAGCTCAGAACATTTATCACAAGAACCATTTTCATGGACCAAGTTTTCAGATTTCTTTTTTAATTTTCTATTTTCTGACTTGACTTTCTTATATTATTTTTTCAACTCATCATAAGCTTCAACAAGATCATCAAGAGTAAATTCTTCAGAATCTGAATTTACCTCTTCTGCACTTTTGTCACTTTGTTGATCAGCATCATCGACCATGAGACATTTTTATCTTTCCTTTTCTTGAGCTTTGATCAACCAGTCCATAAGCTCCTTTGCCGTCCTACATGAAGACACAAATGGATACTTGTTAGTACTTACATAAGCTTTCAATAAACTCAAAGCAGTAACATTGTCATGGTGCATCATTTTATCCTGATTAGACCACTTAGTCTCATCTAGAGGTAATGTGTGTGGACCATGATAAATCAATTTCCAAAGACTAGGATTAGTAGAATTGATCACCACACACAATTTACCTAGCCATGAATCAAAATCCGAACCAGTGAAGATTGGCAGATAGTTCATTGAGATATGTTCAGAAAAATTCATGATTGTAGAATGCACTAGGATCACTCTGTAGATCGCAAGATCTAGGAATAAGAGAGCCTCACTCTGATACCAATTGTTGGGTCCCGTAGTGCAGGAACACGGATCTAGAGGGGGGGTGAATAGATCCTACTACTGAAAACTATGTCCAATTAAAAACACAACTACCACACAGCGGAATATACAAGATTGATAGGATTGAGAAAATTAATCTAAACAAGTTTAAACTTGATTCACTCAATCTCGCCGAGCTCACACGATGGCACAAACAGATAGGATAATGAACACACAATCACAATAATCAAACCACAAGACACGGGGATTTTTAAGGTGGTTCGGGACCACGACGGGCTCTCTACGTCCACCCCTCACCAAACCGGTGAGGCTTCACTACACGCTACAAAATGTAGCAACACGGGGACGAACCCCAACACACACATGCTGCTTTCGCAGCAAACCACACACACGAGGCCTTGCCTCAACCTGCTGCCACAACAGCACACACACACACTAGGGAACACACCCAAAACAAATTCCTCACACGGAGTCACAACTCCATCCACACACACGTAGGACAATGCCTACTCAACCACACGGGAGAAAGCTCCCAACAACAACACACATGCGGATATACTCCGCACAATCAGCACACATATAACAACACACACACTCGGAGATCCCCTTCTCCGAACACCCACACAAGATATTATCTCAAATGTATATGAATCAAAACATATATATGCTATGACCTCCCAACGAATTCTATAGATGAAAACTAGAAGTATGCATCAAGTATAAGGCTCCCCCTTCTTCAGCACAATCTGATTCTCCTTGCTCGTTAACGGATGATCATGATTTAGACATCATCTTCTTCGTCTCCTCGAGATGCACTTCTTTACCTTCTTCTAATTTCTTCTTCACCTGAAAGAACAGATAGAAATGATAAGCTTCAAATCAAGCCTGTTACATCATAGAATTAATTAGCCTCATAAACCTCTCTACTCTCATCCTTGTGGTACCACTCTTCCTTCTTCTTCTGCAAGAGAAAAGAAAGCATTAGTTCATCTTGTTGCTTAGGATGAAAAACATAGCACTAATAAGATAGCAATCAGTAGATGAACAAATGAACAATATATATATATATATATATATATATTGCACCTCATAGATAATCATTCAAGACCTTGAGCAATCTCAAACAAAAACACAGAAGTGAAAGATCAAGACAACTCCCTCAGATTTTCGATGAAGAGCTTCTGCAGGATGAGGAACCGTTCTTGAAGAAAAATGATCGATTCTTGCATAGATGATGCTTGTATCTTGATTCTCCACGTTGCTTCCAGTAGAGGATCGATTAGGGACTTGAATCCACGTTCTCCCCTTCACATATAAGCTCAAAACAAGGTGGAAGAGGGCTTGGGAGCTTCAACTCCGAACCTGCATACACAAGGGTTAGCAACACACCCAAAAATCGGATCTCACCTCTCTCCTTAAGGTTTGTGACCCAAAGAGAAGTATATATATGATTAGAATGGTCAAGGGACATCTTGGAGACCAGATCCATGAAGTAGGAAGACATATAGGGCATTAGGAATTGATTGGTATGACTTTTGGGGCAAGAAAACGACGGTCAACAAAGGTGGCTGGAGGTCCGACCGGAATGGGTCGACCCTTGGGGTCGACCCTCGTGAGAGGGTTAAAGACCCAAAAGCAATGGGTCGACCCTTGGGGTCGACCCTTGGGCATATAGAAGCCAAACAGAACGGATTTTGTGTTCTGTTTTACATGGGTCGACCCTTGGGGTCGACCCTCGGGTTTCCAGAATACAAGGGGTCGACCCCAGGGGTCGACCCTTGGGTTTCCAGAACCCAAACAGAACACACTTTGGTTCTGGTTTACAGGGGTCGACCCTTTCAGGCAGCTTCACAAAAATGGCTCTGCGCGCTTCGGCGACAGGAATTAATTCTCCTAGCTCCAAACTCCGATCGAAGCAAGACTGGAGGCGTTGGAAAGAGGACTCCCAGAGATACAACATATAATTTTTAGAGGGGAGATCCAACGGTTGGATTGAAAATGGTGAAGACTGTAAGACAGTTTGAGTTTGAAAAATAACTAAAACCTCCATCAAACCAAAGGGAAACAATTGATTAAATGTTACCATAATCCCATGAAGATCAATCATGATTTTTCATCCTGAAAAATATGATAAAGCAAGATGTTAGATCAAGATCAAAATATATGATTATGAAAGTATTAGCATGAGGCTCATAAGAATTCCCATGAAAGATCTCTATGAAAGCACTTGAGAACCCATTTTTCCAACTCAAGATTAGAAGAGTATCACCATGGATTCCAATATAAATTCTTACCATTGTATGATGAACAACTTGAGAATCAAGGCACGTAAATCATTATTGAGTCATATTCCATTTGTTCAATCTCCAAGCTCATCAACCCACACATCACAAAGCAATCTCACCAAGTGTAGAGACAATGTATATGTAATGTTTGTGCTAACCTCAAAGCATGTATGAGCCTTATAGAATCACAATGCACCCACATGATGATATCACAATAGAAACAGTTTATGATCATTTCCTCAACCATTTCAACCTCCATACACATGACGACATGAACAACCATTCTCGCACACGGCCAAGCAACAAAGGCATTTTGTAATCATCAAAATCAAATGCACAACACATCTGACTACCCATGGTGTTTCGATCAGGATAGTGCTGGGCATGTTTCTTGCCACCGTCGACTTGTCCTTTGCCTTGACCTTTCACATGATTTATTCCTGCTCTAAGCTCATCATTCCTCAAGATAAGACAATTATGCTGAATGTGACCATGTCTACCACAATAATGACAAGAGATTTTCTTTTTGTGTGCATGTGTGTGTGAGTTTGAATTGTGTTCAACATGCACATGGGTCTTTTTGTTAGACATGATTTTCAATGTTTTTAGCTGTGAACGAGGAGGGAGTTCCCAGGATGTGCTAAGAACATCAAAACCATGAACAAAAGTAGTTTACAGTTTATTTTCAAATCTTTTCTTGTTCACTGGGTTGTAGACAAGCCCTTCCTTCTGAAAATTTACCTTAGTTCCAAGCAGTTTGTCCAAGTTATCTTTTCCTTCAACAAATTTAGTTAGTGAGCTTTTCAAGTCCTGAATTTCATTTTCTAGGGATGCAATATGAAGCTCATAACTAGCAATTTCATGTTCACTGCATACAACCCATTCATTCAACATTTTATTTGAAGCTTTGTAAGTTTCAATTTCTTTTTCCAGCGCATGAACTTGATCAGAGTCATCATTGATTGCTATGGATTTTGCCTTTTCAAAAGATAAAAATCTTTCAGACAGAACAGTATTTAGCACCATCAATTTTTTGTTTTGTTCTTTCAAATGTTCATTTTCTTTTACAAGTTTTTCATCATGTGGCATTGAGTTCAATTTTTCATTCAATTTTTCTTCAACTTGTTCAAGTTCAATTTTCTTTTCCAACAAATCTCTATTCTCTTCTTTCAAAGAATCAATCAGATTTTGTTGCCACTCAAGATCATCATGGAGACCAACATTTATCTTTCTCAAGAAAGAGCATTCTTTGCATGCAGAATTAGCAGAACATGAATTTTTAGTTTCTTTCATGAGTTTTCTATTTTGGGTTTTAGAATTTGCAAGATTTTTTTGAAGTTCTGCATTTTCATCCCTTAAGGTCGCAATCAAATTCTTGTAAGTTTCATTATCAACTAACCAATTTTCATTTACTTCCTCTACATGCAAACATTTTGTACAAGAGAAATTAGACAATTTATGATCAGTTTCCTTTTTCAACTTTTTATTTTTAGATTTCAACTTTTTATATTTTTTAAGCAGTTCATCATAGGCTTCTATCAATTCTTCAAAATTAATCTCCTCAGATTCAGAACTAACCTGAGATGATGATAGATTGCTTGACTGCTTTGGTCGGTCGGCCATGAGACATTCATGTGTTTGTTCTTATCCCTTCTCATGGATGTTCACCAACCCATCCATAACTTGCTTGGCAGTTCTGCAGGTTGACACAAGATGAGATAACCTGAAATCAACTACAGCCTTTATCAAGTTTAATGCAGCAAGGTTATCATTGTGTTTGGCCTCGTGTTCATCTGACCATTCATATGAATTTGATGGCAGCTCATGAGGACCATTATATATAAGAGTCCATAATTGTGGATCTATGGAATTGACATATATGAACATTCTCCCTACCCATGTAGAAAAATCTGAACCATCATAAATAGGCGAAGAAGCCATCGAAGCATATGTAGCAAATGAAGCCATTTGATTAAAATGCGCCGAGATCTTTCCCTACAGATCGTAGAATCTGGGAATGGCAGAACCTGGCTCTGATACCACTTGTTGGGTCCCACGTAGTGCAATTGAATCTAGAAGGGGAGGTTGAATAGATCTTATCAAGAACTTTGGCCAATTTAAAACTTGGCTACCAAAAGTATAAATCACTCCTATAAAGTGAATGAATCACTTAGGGACAATGCATAGCAGAATTAGAAGAATGGCTTAAATGGAAATGATGGTCCAAAGACTACACAGTACGACCTGTGTGAGCAGGATGTTTTCTTGGAGTCCCAACAAGTCAGCTGGAGTGTATGCTGTGATAATCAACCAAGGTGCATGTGTATGAGAGCAGGGTAATCTCCCCTTTGCCTGAGAATACTCACTAGTGCCTGTGTGCAAGAATGCAGTAAGCAACTAAGGAGATGCAGGTACAGGGGAAGAAGTAAACGGTGTATACAAGAATGCGCAGTCCACAAAGCTTGACTGTGCGATGGAGATAAACAAGATTACATGCAATGAAGTAAGCACACTGATGAGTGTGTATTTTTACATATTTATTCATGTTATCCATACTTTTTATGAGCTTTAATGTTAATAAATGTGTACTTATCACAATTAATTTCAATCTCAGGCTAAAATATTAAATTTGATGAATTAATTAAATTTTGATGAATAAACTCTTTTATTTTTTACAGGCATGAAGAAGAAGATGGAGAAAGAACGAAAATCTTCACTAATGGGTCAAAGTCCATTACAAAAAGAAAAAAAAGAGTACAAATGGGCCAAAGTCCCATGAGCTTTTTTCAAATAAAATAAAAGAAAAAAAGAAAAAAATAGCTGGTTATATATATATATATGGCGGGCTTCATCGCCTAAGCAGCGCACGCGGGCGATGGCCAACACGGGCGATGAGGAGCTCGAGCGGCAAAGGTGCATCATGGTCAGCGGCAACAGGCGCCTTCGCACCATCCTTCACACAGGCCTTCAGACAGTCAACATGGCATGCAGGCAAAGGTGATGGCGGGCTCTTCATGTGGCCAGCCAAAGGCACCCAGGTGGTGCTCAGCAAAGGAAGCTGGCGAATGGGCTTGGCACAATACAAGTGCGGGGTCTTCACGCGCCAAGGGCTCGCGGCGAATGCGGTCAAAGCACAAGAGCATGAGGCAGCACGCGGGCTTTAGAAGTCTTCACGCCATCCAGGCACGGCACGAGGTGGGTGGAGCAAAAGGCGCACATGGGCTTCGTCGGCATCAGGCACAGCCTTCATGCAGTCAACAGCAGGGGGCGTGGAGGCGTCGATGAAGGCGAATGGTCAAACACGTTGGCAGGAAGTGAAGCTGAGCATGCGACGGCCTTCGGCGGGAAGGTCAAAAGTGTGGTAGGTAGCTTCGGCGGACGGCAGATGTGGGTGTTCTTCACCCACGTAGGGCAGCTTCATGATCAATGCATGCGGCTTCATGTGGTCCACTAATGCATGTGGCGTCTTCGACAAGAGCGCAGACCAAGGAGAAAAAAAAAGAGATGAGTTCACATGAAGCAAAGAGATGATTTGGGGCCTATAAAAGGAAGGGAGAAGGGGAGTGGCTCCTCTTCCCCGGAACATGCACATATGTAGAAGCTAGCCTTCTCTCTCTCCTCTCCCACTTCTCACGTAGATAGCTTCCGCTCTCCCCTTCTCCCCTCTCTCACTTAGATAGCTTTCCCCCACTCCTTACGTAGATAGCTCTCCTCTCTCCCCTCTCTCACGTAGATAGATGAAGCTTTCATTTTGTTTCCCCTCCTCTCTTAGTCCTTAGTGTAGGATTAAGCTTTCCCATTTTATTTCTTTTTGTTATTGTTTTAATCTTATTGTAATCTATTTGTTTTGTTGTAATTTTTATAAACTTGTAAGTTAGTTTTAATTCATGTTTAATTCAAGTGATGTTGTTCTTTTTAATTTTATTTAGCACAATCTCCCTCCATCTCTCTAATATCTCTTCCTAAATTCGTTATCCTTCACCCTCTAAACTTCTTCTAAAGACGGTCAAGAGAAGCAGTTCTGATCTGGTCGAGTGTACGTAGTCGATCCCGACGACTCGTAAATCAAAGGCTCGAGGAGACGACGCCGTTATCATACCACGGTCGCACCAACTATCTCAACTTCATCTATTTTATTTCGCATTTAATTTTGGTAGATTAGATAGGTTAATTTCATTTTCTTTAAATTATGAAAATCAAATCATTCATCTATTTTTGTCTAAAAGAAAATCAAAATTTTTAATCTCAACATTCCTCTCTATGGATTCGACCCGTGCTCACCAATGTATTACAGTTAATTTGGATTATATTATAAGTTTGGTATTTAATTTTGATTGATTGTCACATGTTTTTAACGACGAACATTTTGGCACATCACACACCAACCTGTGAATGGGGATGGAAGATATGGAGCAAACCCACAAGATGCACAACCCACAACACAGAGATTTTTAAGGTGGTTTGGTTGCAAACCCGCAACCTACATCCACCCCTCACCAAACCCGGTGAGGCTTTCCTGCTGACACACAGCTTGACCAGGGACACGCCCCAAAATCACAGAATGGAAAACCCTCCATCTGTCATCCTACACACAAAACAGATAGAGATGATTCTCCACAGACTGGAGCACACCTTCGTCTATCTTCCTACACATAAAATTGGTAGGGATGATTCTCCACAGACAGGAGCACAGCTCCGTCTGTCTTCCAACATACAAAATCGGTAGGGACGATTCTACACAGATAAGAGCACACCTCCGTCTATCTACCTGCACACAAACCGGTAGGGACGGTTCAAGAAGAAATGAGACAAACGTAAAACATAAAGGAAAACACTACAAGTGCAGTGGGAAAAATCACAAAAATAAAAAGGATAAACACCAACTGAATCTTCAGATAGATATCTGGAAGTTGGTGACTGCAGCTACTAGTTCAGATCTGAAGATCTATCTTTTCAAGCAATGGTAGACTGCAGGGCTGCTCTCTCTCTCAAGGCTGATTGTGACGACCCAAGATCCGGATACCGGGAAGAACCCGATACCATTCGAATCCTGGCCCGCCGCCCATGAACCGGGAGGGCCCGGAAGGGCTAAAAGGAGTGTGGAGGTACAAAGAAATAGGAAATAAAGCAGGACAATTCAACAATTAACAGAAATAAATAAACAACTACTACAATAGAGTCCAGTCTAATAGAAAATACAGTCTAAAGCAGTAAAACGTACCACATGCCAAGTGAACACTCGGCCCGGCGAGCTGGCAACTGAGAACCTCCGAATAGCACCCTCGAACCTCGAGGAAGAACCACCGCACCTGAAAAGCAGGGATGCGTCTCCAAACAGAGACTCAGCAGGGATCCCGTGGAACCCCAACCGGAAAAAACGGCGGTAGCGGAAAGGAAAGCTACAACTACAGCAGGAACAGCGACCGGTGACCGGTCAAAACTCAGCACTACAGCTACTCCTACTGTACCAGAAAAACACACCTTGATCTCACGGTCGGGACTACCGAACCACACTAGTACCACTTACTGAAGTAAAAACCCACAACAACCCCACCGTAGAGGCATGTCTCCTAGGACACGGCCAACCTAGACACGCTGTCCAAGGTGCAACCTCGACCACCTGGTCGCGGACACCGCACCAACAAGACGCAACCTCGGTAAAGCTACTAGCACCCTAGCCACTAACTCGGAAACACCATCCGGTCTAGAAAACCACGTCTCGCAGACGGGAAACGGAACCCAGAAACAGGAGAGTCACGTCTCACGTGACAGGAGTACCTGCCCACCAGAAGCAAGACCGGATGTGTCCGCTGACGTCTTAGACCACGCCTTAGGTGTCCCCCTCGACCCCTGGTGGAACGGGGACACCGTACTAGTAACCACAGAACAAGTGACTAGTTGGGGTCGCGCTCGTCAGCGCGGGTCCAACCGCCCCCAACCACGTGTGTACACACAAACCGCGCATCCCTAGTATGGCCCTCTAACTGATTTTCCCCTCAGCCGAACTTTGGCTGCAAGACGTGGGGCCCAACGGAAACCAGTCTAAAAACTGTCTCTCGGGGTAGCCTCGCCACCACTCCTTGGTGGGACCACTCGCGTGTTGGAAGGCTACGACTAGTGGGGAGTCACCGATGTGACCACTCTCCAAGGAGAAATTCTGAGAAACACGCACGCACCCTGTGCGAAAGTCGAGAAGAACCAAGTGGCATCGAACCACTGGACTCTGGACAGTCCTCTAGGCTCACTAAATCCAATGGTCCTTGAGTCACAAGACTCAGGTTAAGACCTTCGTACGCAACAGCACAATGCCGTTAATCTAGGCTAATCCCTAGGTCTAAAATCACGGTAGCACGAATACCGAGACAGCTCACGAGCCGTCGAGACCATTCCCTCGGGAAGGGAATTGAGAAGCCTTCCAGCCCCAGGTTGGACAGCTGGACTCACAGTCCGAGGCCACACATATGGCCCATGCGGAAAACACAGAAGCGTGATTCCCAAGGCAGCTCACAGGCCGCCACACCGATTCCCAACCCAGGGGAAGCGAGAAGTCTCCAGCCCCAGGCTGAATGACTGGACTCGCAGTCCAAGGCCAAACATATGGCCCACTCGGGAATCATCTTCCAGGGAAAACTCACGACATGCGGGGGAGACCCCACCGCACGCACACCGATACACGGTGACTCGATCTAGCGTAACACGAAAGCCCAGAACACATGGGGTCACCCGGACCCACCACACCTATGGGTGCGCTAATCGAGAGAAACAAAGCCTCTGGACACCCAAAGACACGGTCACGAAACTCCACGGGGTGTCCGAAACACACACGATCACGGGAGGTACGATCATCTGTAGACTACCTGTCCTGGGCAGCCCGACTGGTCGCCCTTAAGAACGCGCTACCCTTACATAGCGCGTTCAGTCAGAACACGCTATATCCCTGTAGCGTGACAAAGAAGAACGCGCTATAGACATACAGCGTGACAGGCCAGAATGCGCTGGCAGCCTGTAGCGCGACAAGCATGAATGCGCTATGCCCCTATAGCGCGATAAGACGGAACGCGCTACCCGCCGACAGCGTGACAAGAACCGCCTTACTGTTCATCTTCTCCGATGAACGCGCCCTATCGGGGCGGCACGACCTCCAAGAACATGCCCACCTTGGCTAGCGCATTCTCAGTCCGCGCCCGAAAATGGCAAAAAACGCGAGGAAATCCATTCCACACCCCAATCACCCTCGGGTGATGGGGAAACAAAAGGGGAATCCTTCCCCAAGCCCCTAGGCATTCAACGATGCCCACAAACCACCGATTAACGCATTAGAACACTAGATCAGGCTCATACCCGAAAAACATACATTTTGCCTAAAATGCGAAAATAAACCTGTTCGGCTCGCCATGGCCTACAAAACTCGCGGGAAAGGAAGTGCACGAGCTAGGGGTCCATCTCCCTACCTCCACCGAAGAAACGACACGCCGTGGACATCGATCCATGAAGAAACGCCTCCGAAACCCTCGCCGTTCCACGAACCCGCGGCCGAGCTTCACCTCGCATC
This sequence comes from Amorphophallus konjac, assembly GCA_022559845.1. Lineage (NCBI taxonomy): Eukaryota > Viridiplantae > Streptophyta > Magnoliopsida > Alismatales > Araceae > Amorphophallus > Amorphophallus konjac. The sequence continues at coordinate 111,133,642 of CM040120.1, forward strand.
CACTGCCTCGATCCTCACCCATCCTTGCCCATGCCTCGCCCGCGCCGTCCCCGCGTCACCCGTGCTCCGCTCCATCGGCTGCCTGAGAGAGAGGGAGAGAGGAGAGAGCATGAGAAGAGAGAGGGAGAGAGTGAGAAATGAGAGATGGGGAGAGAGAGAAAAGGGGGGGTTTATATAGAAAATCCAAAATTTTCAGAAAATATGAAAAAATAGAAAAATATGCCCCCGCGATCCTCGGAACACGCTGATCGCCGTGGTAATGTCCCGGTGTCGAAGAACGTAACGGTTCACCATGTACGAGATTCTGAAGGTCTGATAGACGAAAACACGCGTAAAACCCACAACGCAACCCGGGACCCACAAGGGCGCTCCAAAAAATCCAGAAAAATACCGGCATGCTCCTCACAACACCACGGACCCAAGGAAATTCACGAGCACACCACCAACGGGTCCGACAATCCGGTAAAAATAGTCTGAAGCTCGATCGGACACAATCCGAAATCCGTGGAAAGACGATCTGAAACCCACAGATCCAGATCCGAAAAACAAGGGGCATTACACTGATCTTCTTTTCTTCTTCTCTAACAGCACTGGACTGAGTCAAACAAGTGCTGGGCTGCTCTCACGTGCTTCTTAGGGATGTTCTTGGTAGATGCTCAAGGATGTGGCTCTCTCTGGGCAGCAGTAGCTTCTTCTCTTGAGGAAGCTTCATATAAATAGAGAACCCCAGGGAAACTTTTCCCGCCAGAAGGTCTTCTTCCCTTGAAGCATGCATCGATGTGAGCTTGAGTGCTTTTACAAGTCAGTCCCATGGTAGGATGGTGGCAGGTAGAAAAAGCAGACCATATCTTTCCTTTTGTTACTTTTCAGATCCCCAAAATCTTGAGCAGTTAATGACCCTCAGAGAAGGATAACTTGCGCTCTGCATTCCTGTTGACTCTGGTCAACTTTCTCTACACGGTACCATTCTGGAATCATATCTCTTTTAATGATAGCAGGAAGTGGTCTTGACATGAGTCAGTCCCAGGTATGGATTCTGACAGAAACAACCACCAAACAATGTTGTTCTAGTAGGGTAATGATGACTGGAATAAAAGTTAAACCTGGGTACTCCATCCAGACCTTGAAATCTGTGTATTTGGACACTTATGGTACCTATTTTCTCTCTCTGGATGGCCCACTTGATCTGACATAAAATTGGCTTGAAATGCTTCTGGGAGGATAGAGGTAGACCTTCTTCTTCATTGAGGCATTTCATCAGACACTTCATTCTTCTTATGCTTAAGGCAAACATGCATAGACCTTGGTTCGGAGTATGCTCAGACCTTGTAAAGTTGGGGGAAAAACATGCACAGACCTTTCTTCTTCATTGAGGCATTTCATCAAACATGCACAAACCTTGGTTCGGAGTATGCTCAGACCTTGTAAGGTTGGAGGTAGACATTGCACAGACCTTGATTTCATATGTTCTCAGACAGAAGGTAAACATGCACAGACCTTGTAGTGTCAAAGGAAAATGTGCACCGACCTTCACTTGTGCTGGCATGATATGCATCGACCTTGATTCAAAAAGTGCACATACTTTCTAATGCAAAGTGCATGTGTGCATTGACCTTCATTCAAGATGTGCACATACCTTCTAATGCAAAAAGCATATGTGCATCGACCTTCATTCAAGATGTGCACAGACCTTCTAGTGTTGAAGGAAAATGTGCACCGACCTTGATTTGTCAAATAGTGAATGTGCACATACCTTATAGTGTTGAAACCAAAACATTCACCGACCTAATGTTGTCAGAAGGCAAACGTGGATCGACCTTGGAGCTCATGTGCTCAGACTTTGTGCATTGAAGCAAAAATTGCACCGACCTTGTAAGCTATCCAACAAATGTGCACCGACCTTAGTCTTTCAACTTTGGTATGTGCATCGACCTTACTTGCGTGCTAGCTGAAGTAGCATCGACCTTAGCTGCATGCTAATAGAAGTAGCATCGACCTTAGTTCTTTTGAGACTGAGGTAGCATCGACCTTATGTTTATATCAGCACCATGTGCATCGACCTTGGTTCTGCACAAACTGGATGTGCATCGACCTTACTTCTTCACTGACAGAATGTGCATCGACCTTTGTTCTTAAAGTGATGATGTGCATCGACCTCAGCAGCTGCACTGCCCTGACTCTATGGACTTCTGTGAAACCTATTGCCTTGAATTCTGTGTTGCCAATGTCTTGATTTCTGTGCACCTAATATTTATCGTTTGTCTTGATTTCTGTGCATCCAATTGCCTCGATTTCTGTGCAACCATGTAGCTTGAGTTTCTCTTTCAACTTGGAAGGTTCTTGCTCTTGAATTTCTACATCGTGAATTTAGCCTTGATTTTTGTGCTTCCAATTACCTAGATTTACGTGCCATTCTTGATTTCTTATACTTTACTTACAATGACCTGAAATGTATGAATATTGACGTTATCAAGTGCAAGTTCGACTCATCAGGGACTCATAAGCAGACATCATCAAAACCACATAAAGGTGGAGAAGCATGTGTGTATCATACATGCATAACATTCTCCCAATAGACAGCGGATTGGAGAGAGTTATCTCTCAGTTGGAAGCTGCGAATCAGCGGTAGTGCATTTGCACTAGTGAAGCCTCACTCAGTTGAATGAGGGGTGGACGCAGGTCTCTAAATAGAGATTGACCCACCTTAAAATCCCGCATCTCTATGGTTTGTTTTCTCTCTTGCCTTGTCGCTAGATGCTTGGGTAGGAACGCTATTGATATATCTTCTGTGCATTTACCTCACTAGCTGGCGATTGTTCTTGCTTTACTGTTCTTCAGTTTTATCTATTTATAATTTCTGCAAAGAAGGGGCTGATCTATTCACCCCTCCCCTCTAGATCCGCCTATCACTACTCATTACGTAGTATCAGAGCTAGTCTCTCTGTATGTGGTCTAACGACCTTGAGAGAGGTGGTGATATGGCAGCAAAGAGTCCTATGCCCGAAGGGCATTCCATAAATAGACCTCCCTTTTTCACTGGGACAAACTATCCTTATTGGAAAAACTGTATGCAGGTTTTTATCAGAGCCCAGGATCATGAGGATTGGCGAGTGATTAGCAAAGGTCCGTTTGAATTGCCTGAAGATGAAGACACATGGACCAAGGAGCAGATTAGAAGATCAACATTGAACTAGGGTGCCAAGCACATAATGCAATGCTCCCTTCACCCAATAGAGTTCTCAAGAGTGTCAACATGCCCCACTGCAAAAGAAATGTGGTACCGTCTTGAGGTAATATATGATGGGACATCCCAGGTACGTGCAACTAAGGCAAATATGCTGGTTTCTGAATATGAAAAATTCAAAATGAAGTCTGATGAGTCTATTTCAGATATGTTTGCTAGGCTAACCGTGCTAACTAATAGTTTGACTGAGCTAGGTAAGAGCTATTCTGAACAGGAGATTGTGAGAAAGATTCTCAGGTCTTTAACACCTGCTTGGCATACAAAGGCAAGAATGGTTGGAGAATCGAAGGATTTGGTAACCACCAAAGTAGAGGAGCTCATAGGGTCCCTGATGACCTATGAGATGAACCTGAAGAACGAGGAGTCTGAAGTAAGTAAGAAGAAGCCTCTGGCTCTCAAAGCAGGGCCAAGTACCAAGGACACCTCTGATGATGAAGAACCTTCAAGTAGCAACTCTGACGAGGATGAGGTTGCTTTGTTAACAAGAAAATTCAAAAGGTTTTTAAGAAAGGAAGGTAAAGGTTTCACAAAGAGGAAGCCTTGAGTAAAGAAAGGTTTTAGGCCAAAACCTGAAAATGCTAAGAAATTTGAAAAACTTATTTGCTATTCTTGCAGGAAACCTGGACACATCAAGTTTGAGTGTCCAGAAGGAGCTAAGAAGACAATGCCCAAGTGGAAGGGCAAGAAGAAACAGGCCATTATTTGCACATGAAGTGATGAAGAAGAGGAAGAAGATGTAAACAGCTCCACTAAAGAGGAGAAAGAAGCTCTATGCTTAATGGCAAATAGAGACAAGGATAATGAGGTAAGCTCTTCGTTTGAACATTTTTCTACTGACGATTGGGAGGAAGCTTATTTTGAATTGATGGATAAATATGAACTGTATAAGAAAGAAAACAATGCCCTAAAGAAGAAAATTGACTCCTCGGTGCATGATCAAAGCTCAAATGAAAAAATAACTTCCCTAGAAACTGAAAATGAAGATCTCAGAAAAATGATTGAAAACCTTGAAGAGGGAAGAAAAGAAATGAAGGATTTAGAAGATAATAATGAAAGTCTCAGAGATGAAATTGATGAGTTGAAGTTAAAAATGTAAAGCTATGTGAAAGACAACAATCTGTGTAATGAAAAATTTGATGCAATTAATCAAGTCAACTCTCAACTTCTGAAAGATAATGAAAAGCTTCAAGTAGATCTAGCAGATAAACAAACATCCTTGGAAAAATTTGTTGATGGAAGTGAGAATTTGAATGCTCTGCTAGGGACCAAAATGAACTTTAACAGGGAAGGGCTAGGATATGATCTAGCTAAAAAAAGGCTTTTGAAATAAAAATTGTAACATTTGTCTCATCATCTGAAGCATCTTCATCTAAAACAAAGCCTTGCCAAAATCAATAAAAAGTGAAAAACAAAGGAAAAGAGAAAATGAGAGAGCCTATGAAGAAAAACCTTGGAAAACCCACAAAGGTTCACCAACAACACCAAACAGGCCGACACCAACCTAAGTTTAGGTCTGCACATCCTAAGGGTACAAATAGTTTTAACAATGGCACAGGTCGGCACTACCCTCAGGACAGGTCGACACCCTCATGGTCAACCACCCGTCAATTTGCTAGGTATGTTTTGACAGGTCAACACGCAGGTCATAGGGAGTTGACACGCCTCTCATCTAGAGACCGTTATAGATGGGTTGAACGGGAGACAGGCTGACACGCACATGACAGGAGGTCGACACGGTCAATAAATAGAGACCGTTATAGATGGTCAGAACAGGGGAGAGGTCGACACTTTCACTTCATACGGGTCGACACCTACATACGTCTGGGGTAGTTATGAGCCTTACAGTCACAGGTTTACCCAACCTCAATACCATAGGAACAATAACACCTTCTACCACTCTAGACCAACCAACTGGAATAGATGGACTAAAAATCAATCATCTTTCAGCATCCATAATACCTCAAAAGCTCAAGAGGTTAAAGAGAGAAAAGGAATGTAAACAAAGAAAAGAAGAACCAGAACATCCAACCACGCAAGGAAAACATGAATGCTAAGAAAGTCTGGATACCAAAGCCAATGTTATCTTATTTTACTGAGATGAAAAGATTACTGGGACCTAATTATCCTTGGGTTCCAAACATTGTCACTTAATTCCTTGTGCAGGAGTGTCTTCCAGCCGTACACAATTGTTGGTACCTTGATAGTGGCTGCTCAAGACACATGACTGGGGACAAAACCAAATTCTGTCTCTTGGTAGAAAAGGAAGCTGGTCAACGTTTGGAGGGAACGACAAGGGAAAGATCATTGGTACAGGTAAAGTTGGTAAGAGTCCCTCCAACTCTATTAAAAATGTCCTGCTTGTTGATGGTCTGGAATATAATATGTTGAGCATAAGTCAGCTATGTGATAAAGGCCACACTGTAATGTTTGACTCTAATGAATGTAGGATCTTGCACCCTAATTCAAAAGAAACTAAGTTTCCTGGCAAAAGAGTCAACAATGTGTATATGATTGACCTAGATGACCTTGCTCACATAAACCTTTGCCTTGCTGCACCTAAGTCTGATTTAGCATGCTTGTGGCATCGTAGACTAGGTCATGCTAGCTACAATTCACTTCGTAAACTAGTGAAGCACTCCATTGTAAAAGGACTGTCTGAAATAAAATTCAAACAGAACTCTAAAATTTGTGATGCATGTGCACAAGGAAAACAGACTAGGAAGTCATTTAAAAGCAGAATGAGAGCTTGTCATCCAAATCACTTGAACTAATCCACATGGACTTGTTTGGTCCAACCAAAACGGCTAGCTTAAGTGGTAAAAGGTATGGCTATGTTTTAGTAGATGAATTTACTAGATTCACATGGGTGTTTTACCTTGCACATAAAAATGACACCTTTGATGAGTTTCAGGCACTCTACATGCAAGTGAAGCAAGACGGTAAGTTCAAAATTTTCAATATTCTTTCAGATCATGGTGTTGAATTCGACAATGCTGACTTCAGCATTTTGTGCAGGACTGAAGGAATTCATCACCAAGAACCCAGAGCAAAATGGAGTGGTTGAGAGAAGGAACAGAACGTTGATAGAGATGGCACGCATAATACTTGCTGAAAAGTAACTACCAAGGAGGTTTTGGGCAGAAGCGATAAACACTGCTTGTTATATCATCAACGGCTCAATGGTAAGGCCATTCACTAAAATGACTCCTTGTGAGTTGCTAAAAGGTAAAAAGACATCTCTCTCTTACATGAAAGTATTTGGTTCAAAGTGTTTTGTTCATAACAATGATAAATGAGATTTAGACAAGTTTGAGCCTAAGAGTGAAGAAGACATATTTCTTGGATATTCAGATAGGTCTAGAGCTTATAGAGTTTATAATCCTTAAGACCCTATGTGTGGAAGAGTCACCTCACATCACTTTTGATGAGACTAATGATTAAAATTCTTGCAGGAAAAATGATGATGGGGAATTTTTGAACACAAAAGGAAAAGAAGAACTTCTACACGAGGAGACAGAAGGAAATGAAGACCAAGGAGAGTCAAGCAATGCTCGTGTCACTGATGCAGATAGAAGTAACACTCAGACTGTAATAAGAGTGCTAAAAGACCATCCTTTAGAAAATATCTTGGGTAATTTGCTTGACCCACCTAGAACAAGGTCTCATTTTAGAATTATGGATGAAATATAACAACTAGCACTTGTGTCTCAAACTGAACCTAAAAATATTGTAGAGACTTAAAAAAGATGAAAACTGGATAAACTCCATGCATGATGAATTAAACCAAGTTGAAAGAAATAATGTGTGGCATCTTGTTCCTAGGCCCGAAGAGAAGTTTGTCATAGGTACTAAATGGGTCTTTAGGAATAAACTAAGTGAAGATAGTAGGATAATTAGAAATAAAGCCAGATTAGTGGCTCAAGGGTATAATCAAGAGTTTTGCATAGATTTTGAAGAGTCTTTTGCCCCTGTCGCCAGATTAGAGGCCATTAGAATTCTACTTGCATTTGCATGTTCTCATAAAATCAAACTGCAACAAATGGATGTAAAGAGTGCTTTTTTGAATTGCTTAATAAAAGAAGAAGTGTATGTAGAGCAACCCCCTGGCTTTGAATGCTCACATTTTAAAGACCATGCTTATAAGTTGGACAGGGCTCTATATGGTTTGAAGCAGGCGCCTAGAGCTTGATATGATAGACTAAGCTCATTCCTCACCAAACAAGGCTACACGAGAGGTAATGTAGACCAAACATTATTCACTAAGAGACAAGGTAAGGAGATCTTGTTAGTTCAGATTTATGTAGATGATATAGTGTTTGGGTCCACAAAATCTCAAATGTGTGAGGATTTTGCTAAACTCATGACTAATGAGTTTGAGATGAGTCTTATGGGTGAGCTTCAATTCTTTCTTGGCTTGCAGATAAATCAAAGCAACAAAGGATGTTTCATTAGTCAAGCCAAATACATGAAAGAATTGCAGAAGAGATTTGATTTGACCAACTACAAACCATTAGGAACTCCGATGGGGACTGCCACTTCACTGGATGCAGATGAACAAGGTACACCTGTGGATGCAAAGAAGTATATAGGTATGATCGGTTCATTACTCTATTTAACTGCATCTAGACCAGACATTCAGTTTAGTGTTTACCTTTGTACTAGATTTCAGTCTAGTCCTAGAGAGTCCCACTTGACTACTGTCAAGCGTATCTTTAGATACCTTGCTGGCACTCAAGATCTGGGATTATGGTATCCTGCATCTTGTGAGCTTTCACTCATTTCATATTCAGATGCAGACTATGTAGGATACAAACTGGATCGCAAGAGCACTAGTGACTATTGCCAATTTTTGAGTGGGTGTTTAGTTTCTTGGGCCTCCAAGAAACAGCACTCGGTTGCCCTCTCCACTGCAGAGGCAGAATATGTTGCTGCAGGGAGTTGTGGCACCCAAGTGCTGTGGATCAAACACCAACTCCAAGACTATCTAATAGATCTTGGATGTGTCCCCATTTTGTGTGATAACAAAAGTGCCATAAACCTTGCAAAAAATCTAGTCATGCACTCTAGGACTAAGCATATAGGCCGTGTTTGACATCGGGGTAAGGGGGGAGGGCTAACCGACCCCGAAGGGTCGATTGAGATACTCGGGGTCGGTTAGCCGAGTTGTGTGAGGGAGAGGGCGAGAGGAGGTGGGGCCCACCGGTTAGCCGGTGTTGGCTAACCGGGGGACAACCCCTTTGTCAAACTCGCCCATAGAGATTAGGCATCATTTCATAAGGGATGAAGTCCTCAAAAATCATTTTGAGCTCCATTTTGTTGATTCAGAAAATGAGATTGTAGATATTTTCACCAAACCTTTAAGCAATGGCAAGTTTTCAACCTTGAGGAGAGAGTTAGGTCTATGCAGACCTCAATTAACTCAGGTTTGAGCTGTTGTACTATTTTTTGATGCTTAAAATACTTGTCATTGCTATGATGGTTGTTAGTATACATGATTTGTCTTGAAATGGTCTATTGATTGAGTGAATTGCAACATAAATGATGGTCACATTTAGGGGGAGTTTGTGTGCATATACTACCTTGTGTGCATTTTGAATGTTTTGCATTGCATATCATCTTTTGACCTCATGGTATGTCAAATGTCGAGTTGTGGAAAGACAGGTTACACCTTTCCAGAAACTCTCCCTATGCGTGAGGACTGACCTCCGCCAAGTACCATGAGTCAGAATTGCATATTAAGATCTACATGGTTAATGTTTAGTGCATGAGCATGTTTAAAGCTTTAGCATCAAATAAAGCACTTCTCATTGGCAGCAAGTAGGTGAAATTTTTTATGATTGACTAAAATTAGAAAGTCAGAGACACTGGTATCAGAAATTGACAAAACTGTTTCAGAAATGAAGCAATCAAAGAAGGATAAGTATCAGAGACACTGGCTAAGAAAAGGCTATTGAACAGGTCGACACTCTCTAGTGATGTGCCGACACTTACATTGAAATGCTCAAAGATTGGGCTTCTGTTTTCCATCAGCAGGCCGACACCTTAATACGAAGTGTCGACACTGCCGTTCAGCTACTCAGGTGTGTGTGGTCCAATAGAGAGTCATTCTATTTATTCACCCTACCTTATCATTGCTTTCTTCATTTCTTCATCAAATCTTTTGCTTCTGAACCATTGCTTAGTCACCGGTCACTAATTCATGGGAAGTTGAGAAGGTTTCAACTCTTTAACAAACATTGGCTAAGTTATTATGTTCTACCTCTGTTAAGGAAATTGTTTAATGTTTATAACCCTCAATTTTGTTGATAATTGTATTAAGTTGAACCCACCTTGCAGTTATAATAGGGTTAAAACATTCATCAAAGTCTTTGATTATAACCAGGGCCTAAGCCTCTGAAAGTTAATTGTAAAATGGCTTCTTTGGATAAAGAATCATTAGCTTGTATTGTCCTTAAACAAGTCACCTAAATTGAAGTCAACTAGAGAATACGCCTCCAAAAACCATATTGCAATAATTTCAGAGTAATGGCATCATCTTTAGAGAAATTAGATCCTGCATCAATGAAATGCAGCAAATCTAGTCATGATGAAGACTGCTAACTCTGATCAAAAGATAATAAGAAGATAAGCTACACTAAGTACCTAGAGACTCTGGCGTCTGAACAACGTGTTTCCTTGTGTCAAAAAGTGAATGCTATATTAGACTGTTTAATCAAATATATATATATATATATATATATATATATATATATATATTGGGGCTGACTCTAGGTTTTACTTCAATCAGGCTATTTTGATTATTTTCAATACTCGATTAATTTTTTCTCCCAATCTTGCCTAATGAACTTAATGAGTAAGATTAATAGGCTTGGTTAAGACAAGACTTCATTTAAATATTTTGATCTTATTATTGATGCATAAACGGTTTTTCTTAAACCTTCATTCTTCAAAATTAAGCTTATAAGCTTTAAACCATTGAAATAAATAATAGGGGTATTTCAACAATTTCTTATCTAAAGGGTGTTCTTTTAAAAAGGACAAATCTCTTCTCCACCTTTTTACTGACCGGTGAATGTCTTTTTACTTTTTCACATTTCCTTCCGCAAAACCCCATTCTGGAGCGTCTGCACTTCTCCACCGCAGAGGTCGACACTTCTTCCCGTCTCCCTTCGTGAGTGAATCCTAGCACTCCGGATAGCTCCTTTGTCTGCTGCGACCCTCCAGCATCCCTTCCCTTCTCTCCTTCTCTCTCTCTCTCTCTCTCTCCGCTCAAGCCATGACTCCTCCGGTCACCTGCAACAAAAGGAAAGTTGCAGCAACACCCAAGAGGGCTCCTATTCCAGCTCCTGTAGCGGGGGAAACTAGAAAGGAAGGACGCTCTAAATGCATTCATGACAGACCAGCTGCAGCTGCATCAAAAAAGAGGAAATGATCACCGTCTGGGGACACCGTGGCTGACGAGGGACAGTCGCGAGAGCAACCAGCCAAGAGAAAGAAGCTCTCTGCTGCAGAAAAAGGGAAAGAAAAACAACAGCCTGCTCCACCGCAGCCCAGTACTGCTCCAGCTGTCAGGGAAGAGGAGAGTGATCCTACAAGAATCTTGTTTTCAAGGTATGTGGATTTCGATGACCACCAGATGCTCGACGTTTTTCCTTAGTTACTTCCTCTTATAGAATTTCAAGATTGGAGGAAGTTTTTGTCTAGACACAGGGTCTACTACCCTTTTCTGGTTCATTAGTTCTACAATAACCTTTCTTATGACCAGAACCAAAAGGCTCTCTGGACCGAAGTCAAGGGAGTAAAAATCAAATTGTCAACAAAGCTTCTTCACAAAGTTTTACGCATACCCAGGGATGGGTTGTTGGAATCTGAATTCCAAATTGATTTATCTACTGCATACACTATCTTGACTGGGAAGCCCAGCAATCATGAGGATGAAACTCAAATACTTGTGAAATATTTCGACACTAACCGGTTTCCCCCATTGCAACGGCTACGGCACCACATGTGCACCACCATCATTACCTCACAAGGGGGTGGCAGAAGTCGGATTATAGAAACCCAGAGGTTCATCTTATACTGCATGTTCAATAATATGCAGATATGTCTTCCAGAAATTATGCTTCAGATTATGGGGAGTTATACAGGGCAAAGGAGAAATCTTCCCTATGCTGCACACTTGACAGTAATTTTTCAGGGAGTCGGAATTTCTTTGGAGAATGAAAAGAAAAAGGAAATCCCTCAAAGCAATGTCTATTACTTGAAGTTTATTGAGAAATACATGCATTTCAAGAAAAAATGGACAAAGTGATAAGAGACCTACCCGGTCATCTACCAGAACAACCAGACCAGCCTGCACAGCTAGCACAACAAGAGTTACAAGGTGATCAGCCAGTCATGTTGAACACTTTGACCAGCATGAGGAATAGTTTCATGTGGATGCTCATTTTGATCAAGACCAGCAGCAGTAGGATGTGCCACATGACACGTATTTTGGTCCCATGACACAATTTGGGATTCTTCCACCTCAGACTCCTCCATTTGAACCTAGAGTTTATGCTGAAGGAGAGGCACCTCCTGAATTTCATACAGAAGCCTCATCATCAAGGGGACCACAATATCCTACCACTGAAGGTCTGATGGGTATTCACCCAACCCTGATTAGATTTTTTACAGCTCAGTTTGCAAATGTAAATTCCTCAATTATGCAACTTGATATGAAGGTTGAGAGAGTGGATGCAAGGCTTGTTCACATTGAACAAACTCAGAACAACAGATGGGAGAAGTTTGTAAGATATAAGCACAAGTCTGATGGTCAACTGAATGCCTTTATGAACTCACTCATGCACGTTTGTGAAAAAGCAGGGACTTTGATGAAAAGACTGAGAGAGGTTCATACTGAAACCCAAGAAAAGACAACTGAAATGCTTATGCATGCATATGACATTCGTGACGATCAAGGAAATATGAATCTCAAGTATGCAACCCTCATTGATACCTCTAACAGAATTGAAGAAAGAGTGGTTGTTGATTCTATAACAATCAGAGAAAAGGTGACTGCTGAGGCTGCAAAAATTATGGAAGTCACCACTAATCTGGAAGCAGTAGTGCATGCCAACTTTGCACGGGTCATTGATGAATCCATTAGGCTAAAAGGAAAAGTTCATACTGACTCTAAAAAGCTCCTCGATGCCTCCACCAAGCTTGCAGAAAAAGTCAATGCTGACACAGCCTCGATGGTAAGCATCTCCACAAAAGCTGAAGAAAAGATGGATGTTCTCTATAGCAAATTAGATATGGTTGGTGAAGAAATTCTTGAATTGATCCGTCTTCAAAAAGCTCAGCTTGCACCCAATTTGGAAGACACTGGTGAAGCTTTCTACCCACGTCCATCTGAAGTTACTTCATCCTATGTCTCAGCACACACTACAAGAAAAATGGAAAATATCGACATAATTTTTCGACGACAATATATCCGCGGAAAGACGTCGAAACTATTATAACTTTTCAACGGAAGATATTCTATCGCAAATCCATTGGTAAATACGGACTGATTTCTGACCTATTATTTTGGGTGAAAATCTGTCTCTAAAAAGAGACAACTTTGAGACAATTTAAATTTCATCAGAATTACGTTGGTAATTACCCACTGATTTTTGACAACAAAATTTTCGTCACTAATATTTACATATATTTATGTAATAATTATCAGAAATGAACAAAAATATGTGTGTAAATTCTGACTTATTTCCCACTGAATAAGATTCCGTCAGAAACATCTGGAATAGCTTATATTTAACCGTAATACGTATATGTATTAAATAATAAAAATAAATATAAATATATCAATAGTTTAACTGGATAATATTCGAATTTGAATCCGTATTAATTAGCGGATAATATTCTAAATAATATTTATTATTTCAGATACGGATAATATTAGAATTTGAATCGGACCGGATACGGATATTATAATATTCGTTTCATAAAATATCCGTTCGTAATAATATATATCATATAATATATATATATATGTAAATAATATATTATAAAATATATAATATAAAATATAAAAAATATGATAAGATGGAAGATTGTTGCACTTCCCAAAACTACAATAACTACCCCATTTTAACTATTTGACTTCTAAAATTAAAACCAGCCGCAGTGAGACCCTTCGTATTTAAAAACCTCAACTCATGTGTAGTTGACATAAGTTGGGAGAGACCCTTCATCTTCCATCGACTTTAGGTCTTCCACCGACTTTAGTAAACAAATACGAATACTTTACCAGCAATAGGAGTGCAGGACAGCAGGACTGTAGGAGAGAGAGACGTGTGCCAGGAGCCACCATTTTTTCTATTTGTTAATGCCCCTCTCTCTCTCTGTCTCTCTCTCTCTCTTTCATTTGTCACCACTACAACTATTTTTCACGTTTAGACACCCATTTGTTACCCTTAGAATCTATTTGTCACCCTTAGGACCCATTTGTTACTCTTAGAAGCATTTATCACCCTTACGACCTATTTGTCACCCTTACGATATATTTCTTATTCTTAGAAGCCATTTGTTTTTCCTCCATCCCTTGCTTTCCCCCCCTCGCCGTAGACCATCGCCACCTTGTCCCCGTGTGCCCATGGGTAGCGTGCGCACCCTCCCTCTCCTCCACGAACTAGCACCGCCGTGAGTGCCGGCCAGCCCACCGTTGCGCTCCCCCTTACAGCCACTCCGACAGAGCACCGATGTCCCTTCGGTGTCGTGCCGTGGTAGCCGGCCACTGTTCCAGCCGGACCCGCCCACCAGCTGCCGTCCAGCACCGCTACAGCCACCGTTCTCGACCGCCCATCGCCATTCCGCCACCGCCGCCCGCGCAGGGCCTCTATAACATCACATCAAAGGTGTCACTGCCTTTGTTTAATCCCTCATGTCATGATTCCTAATTTCATCTCACAGTTCACATGTTGGATGTATTTTTATTTTGTTTAATATAATTTTTTAGGATGTACAAAAGTGAAAAATATTCAATTTTTAAGGGAGATGCTGTCGAAATTTTTTAGAATACTCGCTCTATTCAAACCATAATTTTGAAATAAGCTCTTTTCTGAAGCAAGTATCATGATCTCTCTCTTTTGGAGAATCATCAGCGACCAGCCTATATGTGTAAACCTTCTTGGTCTGTCCTGGTCTAAAAGTAGGACCAATGGCTTGGCGAGATACCAAAGATATTGTTCGTGCTTTTAGACCAGGACAGACGAGGAAGGTTTACACATACAGGCTGGTCGATGCTGATTCTCCAGAAGAGAGAGATCATGATACCAGCTTAAGAAAAGAGCTTCTTTCAAATTTGTGGTTTGAATGGAGCGAGTATTCTAAAAAATTGGTGTCTCAGAGGATTCTAGTGCCGAAACTTTTTAATCAAACGAGGGTGACACTGCAGAGTTGGTTGCTTCTAATCTTCGTCTGATCGAATATGCCGAGCCACTTCGGTAGTGTATAGAGGACGAAGTGGAAGAAGTCAATCCAACTGAGCTAAATGAAGTAATTGTTGGGCATGAGGAGTCCTTTGAGAGAGGGGATTCTTATACAACTGGTGATGGTGGAGGATGATCCAATGGATATCTGTTGGTTTGTAATTGTAATTGTAAAAAATGACACATTTGAATTAATGTAATTGTAATTTCTTTTATTCATTAAGTTATATATTGTGTGGATTTTATCGGAGAATGTGTGTTTTATGTTGAGTTGTGTAGGTTGTATGTATAATTATAGTTTTAAAGGGTGATAAATGGATAACAGAAGTTAAAGATATGTTTTGAAGCGAAATAAAGGCGACGGCTGGCAAGCGATAAGGGTGACAAATAGATGTTGTGAGTGACAAATAGCCGTTAGCAGTGACAAATAACTCTGTAACGGTGACAAATATCTCATGGCAGTGAAACTTGAAGAAACTCAAGTTCGTTTAAAGGGTTTAACCGTGTATGGGTTTCCTAACTCTACTAACACGGATCTGAACATTTCCTAGTCATCAAACGACACTGATTAAATAAAGTGAAACGTTTATATTATTTTTCTATCATTTTTCATAATTAGGTGGTTTTATATTATTGTTATAGTGTTATATTTATTATTTATCAATTTTATATTTTTTATGAATTTTATAATTAATTTATTATTATACTGGTACATTTATTAATTATCATTTTTATGGTTTTTGTCATTTTCACAATTATTTTACTATTATTATGCTGTTACATTTATTAATTATCATCTTTATGTTTTTTGTCAGTTTCGGTTATTTCATTATTATTTTAGCGTTACATTTATTAATTATCATTTTCAATTTTTTTGGTTTTTATCATTTTCACAATTATTTAATTATTATTATGAAGTTACATTTATTAATTATCATTTTATATGATTTTTATCATTTTCATAATTATTTTATTATTATTATTCTATTATATTTATAAATTTTCAATTTGTATATTTTTTGGTATTTTTATTTATTTTATTATAATTACAGTATTATATTTATTAATTATCACTGTTAGATAGAAAGAAGAATAAGTTTTGAAGTTTTGAAGCCAGTAAGTCAGATAAGTCAAAATCAAGCGCGACGGCTAACACCGCATAGTGGTGATAAATACTCATCAGTGGTGAGAAATAGGTTTCAGGGCTGACAAATGTCTCCTAACGGTGATAAATGGATCACAAAAGTAAAAGATATATTTTGAAGCGAAACAAAGGCGACGGCTGGCAAGCGATAAGGGTGACAAATATATGTTATGAGTGACAAATAGCTGTTAGCAGTGACAAATAACTCTGTGAAGGTGACAAATAGTTCAGAAAAATGGGAAATACCGACGGTATTATCCGACTAAAAAAATTTCGTCGGAAATACGTCAGAATGATTCGACTTTCATGGTTTGTTTGTTATTTTCTTGCATATGTGACAAATTATTTTATTTATTGATTATCATTTTTATGAATTTTTATTATTATTATATTTATTTTCTCTTTTGGGTTCACCTTCCGTATGTGAGAGCAGGGAGTAAAATGAATGATAAGGGTGATGAATGCATATTATTGGTGACAAATAAGTTGACAGAGGCAATAAATACAAATTAGTGGTGATAAATAGGTTGACAGGGGCGACAAATGCGCATGAGAGGTGACAAAAGGCTCTTAACGGTGAAAAAATGCACAAAGGCGACGGCTCTCAGGGGCAAAGGCGACGGCTCCTGCATGCTAAGAGTGAAAGATGCCTATTAGTGGTGACAAATAGATTAACAGGGGGGACAAATGTGCATGAAGGGTGACAAATGGATCCTTACGATGAACTATGAGCATGAAGATAAGCCCTACTAATATTAGAACCATCGACAAATCTTGCTACTTATAGGGGAAGAACTCCCCTTCGTAAAGGTAACCCCTACCTGCTGTTGTGTATGTGATTTTGATGATTACAAAATGAGTGAATGCTTGGCCTTGTGCGTGAATGGTTATTCATGTCTTTGTTGCTTGACTTATCCTCTAGCTATGAAGTATGAAATGGTTGTGGAAATGATCATAAACTGTTTCTATTGGGATATCATCATGTGGATGCATTGTGATTCAATAAGGCTCATACGTGCTTTGAGGTTAGCACAAACATTGCATATACATTGTCTCTACACTTGGTGAGATTTCTTTGTGATGTGTGGTTTGATGAGCTTGGAGATTGATCAAATGGAATGTGACTCAATATTGTTTTACGTGCCTTGATTCCAAATTTGTTTATCATGCAATGGTAATTAAATATTGGAACTCCATGATTCTTACATGAACGATTCAACAAAAGAACAAGCAATTAAGGACAATGTGAACTCAGGTAAAACAATGCGGTAAGTGTTGCTTTGAACTGAATTTGGAACTCATATGAGGATCTTAAGATGGAAATGTTATCAAAGCATTTTTGTGTCTCATGCAAGTGCTTTCATGTTCATACTTCATGTCATTTGGGTCTCGGCCTCAAAACGAGCTTCATATGTTAATGCATGACCCATATATTTTGATCTTGATCTAACATCTTGCTTTATCATATTTTTCAGGATGACAAATCATGGTGGATCTTCATGGGATTATGGTAATATTTAATCAATTGTTTCCCATTGATTTGATGGTATTTTTAGTGGTTTTTCATGCCCAAACAAGAATAGAACCATTTTTGTGATCGACCCTCTCAGGTTTTGTTCAAAACAGAACCAATTTTGTGATCGACCCTCTCAGGTTTTGTTCAAAATAGAACCATTTTTGTGAAGCTGCCTGAAAGGGTCGACCCCTGGGGTCGACCCCTGTAACCCAGAACTAGTTGTTAGTTCTGTTTGGTTTCTGGAAGCCCGAGGGTCGACCCCTGGGGTCGACCCCTGTAAAATAGAACATAAAAATTGTTCTGTTTGGCTTCTGTTTGCCTGAGGGTCGACCCCAAGGGTCGACCCCTTCAGTTCCGACCTCCAGCCGCCGTTTTTGACCACCGTTTTCTTCCTCCAAAAGTCTTCCAATCCGAGTCCAACTTCCACAAATCACTCCATAACTTGTGGATCTTGTCCAAGGGCTATCTCTTGACCATCCGAAACACTTATATACTTCTCTTTGGGTCACAAACCCTAAGGAGAGAGGTGAGATCCAATTTTTGGGTATGGTTGCTAACCCTTGTGTGTGCAGGTTCGGAGTTGTAGCTCCCAAGCCCTCTTTCACCTTGCTCTGAAGCTGAAATCGAAAGGAAGAAGCTTGAATCAAAGCCCAAGATCATATACAACTGAAAGCTGCATCTGAAATCAAGATCCAACCTCCGTTCGTGCTGCAAAACTTCATACTTACTTCAAGTTCGTTCTTCATCCTGCAGAAGCATTTCATGAGGGAGTTATCTTGATCTTTCACTTCTGTATCTTTTGTTTGAGATTGTTCAAGGTTGTGAATGGATTATCTAAGAGATGCAACATGTATATGAATGCTCTTTTGTTCATCTAGTTATTGCTTTCTTATTAGTGCTATGTTTTTCATCCTAAGCAACAAGATGAACTAATGCTTTCCTTTCTCTTGCAGAAGAAGAAGGAAGAGTGTGGCCACAAGATTGAGAGGAGAAGGGTTTATGAAGCTAATCCTTTTGTGATGTATGAAGGTTTGATTGGAGCTAGGATTTGAAGGAAAAAAGGATCGACTCGAGTAGAGGAAGAAGATGATGTCAAGATTATAATCATCCGTCAACAAGCCAAGGAGAATCAGATTTTGCTGAAGAAGGGGGAGCCTTATACTTGATGCATCTGTCTAGTTTTCATCTCTATAATTTGTTTGGAGGGTCATAGCATGTATGTGTTTTTGGTTCATAAACACTTGAGATAATGGTTTGTGTGGGTGTTCGGAGAAAGGGGTCTCCGAGTGTGTGTGTTGATTAATGTGTGTCGTTTTGTGCGGAGTATATCCGCATGTGTGGTTGGGCATAATTGGGGGAGTGTTCCCCGTGTGTGGTTGGGAGTTTACTCCTGTGTGGTTGTGTAGGCATTGTCCTACGTGTGTGTGGACGGAGTTGTGACTCCGTGTAAGGAATTTGTTCGGGGTGTGTTCCCCAGTAGTGTGTGTGTGTGTGTGTGTGTGTGTGTGTGTGTGTGTGTGTGTGTGTGTGTGTGTGTGTGTGTGTGCTGCTGTGGCAGCAGGTTGAGGCAAGGCCTTGTGTGTGTGGTTTGCTGCGAAAGTAGCATGTGTGTGTTGGGGTTCGTCCCCATGTTGCTACATTTTGTAGCGTGTAGTGAAGCCTCACCGGTTTGGTGAGGGGTGAACGTAGGGAGCCTGTCGTGGTCCCGAACCACCTTAAAAATCTCCGTGTCTTGTGGTTTGATTATTGTGATTGTGTGTTCTCTATCCTATCTGTTTGTGCAATCGTGTGAGCTCGGTGAGATTGAGTGAATCTAGTGTAAACCTGTTTAGATTAAATTACTCAATCTTGTCTATTCCGCTGTGTGCTAGTTGTGTTTTTAATTGGACATAGTTTTCAGTAAAAGGATCTATTCACCCCCCCCCTCTAGATCCGTGTTCCTACACTACGGGACCCAACAATTGGTATCGGAGCGAGGCTCTGTTGTCCCTGGATCTTGCGATCTACAGAGTGATCCCAGTGCATTCTACAATTATGAATTTTTCTGTTGAACATGTCTCAATGAATTGTTTACCAATCTTCACTGGTTCGGATTTTGATTCATGGCTAGGCAAACTTTGTATGGTGATCAATTCCATTAATCCTAGTCTTTGAAAATTGATTTATCATGGTCCACACATATTACCTCTAGATGAGACCAAGTGGTCTAATCAGGATAAAATGATGCATTATGATAATGTTACTGCTTTGAGTTTATTGAAAGCTTCCGTAAATACTAACAAGTATCCATTTGTATCTTCTTCTAGGACGGCAAAGGAGCTTATGGACCGGTTGATCAAAGCTCAAGAAAAGGAAAGGCAAAAATGTCTCATGGCCGATGATGCTGATCAACAAAGTGATGAAAATGCAGAACAGGTAAAATCTGATTCTGAAGAATTTACTCTTGATGATCTTGTTGAAGCTTATGATGAGTTGGAAAAATAATATAAGAAAGTCAAGTCAGAAAATAGAAAATTGAAAAAGAAATCTGAAAACTTGGTCCATGATAATGGTTCTTGTGATAAATGTTCTGAGCTTGTTAACTTCAATGAACTTTTAGAGCATGATGTTGAATGTCACAAAGAAATCATTGCTTGTTTGAGAAATGAAAATGTTACCCTCAAGAACATAATTGATCAATTAGAGAAAAATGAAAAAGATCTAAGAAATAAAATAGAATCAAACTCTATTGATCATGATATTTGCAATGAATAGATTATGAATGATAAACTTGTAAATGAAAATGAAGAACTCAAAAAGGAGAACAGTGCGATGCAAATTCAAATCTCCCTGCTTGAAAGTAGATTGAAAAGGCTTGAAAATCTTGAAAAGGAGAAATCTGTGATAGTTGATGAATCTGATAAGGTGCATGTGCTTGAACAAGAAATAGCTAACTATGAATTGCACATTGCATCCCTTGAATCTGAAATTGGTGACTTGAATGTATCCTTGTCTAAGTTTGTGAATGGGGAAGAAAATCTGAACAAAATATTGGGGACTAAGGTGAATTTCCAAAGAGAGGGGCTGGGCTATAATCCTGTGAATAAAAAGAATTTTGAAAATAAAGTCTATACATCATTTGTCCATAGTTCAAATATAGCCAGCACATCAAATGTGCCTCCAAATCAATCTGCTCCTCAAACAACGAAGAGATCAAATGAAAGTCTGAAAAAGAAACAAAACTTGCATCAAAAGGCTAAAAATGTTGTTGGTGTCACGATGAATGCCATGAAAAATCATGTTGCACACACACATGCATCCACAAAGAAAATCTCATATTTTTATTGTGGTGAACTTGGTCATATGATGCATGATTACTTTTTGATGAAATCTGAAGATCTAGAAGCATGCAAGAAAATGAATGGCTTCACAAAGCCAAGAAAGTCTTTGAACATAAAAAGAACTTTTGATAACTCTTATGTACATGCAAGAAGACCATTTGAAAGATTTGCTCTATTGAACTATTTTCATTGTGGAAGGCTCGGTCACAGGATGAACAATTACTCTAGTTTGAAAAATGAGAACACATCTTCAAACCCACAAAAATTCCATGCTTATTCTTACAAAAAAAATCTGAAGTCTTTTGGTCATTGTCATTATTGTGGTGAGTTTGGACATACCATGTATGATTGCTCTTTAATACATTTTGATGATATGCATGCCCAAAAACAGTGGAAGGCACCCTCT
Source organism: Amorphophallus konjac (assembly GCA_022559845.1). Classification (NCBI taxonomy): domain Eukaryota; kingdom Viridiplantae; phylum Streptophyta; class Magnoliopsida; order Alismatales; family Araceae; genus Amorphophallus; species Amorphophallus konjac. The sequence goes on from CM040120.1 coordinate 111,154,743, forward strand.
AGAGGTGCAACTAACCATCCGGGACCCAAGAAGGTTTGGGTACCCAAAACAACCAAATGAGAACTTTGTTACAGGATTGCCTTGAGACCAAGGGGAAGGCTTTAAGTCGACTTGGCCAGTTCGGGTGTGATGCCTTGGTAAACATGGGTTTGTCCTTGAATTGATACTAATTTGATTGTAGAGGTAATCTTATGTGTTTCATGTGCCTTATATGCATAGACTTGACTCTTTACACATGTTGGACTAAACCTGAAATTTCTGAAATTAATTTTGAACTCATGACAGCTTGAGTGAATCACTTGTATTGATAGTTGCAATTCATCATATATACTTGCAGCTCATAGGAGATTGTCTTGTGGAAGAAAAGCACTGAAATTGGGCTTCTCACTTGTATTGAATTGAGATTGATATGAAATTGAGTTTCTGATATTGCAGGTTGAGAGAGAGAGAGAGTCATATGTGATGAAAAGCTTTGAAGTTAGTTTCTTCATATGCATTGGCTTAATTTGACATGAATTGAGCTCTTTACAGTGCAAGTTTGATAATGACCATCAACCCTTGAAATCATGGAGAGAAAGAAAGGAGCTCAAGAGGACTTCAATGCCAGATTTGATCTACTTCCATTTCTTCTGGCTAATATCATTCTATTTCTTGCAGGAGAGAAAGAAAGGAGCTTATTAATGCAGAAGACAACAAGGGGAATAAAGTAAAGAATCTGAAAATGTTAATAAAAGTAACTCAAGATAAAGGTGAGAAAATAAAGTGTTTGGCTGAAGTTCCTTGGTCTTGATGTTAATGCCATAACTTGACAGACAGTGATTTTGAAGGTATGGATACCCCTTGATTGTTCTTGACAATGTGGATAATGAATGCTTGGCTGAATGGTATTGAAACATCTGAGCAGTATATATGAGAGTGTAGCCATTGAATACCTTTTGCTAAACCCCCGATGTCAAATGAGAATACATTTGTTTCTGATCATCATTTCAATGATTACATGGTATATAAAATGGTGACATGTGGAAGGGCAGGTCAAGCCTGTCTGAAAGCTATCACCATGCGTGAGAATATGTCTCCGCCCGGTACCATGAATCATCTATGCATATGGCATCCAACTTAAATGAATTTTTTGAAATCATGCATTGATTATGGGGGAGTTTTGCATGCTGAAAATTTTAAAATGATGTTTTTCCATTCTCTCAGCATGATGATAGTGTGTTTGTGGCTGAACATCTTGAGGACTGAAGTTGATCAATGTTCCATAATCTTTACCAATGTGCCACTCATCTTTCTGGATAAAAGTATAACTGTTTTCAAGAAAAGTTCACATGTGATGATTTTGATGCTTTGAATGAATTTTCTGAATTCTCTTTTCAGAATAAAATTATGTCCTCACATTTTAACAATTGGTAATGCGTGTCATGCATTAGTTGCATTAGGTGCATATAGAGTGTCATGTGAAATCTAAAATATTGCATCACATTGCATATTTGCATATCATTCTCTGCACATCATTCACATAGTGCTTTTGGAAGATGAAGCTCATCGTGTGTCTTATTGCATAGTTGACATTTTCAGCATACATATAGTGCATATTTTGAAATGCATCATTTTACACATTTCATGTTGCATAAATGCTAAAATGAATACTTCTAATAATTGGTCTCATATCCTTGTAGCCAATATTTCAAAAACTGAGATTGCATACCTTTTCATTTTGCATTACATATGCATATCTTCATCGTATGCTTGCATGTTATTATATGCTATTCAACCCCTTCCTTGAAACTTCTAAGACCATATATTTCATTGATAAATAATGTTGCATCTGAGTCTTAACAAGTGTGATTCATGTAAAACTCTAAGGGGGAGCATTTCATGCTTATTGCATTTACATAGGGGGAGCTACACTATCCTGTTCTAAGTTAAATTTTCTCCATACATGTTAAATCAAATTCGTACACTTCATGCACTTTAATGTGAAATTGAGTGTTGTTTATAAGGATATAGGAATTTCATTTCAACACTCTAAAGTAATTCAACTTGCTGCATGGATGATAAGAGACAGTTGAAGAAAAAGCCGCCTGCCTCCTCATACAAAAAAAATGGTTGATATGAAAGGCAGAGCAATGCTAAGTCTCACTGAGTAAACTGGGCACATGTCACCTGAGACGTGATGTGGTTCATTTCTGAAAAGTGTTGACTAAAGTATCTCTGTTCAAATGAGGTGACAAGGTTCAGTATTCTGAGTAACCGGGGATTCTGGCATGAGCTCCATGTGTCTTCTCGCGTAAAAAGGAATTAGTTGAACCTGATCCTTCTTAGAAAAATTTAGATTGTCAGTGTGAAAATCACTGATGATAATTTGATGAGGTAGAGCGAAGCCTCCAATACGCTGTTCTCTACATTGAAATGTAGTCTGTGCAGTTACTATTGTGTTTACTTGAAAATCTGGTTATCCATATGGCTAAAATTCATACTCATGTTACTCACTTACACATGGTAATTTGATTTGATATGTATTTTGAAAATTTGATTAATTGCTTGACCTGTTGTACGTCTTCTCTTATTTATCTGCACAATCCTCTAGGTGTAATCATGAGCATTCTGAACTTAATGACTCACTTGCACTTTTCCTACACATATCCCCTCACTGTAAATCAATTGGTATCACTTCTTGTGAAGGAGTTTTGTTGCATGTATCTATAGATATCTGCTTGATTACATTGTATGCATTTCATGTCTCATCATTTTCATACATCCTGTTTCATGCATTTCACAAGAAAATAAAAAATCAAAAACTTGAAAATCAACGTCATTGATCTAATATGTCAATGTCAAAGGTGGAGCTTTGCATGTGATCTTATCTGCTTAAGTCATCAGGACTTGCATGAGTCACTACCTTACTATGGGTGTATGAGTGCTTGTTTGCTTGATCATTTTTGTTCCTACCATTCACCATTTCCAATTTTAACAATTGGTATCAAACTGTTTTGTAATTACTTCATGCATATTGTACATATTGGTTCTCTTCATGATCCCAGTGTCCATAGGTTCTTGCCATTCTGGATTCCCCGTCCGACTCCCCATTTCTGATTATGTCAAAGGGGGAGAGAGCATTATAGCATAATATTTTGTCATCATCAAAATGGGGGAGATTGTTGTGCATGTGATTTTGATGATTACAAAATGAGTGAATGCTTGGCCTTGTGCGTGAATGGTTATTCATGTCTTTGTTGCTTGACTTATCCTCTAGCTATGAAGTATGAAATGGTTGTGAAAATGATCATAAACTGTTTCTATTGGGATATCATCATGTGGATGCATTGTGATTCTATGAGGCTCATACGTACTTTGAGGTTAGCACAAACATTGCATATACATTATCTCTACACTTGGTGAGATTGCTTTGTGATGTGTGGTTTGATGAGCTTGAAGATTGATCAAATGGAATGTGACTCAATATTATATTGCGTGCCTTGATTCCAAATTTGTTTATCATGCAATGGTAATTAAATATTGGAACTCCATGATTCTTACATGAACGATTCAACAAAAGAACAAGCAATTAAGGACAATGTGAACTCAGGTAAAACAATGAGGTAAGTGTTGCTCTGAACTGAATTTGGAACTCATATGAGGATCTTAAAATGAAAATGTTATCAAAGCATTTATGTGTCTCATGCAAGTGCTTTCATGTTCATACTTCATGTCATTTGGGTCTCGGCCTCAAAACGAGCTTCATATGTTAATGCATGACCCATATATTTTGATCTTGATCTAACATCTTACTTTATCATGTTTTTCAGGATGACAAATCATGGTGGATCTTCATGGGATTATGGTAATATTTAATCAATTGTTTCCCATTGATTTGATGGTGTTTTTAGTGATTTTTCATGCCCAAACAAGAATGGGTCGACCCATGGGGTCGACCCTCTCAGGTTCTGTTCAAAACAGAACCATTTTTGTGAAGCTGCCTGAAAGGGTCGACCCCTGGGGTCGACCCCCCATGGAAGGGTCGACCCCTGGGGTCGACCCCTGTAACCCAGAACTAGGTGTTAGTTCTGTTTGGTTTCTGGAAGCCCGAGGGTCGACCCCTGGGGTCGACCCCTGTAAAATAGAACATAAAAATTGTTCTGTTTGGCTTCTGTTTGCCCGAGGGTCGACCCCAAGGGTCGACCCTTTCAGTTCCAACCTCCAGCCGCCGTTTTTGACCACCGTTTTCTTGCTCCAAAAGTCTTCCAATCCGAGTCCAACTTCCACAAATCACTCCATAACTTGTGGATCTTGTCCAATGGCTATCTCTTGACCATCCCAAACACTTATATACTTCTCTTTGGGTCACAAACCCTAAGGAGAGAGGTGAGATCCGATTTTTGGGTATGGTTGCTAACCCTTGTGTGTGCAGGTTCGGAGTTGTAGCTCCCAAGCCCTCTTCCACCTTGCTCTGAAGCTGAAATCGAAAGGAAGAAGTTTGAATCAAAGCCCAAGATCATATACAACTGAAAGCTGCATCTGAAATCAAGATCCAACCTCCGTTCGTGCTGTAAAACTTCATACTTACTTCAAGTTCGTTCTTCATCCTGCAGAAGCATTTCATGAGGAAGTTATCTTGATCTTTCACTTCTGTATCTTTTGTTTGAGATTGTTCAAGGTTGTGAATGGATTATCTAAGAGATGCAACATGTATATGAATGCTCTTTTGTTCATCTAGTTATTACTTTCTTATTAGTGCTATGTTTTTCATCCTAAGCAACAAGATGAACTAATGCTTTCCTTTCTCTTGCAGAAGAAGAAGGAAGAGTGTGGCCACAAGATTGAGAGGAGAAGGGTTTATGAAGCTAATCCTTTTGTGATGTATGAAGGTTTGATTGGAGCTAGGATTTGAAGGAAAAAAGGATCGACTCGAGGAGAGGAAGAAGATGATGTCAAGATTATAATCATCCGTCAACAAGCCAAGGAGAATCAGATTTTGCTGAAGAAGGGGGGGCCTTATACTTGATGCATCTGTCTAGTTTTCATCTCTATAATTTGTTTGGAGGGTCATAGCATATACGTGTTTTTGCTTCATAAACACTTGAGATAATGGTTTGTGTGGGTGTTCGGAGAAAGGGGTCTCCAAGTGTGTGTGTTGATTAATGTGTGTCGTTTTGTGCGGAGTATATCCGCGTGTGTGGTTGGGCATAACTTGGGGAGTGTTCCCCGTGTGTGGTTGGGAGTTTACTCCCGTGTGGTTGTGTAGGCATTGTCCTACGTGTGTGTGGATGGAGTTGTGACTCCGTGTAAGGAATTTGTTCGGGGTGTGTTCCCCAGTAGTGTGTGTGTGTGTGTGTGTGTGTGTGTGTATGTGTGTGTGTGTGTGTGTGTGTGTGTGTGTGTGTGTGTGTGTGTGTGTGTGTGTGTGTGTGTGTGTGTGTGTGTGTGTGTGTGTGTGTGTGTGTGCTGTGGCAGCAGGTTGAGGCAAGGCCTCGTGTGTGTGGTTTGCTGTGAAAGTAGCGTGTGTGTGTTGGGGTTCGTCCCCGTGTTGCTACATTTTGTAGCGTGCAGTGAAGCCTCACTGGTTTGGTGAGGGGTGGACGTAGGGAGCCCGTCGTGGTCCCGAACCACCTTAAAAATCCCCGTGTCTTGTGGTTTGATTATTGTGATTGTGTGTTCTCTATCCTATCTGTTTGTGCAATCGTGTGAGCTCGGTGAGATTGAGTGAATCTAGTGTAAACCTGTTTAGATTAAATTACTCAATCTTGTATATTCCGATGTGTGCTAGTTGTGTTTTTAATTGGACATAGTTTTTAGTAAAAGGATCTATTCACCCCCCCCTCTAGATCCGTGTTCCTACACTACGGGACCCAACAATTGGTATCAGAGAGAGGCTCTGTTGTCTCTGGATCTTGCGATGTACAGAGTGATCCCAGTGCATTCTACAATCATGAATTTTTCTGTTGAACATGTCTCAATGAATTGTTTGCCAATCTTCACTGGTTCGGATTTTGATTCATGGCTAGGCAAACTTTGTATGGTGATCAATTCCAATCCTAGTCTTTGAAAATTGATTTATCATGGTCCACACATATTACCTCTAGATGAGACCAAGTGGTCTAATCAGGATAAAATGATGCATCATGATAATGTTACTGCTTTGAGTTTATTGAAAGCTTCCGTAAATACTAACAAGTATCCATTTGTATCTTCTTGTAGGACGGCAAAGGAGCTTACGAACCGGTTGATCAAAGCTCAAGAAAAGGAAAGGCAAAAATGTCTCATGGCCGATGATGCTGCTCAACAAAGTGATGAAAATGCAGAACAGGTAAAATCTGATTCTGAAGAATTTACTCTTGATGATCTTGTTGAAGCTTATGATGAGTTGAAAAAATAATATAAGAAAGTCAAGTCAGAAAATAGAAAATTGAAAAAGAAATCTGAAAACTTGGTCCATGATAATGGTTCTTGTGATAAATGTTCTGAGCTTGTTAACTTCAATGAACTTTTAGAGCATGATGTTGAAAGTCACAAAGAAATCATTGCTTGTTTGAGAAATGAAAATGTTGCCCTCAAGAACATAATTGATCAATTGGAGAAAACTGAAAAAGATCTAATAAATAAAATGGAATCAAACTCTATTGGTCATGATATTTGCAATGAATTGATTATGAATGATAAATTTGTAAATGAAAAAGAAGAACTCAAAAAGGAGAACAGTGCGATGCAAATTCAAATCTCCCTGCTTGAAAGTAGATTGAAAAGGCTTGAAAATCTTGAAAAGAAGAAATCTGTGATGGTTGATGAATCTGATAAGGTGCATGTGCTTGAATAAGAAATAGCTAACTATGAATTGCACATTGCATCCCTTAAATCTGAAATTGGTGACTTGAATGCATCCTTGTCTAAGTTTGTGAATGGGGAAGAAAATCTGAACAAAATATTGGGGACTAAGGTGAATTTCTAAAGAGAGGGGCTGGGCTATAATCCTATGAACAAAAAGAATTTTAAAAATAAAGTCTATACATCATTTATCCATAGTTCAAATATAGCCAGCACATCAAATGTGCCTCCAAATCAATCTGCTCCTCAAACAACGAAGAGATCAAATGAAAGTCTGAAAAAGAAACAAAACTTGCATCAAAAGGCTAAAAATGTTGTTGGTGTCACGATGAATGCCATGAAAAATCATGTTGCACACACACATGTATCCACAAAGAAAATCTCATATTTTTATTGTGGTGAACTTGGTCATATGATGCATGATTGCTTTTTGATGAAATCTGAAGATCTAGAAGCATGCAAGAAAATGAATGGCTTCACAAAGCCAAGAAAGTCTTTGAACATAAAAAGAACTTTTGATAACTCTTATGTACATGCAAGAAGACCATTTGAAAGATTTGCTCTATTGAACTATTTTCATTGTGGAAGGCTCGGTCACAGGATGAACAATTGCTCTAGTTTGAAAAATGAGAACACATCTTCAAACCCACAAAAATTCCATGCTTATTCTTACAAAAAAAATCTGAAGTCTTTTGGTCATTGTCATTATTGTGGTGAGTTTGGGCATACCATGTATGATTGCTCTTTAATACATTTTGATGATATGCATGCCCAAAAACAGTGGAAGGCACCCTCTAGAGGTGCAACTAACCATCCGGGACCCAAGAAGGTTTGGGTACCCAAAACAACCAAATGAGAACTTTGTTACAGGATTGCCTTGAGACCAAGGGGAAGGCTTTAAGTCGACTTGGCCAGTTCGGGTGTGATGCCTTGGTAAACATGGGTTTGTCCTTGAATTGATACTAATTTGATTGTAGAGGTAATCTTATGTGTTTCATGTGCCTTATATGCATAGACTTGACTCTTTACACATGTTGGACTAAACCTGAAATTTCTGAAATTAATTTTGAACTCATGACAGCTTGAGTGAATCACTTGTATTGATAGTTGCAATTCATCATATATACTTGCAGCTCATAGGAGATTGTCTTGTGGAAGAAAAGCACTGAAATTGGGCTTCTCACTTGTATTGAATTGAGATTGATATGAAATTGAGTTTCTGATATTGCAGGTTGAGAGAGAGAGAGAGTCATATGTGATGAAAAGCTTTGAAGTTAGTTTCTTCGTATGCATTGGCTTAATATTGACATGAATTGAGCTCTTTACAGTGCAAGTTTGATAATGACCATCAACTCTTGAAATCATGGAGAGAAAGAAAGGAGCTCAAGAGGACTTCAATGCCAGATTTGATCTACTTCCATTTCTTCTGGCTAATATCATTCTATTTCTTGCAGGAGAGAAAGAAAGGAGCTTATTAATGCAGAAGACAACAAGGGGAATAAAGTAAAGAATCTGAAAATGTTAATAAAGGTAACTCAAGATAAAGGTGAGAAAATAAAGTGTTTGGCTGAAGTTCCTTAGTCTTGATGTTAATGCCATAACTTGACAGACAATGATTTTGAAGGTATGGATACCCCTTGGTTGTTCTTGACAATGTGGATAATGAATGCTTGGCTGAATGGTATTGAAACATCTGAGCAGTATATATGAGAGTGTAACCATTGAATGCCTTTTGCTAAACCCCCGATGTCAAATGAGAATACATTTGTTTCTGATCATCATTTCAATGATTACATGGTATATAAAATGGTGACATGTGGAAGGGCAGGTCAAGCCTGTCTGAAAGCTATCACCATGCGTGAGAATATGTCTCCGCCCGGTACCATGAATCATCTATGCATATGGCATCCAACTTAAATGAATTTTCTGAAATCATGCATTGATTATGGGGGAGTTTTGCATGCTGAAAATTTTAAAAATGATGTTTTTCCATTCTCTCAGCATGATGATAGTGTGTTTGTGGCTGAACATCTTGAGGACTGAAGTTGATCAATGTTCCATAATCTTTACCAATGTGCCACTCATCTTTCTGGATAAAAGCACAACTGTTTTCAAGAAAAGTTCACATGTGATGATTTTGATGCTTTGAATGAATTTTCTGAATTCTCTTTTCAGAATAAAATTGTGTCCTCACATTTTAACAATTGGTAATGCGTGTCATGCATTAGTTGCATTAGGTGCATATAGAGTGTCATGTGAAATCTAAAATCTTGCATCACATTGCATATTTACATATCATTCTCTGCACATCATTCACATAGTGCTTTTGGAAGATGAAGCTCATCATGTGTCTTGTTGCATAGTTGGCATTTTCAGCATACATATAGTGCATATTTTGAAATGCATCATTTTGCACATTTCATGTTGCAGGTTGAGGCAAGGCCTCGTGTGTGTGGTTTGCTGCGAAAGCAATGTGTGTGTGTTGGGATTCGTCCCCATGTTGCTACATTTTGTAGCGTGTAGTGAAGCCTCACCGGTTTGGTGAGGGGTGGACGTAGGGAGCCCGTCGTGATCCCGAACCACCTTAAAAATCCCCGTGTCTTGTGGTTTGATTATTGTGATTGTGTGTTCTCTATCCTATCTGTTTGTGCAATCGTGTGAGCTCAGTGAGATTGAGTGAATCTAGTGTAAACCTATTTAGATTAAATTACTCAATCTTGTATATTCCGCTGTGTGCTAGTTGTGTTTTTAATTGGACATAGTTTTCAGTAAAAGGATCTATTCACCCCCCCTCTAGATCCGTGTTCCTGCACTACGGGACCCAACACTTGCGATGGATGATATCCTTCATTTGACGGCAACCACATCACACAAAGATCAAGCATCCATCATGCAAAGAAAGGTTGCAGAAAAAGAAATTATATTGATAGGGGAAGAGGATACAAGCGGTTACTCGTCCTCTTTGGGACGGAACCTGTCAGGTTGGAGGCTTAACACCCCCTTGTTACAAAACATGCGGTCCACCTTCGCCAAGGCATCCTGCCACCCTTGCAGGTACCCCTGCTTGTATTCCTCCAAAATGTCGCCACCGCTGCTTTCCCCTGATGGCTGGTCCGGCACCGGCAGGACTTCCTTTTGGAAGCACAGCCGTTTGGCGGGAACCTGCTCTGACGAAGAATCTGACTTCTCAGACGACGACATCTTCACGAGAGTGTCTTTGACAGCCAAAGGAACTCAAGATGTTCTTAGGGTTCCCCATAGAGTCTCTATTTATAGGAAGGAGACAAAACCCCCAGAGGGCAAAAGAGTCTTCGTGCCTCCCCAACTTTGTGGAAATCGAAGCAACGGGACCGTGAAGATCATTCCATCTCCCCTAACTTTTTTGACTCCCGGTCCTTCCTTTTTGTCGGTCATGAGATTGCTTGGACCGAGGTTCCTTTCGTCCGGATACATCAGTCGCATAGTAGACGAGAGGCTAGAGAGAGATACTACAACGGCTAACACCGCATAGTGGTGACAAATAGTCATCAGTGGTGACAAATAGGCTTCCAGACTGACAAATATCTCGTAAGGGTGATAAATCGATAACAGAAGTCACAATATGTGATGAAGCGAAACAAAGGCGACACCTGGCGAGCAATAAGGGTGACAAATATCTCGTTATGAGTGACAAATAGCCATTAGAAATGATGAATAGCTCTGTAACGGTGACAAAAAGATCATGGTAGTGAAACTTGAAGAAACTCAAGTTCGTTTGAAGGATTTAACGGTGTCCTAGTGATCCCAACTCTACCAACACGAATCTGAGGTTTTCCTAATCATCAAACGACACGGATTAAACTCGACCTGTCTTTCTAACTCGACCTGTCTTTCATATGTTCAGACCTAAAATTGCACATATGCTTAGACCTTAGTGTGCGCTCATGCACATATGCTCAGACCTTAGTGTGCAACAGTGACAATGTGCACCGACCTTTGCATGCAGCATTTTGTTCATGTGCACTGACCTGAAATGCAACACTGAACATGTGCACCGACCTTATGTGCTTACATGCAAACATGCACTGACCTCCATATGCGACATGCATGAACATGCACCGACCTGCATATGCAATACTATGAGCATGCACCGACCTTCATATGCAGCACTATGAATATGCACTGACCTTCATATGCAACATGTATGAACATGCACCGACCTTCAAATGCAGCATGTATGAACATGCACCGACCTTAGTGAGAAACACATACACACTAGCATGAGAGGCTATAAGATACTAACACTGTTGCCATAATGAAAAGTAGATTTAGAATATCACAATTTGCCAATATCCAAAAGCTGAAGACAAAATGTATTGTTGCCAATCATCAAAACTTAATTAGAAATTAAATTCAGAGAATCAAGTTAAAGGAGACACAACATGAGACACACATTATCCCAGACAATCTCCCCACAACATCCATCTCCTCATCTTCTAGTTGGTCTAAAATAGCCTCCTCAATGTCGTTGAACATTTCATCGTCCTCTATTACAAATTCCATTACAATCCGATCAAAGTCTACACCTCACACAAAGTACGTCCATTACCAAGACATCAAAGATGAAATAACCAAGTCATTGTCAACGAGTAAAATGTCCAGTACATTATTTCCCTATGTAGATCAAGCGTAGTACACTTCCTTAACTACAACAACAGTAATAATAAAGCAACCAATATGAAGAGGAGCAACACTACTAGAGTACATAATAGAACAACAATAATACAAGGCACATTTGACATTTGTGTAGTCTGTTGGCATAGTGCCCGGTTCCTTGAATCATAGTCAGGCTCGGGACTTGCATGATATGTAGGCATGGGCCTTTCCTGTAGTTGAGGATGATCAACATACGTATGCTTGCTATTGCCAACCCCATTTATAGCAGCATGTGCTTCCTCTACTGAGTGAAAACCCTTATAACGAGCTCCAGGGTATCCATTCACTTGGACATAGCATTCGGGCCAACTATAATATACACCGGGTTCGTGACCAACCCACAGTACATAGCATTTATACCTTCCCATTTTCTGAACCTCAATTCTCTGCATGTAAGGTGTTATAAAAGACAATAGGTATGACATACATAATAATTGCAGCAAATTTAATATGAAGTCCAATCCATAAGAGCAAGTTTGTATATCAGAAAACATGTAGGTTTAAGTTGCACTGCATGAAGCATGATATAGTGGGGTAGGGGATTTAAGTCTGCTAGTTCAAGTGCATGAACAAGGTTTATGTCATGTGAATTAACACCCAATCAACCCTAAGCAATAGTATGCCTTAATGTGATGGAATAAAATTTGAACATATTTACATGCTTTCCAGGCAAGTAATAACAATATGGAAGTCCATTTCCGTGTGCTCTTATCAAAGTAAGGTAGATGTTAGGCCCAATACAGTGTACAGAGTATACACAAAGCATGGTAGAGGTCCAACGAAAAATAATACTTGTGCAGAGGTTAAGAACAAAATAACCACTGCATCCATTTAATATGAAACTACCCAGAGCATATCATATACGAACATATGAAAGGCCTGTAAAATGCATAAACATGGAAGAGGATTAAAAAATGGAAGAGGGCATCTGCAGCAAGAACTAGTGACGATAAGGGACCGAGGAGGACGCAGAGGAGATGGGTTCTTCTCTAGGGAAGCCACCACTACGCGCACTGATGAAGGGGATGACATTGCGGAGGAGCCTTAAAGAACTTAAAATAGAAGAGCGGGTGTCAATGTAAGGTCACGAGCGGGATCGGTGTGTCGATTTAACACATCGCTGCAATGGAGGTGGTAACACAACCCCTCGGGAGCAGAAAAAAGGGGAACATCGGGAACCCTAGCCGAACGATCGTCACTTGATCGGAGCATATTGCAGAGGTGATTGGACAAGAGAGGGTGTAGGTAAATACACTGGATAAGGGTGAAAAATACCTATCAGTGGCAACAACTAGATCTGCAGAGTAGACAAATACACTGATAAGGGTGAAAAATAGATCCTAGAGCAAACCAATGAAAAGTAGAATGAGCTGAAAGGAGGAGTCAAGTTCACAAGAGGATAAAAATGTGAACAGTGTATCAAGAGTTTATAGAGCAATCAGAAGAAGAACGAAGGGACTTGGTCAATGCCAAGACAGTCAATGTTGACTCTTTAAGGTCAACGCCAGTCAAAGAGGACTCCAGAAAGCTCAAAATTTTCTTGACTACAGTCATGAGGTCCCAGTCAAACGTTAATGAATAGATTAGTCAACTATAGTGATCCAGGTCAAAGACAAGCAGCTAATGGAGAGAAAAGAAGGCAACGGCTTGTTATGTGGTAAGATAAGAGTGATAAATATGTAGTAAGGGTGACAAATAGCCCGTATGACTGACAAATGGACGATAAGCGTGTAAATTAGCCAGTAAGACTGACAAATGGGCTGAAAGGGTGAATCACAGGTTCGGTGTGTCTAGCACACGCTCAACTCGAAGGCCAGGGGCCCAAGCTTTGCACGTGATCCGAGGCTACCCTGCAAGAGGTATATTCTCTCTCATGGGACAAGGATATTTCCATATTTCAGCCTGATCATCTATTATTCACCCTTTGTCGCATCTTTTACACTAGTAAGGCCTATTTTTCACCATTGGCCACCTATTTGTCACCCTTAAAGCGTAGCCAAAGCCCTTTTCATCTAGCGGGTGACTTGGGTTTTTCTCTTCAGTGGTCCGTGTAACACCCTCAAATATAGCTAAGTTGTACTCTATATCATCGAGGCGGCTTTTGAAGTATCGGCTTAGTTCTTGAAAAGAATTTCGAAGTTAAGCGTGCTTAATGGGGAGTAGTACTAGGATGGGTGACCTCCCGGGAAGTCCCCCATTCTGGAGCCGATCACTATCAGAAATGGACAAAACCGTGAGGCCGGTAGGCCAAAGCAGATAATATCTCGACGGTATAGAGTACGGGGCGTGATAGAATGGTATCAGAGCTATACCCCAACCGGAAGTGTGGGAACTAAGTGCCATGCAGGGTAAAGTGCTACACTATGGGAGGCACCTTTTGAACCCACAATGGGACAAAGTGCTACATAGTGGGAGCCACCTCTTGAGTCTGTAGAATGGGGAGTAGTACTGGGATGGGTGACCTCGGGATATAGTGCTACATAGTGGGAGCCACCTCTTGAGCCTGTAGGGACCACCTCTAGAGTCTTACCTGTCTGGAGGTTTGATTGTGTGCTATATGTGCCCAGCGACGAGGACGTCGCCTATATAAGAGGGGTAGATTGTAACACCCTCAAATATAGCTAAGTTGTACTCTATATTACCGGGACGCCTTTTGAAGTATCGGCTCAGTTCTTGAAACGAACTCCGAAGTTAAGCGTGCTTAATAGGGAGTAGTACTGGGATGGGTGACCTCCTAGGAAGTCCCCCATTCTGGAGCCGATCACTATCAGAAAGGGACAAAATCGTGGGACCGATAGGCCAAAGCGGACAATACCTCGACGGTATAGAGTACAGGGCGTGATAGAATGGTATCAGAGCCATACCCCAGCCGGAAGTGTGGGAACTAAGTGCCATGCAGGGCAAAGTGCTACGCTATGGGAGCCACCTCTTGAACCCGAAATGGGACAAAGTGCTACATAGTGGGAGCCACCTCTTGAGCTTGTAGGGGCCACCTCTAGAGTCCTACCTGCCTGGGGGTTTGATTGCGTGTTATATGTGCCCAGCGATGAGGACGTCGCCTATATAAGAGGGGTAGATTGTAACACCTTCAAATATAGCTAAGTTGTATTCTATATCACCGAGACATCTTTTGAAGTATCGACTCAGTTCTTAAAAAGAACTCCGAAGTTAAGCGTGCTTAGTAGGGAGTAGTACTGGGATGGGTGACCTCCCGGGAAGTCCCCCATCCATTCTGGAGCTGATCACTATTAGAAAGGGACAAAATCGTGAGGCCGGTAGGTCAAAGCGGATAATACCTCGACGATATAGAGTACGGGGCATGACACCGGGGGTTCCAGAAGGAGAGAATAGGAGGGGGTGAAATGCCTGAAAAGAAGAGATAGAAAATCTGGGAGTTCCAGATGAAGGAAATCAGAGGGGGCGCGATGCCCAAAGAAGCTAGTGGGGACAGACAAAAAATATGGAGGCTCCGGAGGAATAGAGTGAGAAGGGACACGATGCCCTAGGGAGAGAGAATAATCTGGAGGTTTCAGAAGGAGAAAGTAGAAAGGGGCGCGATGCTCGGAAAGAGGGAGGGCAAATCTGGGGGTTCCGGAGGACGGGGAAGATATGTGTTCGGAAACCTGGGAAAGAAGGAATGCAAAGAGATGCAATGCAATGAATGTGATGGATGCATGGAATGCAAAGGATGCAAGGAGTGCAAGGAAGGAGAAATTAAATGAGAGGGTGAATGAAATTGAGTAGGTAGTGGATGAATTGGTGGGAGGCCCTTGAGAAAGCCCGCCCCTCCATGGAAAATAATGTACCCTTGAGAAAGCCCGCCCCTTCTTGGAAAATAATGTGCCCGACCAAACGGCTCAACGAATGGAATCAATGCGCATGAGCTCTCATTTGATGAGGAATGCGTTATTATAATGCAAGAGGAGAACCCCTTCTTAGGAATTTGTACAATGACAGAGTGAGGGGTAATGAGAGCTTCAAAAATATCTTGGCCAATGAGCAAAGTGACCTTGATAACCTTAGCATTGGCCCTTAGTGGCATCAATTCTTGGTGCCTGAAAAGAAGAGATAGAAAATCTGGGAGTTCCAGATGAAGGAAATCAGAGGGGGCGCGATGCCCAAAGAAGCTAGTGGGGACAGACAAAAAATCTGGAGGCTCCGGAGGAATAGAGTGAGAAGGGACACGATGCCCTAGGGAGAGAGAATAATCTGGAGGTTTCAGAAGGAGAAAGTAGAAAGGGGCGCGATGCTCGGAAAGAGGGAGGGCAAATCTGGGGGTTCTGGAGGACGGGGAAGATACGTGTTCAGAAACCCGAGAAAGAAGGAATGCAAAGAGATGCAATGCAATGAATGTGATGGATGCATGGAATGCAAAGGATGCAAGGAGTGCAAGGAGGAAAGTCTCCTTCTCACCCCGTAAGTGGCCCATAAGGAGAAATTAAATGAGAGGGTGAATGAAATTGAGTAGGTAGTGGATGAATTGGTGGGAGGCCCTTGAGAAAGCCCGCCCCTCCATGGAAAATAATGTGCCCTTGAGAAAGCCCGCCCCTTCATGGAAAATAATGTGCCCGACCAAACGGCTCAACGAATGGAATCAATGTGCATGAGCTCTCATTTGATGAGGAATGCATTATTATAATGCAAGAGGAGAACCCCTTCTTAGGAATTTGTACAATGACAGAGTGAGGGGTAATGAGAGCTTCAAAAATATCTTGGACAATGAGCAAAGTGACCTTGATAACCTTAACATTGGCCCTTAGTGGCATCAATTCTTGGCATTTCTTCATGGTGAGTGTGAGTGACGTCACGCGGTTCGGAGTTCGATGGTGCGAGGAAGAGGATGCGGAGAGCGCGCGGGCTCTTCTTTTTGTTTGTTTTGCTGTTTGCTGCAACACAGAGATGAGAGAAGAGAGAGAAGGGGCCACCACGGGAGATTGCTCCGGCGGGGCGAGCGGGACAAGTATAATATAGCAAGATATGGGGTTCAAACGGCCATAGCGGGAAGTGACTCGCCGCGACCTCGGGGGGACGGGAATGGTGCAGAAATTAAATAACAAAAATTGAAACGGCCATTGGGGAAGTGACTCGCCGCGGCCTCGAGAATATGAGCAGAATATAGCAGAATATAAAAGAGAATATAAGAACAGAGATTTAAACGGCCATTGGGGAAGTGACTCGCCGCGGCCTCGAGAATATGAGCAGAATATAACAGAATATAGAGAGAGTATAAGAACGGAAATTTAAACGGCCATTGGGGAAGTGACTCGCCGCGGCCTCGATGATATGAGCAGAATATAACAGAATATAGAGAGAATGTAAGAACGAAAATTTAAACGGCCATTGGGGAAGTGACTCGCCGCGGCCTCGATGATATGAGCAGAATATAACAGGATATAAAGAGAATATGAGAACAGAAATTTAAACGGCCATTGGGGAAGTGACTCGCCGCGGCCTCGATGATATAAATGAAATATAACAGGATATAAAGAGAATATGAGAATAGAAATTTAAACGGCCATTGGGGAAGTGACTCGCCGCGGCATCGATGAAAAGATGTGATCGCCAGGGGCCGAAAGACCCCAAAATAAGAAAGTGATCGCGCCTACCTCAAGAGCGGGAGATGGCGGGTTGCTTCTTCCTCTCCTTCCGGCCGGCCGACGGAGAGGGCTTTCCTCGGCTACCCTTGCAAAACAACGACAAACAAATGACAAGTGGCTTAGAAAGATGAATGTGTAGTATTCATATCCTTGCAATAAAAATGACGAAATAACGGGAAGACACACACCTGGTTGGTGTTATCTTTTAAACCCCTCTCGGACTCGAGTAGGAGGAAAATGAGATGATGGATGCGAGATGATGAATGCAAAGAACTACGAAGAAAAGGAAAGAGTTGGCTTATTGGATGTGCCGATGGTGAAATTCGGCGGAGCTCCGGCAGCGTGGGGACGACGTAGAAGCGCGGTGGATGAAGACGACCTTCCTCTCGCGAGCGTGGGCACCCGAGAAGTCGGCAGAACCTCCACCTACAAAAGACCCCACGGGTTAGAAAAATGACTCCGTAGCCTCTGGGCTCCGGCAGCCTATCGGATCACTGCTTAGCTCCCCTAGAACTGAGGGGGTGGGCCTCTATTTATAGAGCTCCGGAAGGTGGAGGCGTCCAGGACCCTGGACACCTCCATCAGGGCCGAAATAATATTTTATTCTATTTTTATTGATTTTTTTGGAATACTTTTGTGGGGGCGTCCAGGGTCCCGGACGCCTCTAACATCTCCACCGAAAACCGACGACGGCCGCACGCGGTTTGGCACAACGCGTGGTTTTGTGAGCGGCGCCTCGTGATTCAGAAATGGGCGCGTCCAGCTGACTGGACGTCTCTATAATTTGGCTTTTTTCACACACGACAAACCGTCGTTCGGTGGGCGGCGCCCGTGAGGGAATTGATGGAAGCGTCCAGGGGGCTGGATGCCTCCAAAATTATATTATTTTATTATTTTTCTTTTGTCTTTTATACCAGGCTTGGCATTATATATTTTTTTATATGTTTTTATGGAGGCGTCCAGGGGCCTGGACGCCTCCATTAATATATATATTTTTTATTTATTTTTTTTGTTTTTTTGTATGCCAACTGGCAATTTATATATATATATATTTTTTTATATTTTGTTTTTATGGAGGCGTCCAGGGGCTGGACGCCTCCATTAAGTTATTATTTTTTATTTAATTTTGGGCCCTGAAAAAATAAATAAATAGAATTAAAAATATGGGGGCGTCCAGGGGCCTGGACGCCCCCATTAAAACCCACCCGGGTCCTCAATCGGCGGCTGCCCGACAGACACCTTCTTGGTTCCGCAACCTCTTGATGCGTCTGACTGGTGTTGATGCCGTCCGAATGCCGTGACGAGACGATTCCGGATGCCGAAAAGGGCGGAAGAAGACTCAAGAAAAGGAAGCACTCAAGTGATTCGAAACGCGTAAGCCGTCGCGGGGTGTTGTATAGTAATATGAGATTTTCTCAGGAGACGTCAGGAATGGCGTGTTTACAGCTGCCCCGCCTTGGCGTCTGCTTTGCAAGGGAGCGATACGTAGTGGAATGGTATCGAAGTGGAGTGAAATGGAGTGGGAGCGGACTGATAAGTCGATGCCAAGGTGTGATGAGACACGCTTTTGACGTTACTGTTTGGAATCTTTCCTGGAGTTTCAATGAGGCGACCTTGAAGAAGGTCTTTCAAATATTGACGATTGCTTGGACGGAGATCAAATAAGGGAGGGTGAGATGTGCGCTCAGGCATGAAACAAAAAGGGACCAACTTCTCGGTGTGGAAGTACCTGGGTCATAAACCGGAGGTTTCACCTTTGGGGAGCGGTTACCAGCCAATGTGGAAGTGCTGCGGCCAAGGTGGGTCAAAAAAAGGTAAAGGAATATCTGAGGGTCTGTCCAAACAAGGGTCTCCTTTGGAAGAGCAGCGTCGGGGCCATCTCTAGGAAACTCGGTATTTCATTCGGAGTGGAATATCTCATATTTGTGGGAATTGAAACACAATGGCTTTCACAATCGAATCACTTGAATGATCTTCCGCAATAAATCAAAGTCCTATATGAATGCATGCTGGGTTTAAAGAAAAATTCAAAACAAACTAAAATAGAAAATAGCCAAGGATAATATTGCCAACTTGTGAAGAACGGGTCAGGACACCGATCTGGTGAGCTGATACTGGGCTGGGGCCCGTTTATCCACGCACCAACTCACTGAACGGAACCGTCGTCCCCATTCTATCACAAATTGACGGCCTATCCGTACAAACCAAACTCTTCCGGGATCATCACCGTTTTTGTTGAAGGGGACCTCCAATCCCAGATTCGTTCGGGCCGCAAGGTCCTTGACATGTTCTAGTAGCGTAGGTATCATATACTATGATGCATGACATGGTGGGACCAACCAATGAAAAGTGGGACAGGAGATAGGACAAAGACGTCCGTTAGTAAAACCTGCACAGGCCAGCAAAGGTTAGCAACATCAAAAGGTAGCAGAATCACACCACAGTTCAAAGGAGATCCAGACAAAATCTTGACAATGACCACTGATGTGACATGTTCTATCCTGTAGCACCCTCCCCTTCCTATAAGAACTCCCCTTAGGCTAGCTCATTCAAATGCACCAAGGTGGGTTTTGGAAGCTCAGGAGAGGAAGGAGAGGAGAATTTAGAGATTTCAGGATGGAAGGAGAGTCTTCCCGCGTTATGAAGAGGAGCAAGCCTAGCAGTGAGATTAGGCGACTTTCCGACCTCGAGGGTCATCTGAGTGGGACGATCATGTCGCATATGGTAAGCTGACTCTTTTCAAATTTCTGCACGTGAACCTTCTTCTTACTTCCTTCATTTCTTCTTCTTTCCTCTCCCAGCCATATCCACTCTTCCCAGGCCCGAGGAAGTTTTCCAAGCTGCCATGGCTTTCAAAGCTGACTTCCAATATCTCCATTGGCATGAGGGCCATACTCTCGAAGTGGCATCTGCAGGGGCTCCTTATTCACGCCAAACATTACGAGAAGATTCGTATGGACTGGGCGGCTATGGGCGCGCTAGTGGAGGTCTGGCATCCCCAGACCCACACTTTTATCTTCCCGACCTTCGAGGTGACCATCCTCCTCGAGGAGGTGGAACTTCTGCTCGGATTGAAGAAATTCAAGAGTGACGGGAAGGTGAAGGCTATGCGGATGCTGACACGGGGGACTTCTGAAAGCGTCCTTGGAAGCTTCATGCCGCCCGACGCAGCCAGAAAGGTCCGTACTCAAAAGGGGATCGATCTCCAAAAGCTTGCGGAGTGGGTCACGGACGCCCTGAGAGGGTCACCAGACGATGACTATTTGGAGGGAATCATGAAGGGGTTCACTATCTGTCTGGCGGGTGCTCTCTTGTTCCCTTATACCGACAACATAGTGGAGGAAGACCAACTGAGTGCTATCTGCGGGATTTGGCGTGGAAAGAGGGTGGGACCCGCTGTCCTCGCCTACCTGTATAGTGGCCTTACTGCCTCGAGCATGGGTAAGCCTCCATTTGGTTGTGCACTTGTCTTGAATTGCTGGCTGGATTTGCATTTCAAATTCGACCACCGCGAGGGAATGCCAACCGCTTCGAAGCTCTTCCAACAAAGCCCGCTTCACCACATAGCCGGCGTGTTAGGCTTTGGTGGTACTGTAGTGAACCGCGTTCCGTGGCTGAAGAAACGTGAAGACTGGCGGTCTCACTTCCGCACCGTGACACAAGGCTTCTTCACTTGCGCACCGGCATGTTTGCTTTCGCTTGATCTCCTCATGAGGCCTTCTCCCGAAGTTGATCTTCAACTGATCGGCGCGACCGAGTTCGTCCTTTACAGTGCGCATCGGTGCTGTC
Organism: Amorphophallus konjac; assembly: GCA_022559845.1. NCBI lineage: Eukaryota > Viridiplantae > Streptophyta > Magnoliopsida > Alismatales > Araceae > Amorphophallus > Amorphophallus konjac. Next base: position 111,175,646 of record CM040120.1, read on the forward strand.
TCCAGATTGGCATCCCACGTCATTCGTTCCCGCCACCGACTGGCATTGTTCCTTTGAAGAAAAGGGAGTTGGGCACTGAAGCGGACGCGAAGGAAGCGAAGGCCATTAAAGCTCCCTGGAAGACAAGTGTTGCGGGAAAGGCCTTAGCGCACGTGGTGGAGGAATGTGAGCCGTGGAGGGCTTATGTAACCGAACTGGGGAAGTTAAGGCCTAAAGCGCCTAAGCTCCTGATGTAGTTCACTCTGCTTTTCTGATGGAATAAAATTTGGCATTTGGATGTTTCGGACCCCCGTCCCCTTAATTATTATCTTTTTTTTTATGGTTTTTCTTTTTCTTTGTATTTTTTTTATTTTGTTTGGATTATATACATATTCTTGTCTTTTTTTTTACTTTTATTATATATAAATATTTTTTTTGAAAATGTTTTATTATAGGGGCGTCCAGGGGCCTGGACGCCCCTATTTTTTATTTTATTTTTATTTGATTTTTTTGTTTTGGGGGCGTCCAGGGTCCTGGACGCCCCAACTTTTATTTTTTTTTGTTTTGTTTGATTTTTTGTTTTGGGGGCGTCCAGGGGCCTGGACGCCCCTAATTTTTATTTTATTTTTATTTTATTTTTTTGTTTTGGGGGCGTCCAGGGTCCTGGACGCCCCAACTTTTATTTTTTTTTATTTTGTTTGATTTTTTGTTTTGGGGGCGTCCAGGCGCCTGGACGCCCCAAATTTTTTTGAATTTTGAAATAAATAAAAATTATGGGGGCGTCCAGGCGCCTGGACGCCCCAAAGAAGCTAATTCCTATTTATAAGGGCTGCCCCCCCCCTTTTGCTCATTTACTGTTCAATCTGACGACCCAGTCACCCTAGACGACCTATTCTTAGTCCCCATGGAGCGAGGAGGATCGAGCCAGGGTCCAGGGAAGCGAAAACGACTGGCTCGTCGTGCGAGGAGGTTGAGGGATGATGCCGAGGAGGCTGCAGCAGAGGAGATTGCTGCGGAGGAGGGGATAGAGGTGCCTCTCCTGGCCGCGGAGGCTGCTGCGGATGCTGGTGACGCGGGAGAGGACGATCACGACCCGGTAAGTACCTCGGAATCCTCACTCTGTGGTTCAATAGGCTAAAACAGGTGTGCGAGAGGCTATGAGAGAAAGGCGGGTAGTGAGAGAAGGAGGCGTCCAGGGGCCTGGACGCCTCCACGTTTTCTTTTTATTTTTGTTTATTTATTTATTTACGTAAATAATAAAATAAATTTAAAAAATAAGGAGGCGTCCAAGGCCTAGGACGCCTCCATAATAATATATATATTATATATATATATTTTTTATTTTTGGTTCTTGGATTTTTTTTTTTTTTGAAAAAAGAAATAAAGAAAATAGGAAGGAGACGTCCAGGGGCCTGGACGCCTCCAAAAAACAATATATATGTATTTTTTTAAAAAAAAATAAAATAAAATAGTATATACAGTGTTATTGTTGATTACTGTTCATGATGCTGATGTTGTTCTTTGTTGGTTTTGTGGTTTGCAGGGCGTGATGAAGGGCCGGATCAGCTGGTCCTTGGTGGTAGCAGCATACCGTGGGCTGCCGGATTTCCAGAGGGCGCGTGTGGACGCCATGGGCTTTGGAGCTTTCCTTAGGATCGAGCCCTTCCGGCTCGACCTTCCTCTTATCCAGGCACTGAGGGAGCGGTGGCACGCACCGAGCCGGGCGTTTCTGATACCCTGGGGGCATATGGTGCCGACGCTGGAGGACGTGGCTCGGATCACCGGGCTACGAGTTGACGGAGAGGCAGTCAGCGGGGTGACCTACCCCGACTACCGAGAGAGTGCCCTGGACCTGCTGTGGTTAGAGACGAGCGTGACTGATAGAGACAGCAGGGTAGTCGGCCGAGTGGAGATCATGGAGGCGCTCGGATTCGTCGACCCGCGCCAGCGGGTTAGCGAGACTGGAGCGGAGTTCTTGGCTCGACTGGAGGGGGATGCTCGTGCAGCTTTTACCCAGGATCCGAGCGAGAGGGAGCTGGTGGATCTAGACCTTCGGAGGTTTCTTTTCTTCTTCCTGGGCCGCCTTCTGCTGGGGACGAAGGGGGATGGCATCCACTGCCGTTTCCTCGGGATCTTGGCGGATCTGGACAGAGTGGGGCACTATGCGTGGGGAGCGGCTCTGCTTGCTCATCTGATTGCCGATCTCTCCCAGACTTCGGAGAAGGAGACGACAGTCAGCGGCTTCGCACCTTTCCTCCAGGTAAACATTTTATTTATGCATTCCCACAGTTAAATATGCAATTATTGTACTAATGATGTATGATGGATGCAGGTGTGGAGCTATTACTATTTCCCGATGGGGAGGGCTAGGCATGGGAACAGGAGGGCCGTGCCTCTGGCGCGGCAGTGGAGGCCGGTCGTGGTTGCAGCACCCCACGGCTACCAGCTGGCGTCACTTCGTCGGGAGCTGAGCGAGTATCCCGAGGCCATGGTATGATGCGTATGATTTTTTTGTGTTTATGCATGTGACTGAATGGTAACTAACATGATGTATGTATGGTGATGCAGGTGGTGTGGAGGCCCTACCTGGGCATGGGCGATGCTGGCCAGCCCTGGGTTGTAGCGGGTCTTCCTCGCTTCAGGCGGGACGTGTGGGTCCATTGCCTGAACGAGATTGAGCCGCTGCGGCTTAGACTGGTCATGAGGATGTTGGGGCTGGCCCAGGAGTGGGTAGACGTAGATGCGCCGGCCCGCATTGGGCGGAAGACCAAGGGGAAGGCGAAGATCGTGGACTGGCGCACGCGCTTCCCAGCACAGTACCAGGACTGGCAGCAGGGCGGGGTCCCAGTAGTGTCCCACGTACAGGACAGCACAGACTACATGAGACGGTACCGAGCTACGTACGGGGACCGCCTCTCCTTGGGTGGTATGGCAGGGGTAAGTGAAATGAAACTGCTCCACCTTTCTATATGTATATGCATGGGATACTAACTTATGTGTAATGCAGGATGCTCGTGATACCATGATCGCCGACCTGCGGGCCCAGTTGGCGGACGCCAGGCGACAGTTGGTGGCCATCCGACAGGAGTTGGAGATCCTGGTGAGTTTATGCAATGCATTTTTTTGTGACCTGGATTTTTGATGCTTAGCCTTTGACTGACGTTTGCCCCGTGTTTCAGCGGGCCCACCAGACAGCGGCAACCGGGATGGCTGGTGGAGCGGGTTCCAGTTCGCGGGGCCCTCCTCCGGAGGTTTCTGCCCTCCAGGAGCAGCTGGCGTACGCGGTGGCTCGGGCTGAGGAGGCCGAGCGTGACCGCGAGGCTCGAGTGAGTGCTTGCTTGGCCGCGACCCTTTTCTAGCTACTTTCCTTCTATCACTGTTCTCTTACGGTGCATGCGTGCCTTGACAGGTGGCCGAGATCCGAGAGGCCCTGGCGCGTGCTGTTCGTGCCGAGCAGGAGCGCGACGCTCGGGTGGCGGAGCGTGACGCCCGGATTGCGGAGCGTGACGCCCGGATTGTGGAGCTGGAGGAGGAGCGTCGACGAGAGGCTGAGGAGCTCCCTCGTGACGTGCTGGATCTGCGGATTGCCCTCGAGTTGTCGAGGAGGGAGGCAGTGAGAGAGAGAGAGAGAGGAGAGGGAGAGAGAGAGGGAGGAGCGACAGCGGGATCAGACCGAGAGGAGGGCTCTGGAGGCCCAGCTGCTGGAGCTCCGATTGAGTCTTGGCACGGCGGAGGGGAGGCTTCGGGAGAGCAAGGAGCGGTACCAAAGGGCGAAGGAACGCGGGGCGCGACTTCGTCAGTCTGGTTCTTTTTCCATGGGCAGCTATCTGGTTTCTTCGGCCGAGGAGCGTCGTCGCGCCTTCGAGGCTGGAGTGCCACCGCAGGGCGAGGCGAGCACGGCTTCTCAGGGTTCACAGAGGTCGCGGAGGCCCCCTAGGGATCTCCATCAGAGGAGGGAGGAAGGAGATGACCAGGAGGGTGACGGTGAGAGTTAGAGAGTTGCTTGTACGTCACCCTTCTCACTGTATGATGTACTTTCGGCTATTATATGAAATGGAAATGGCTTTTGTGTTGTGTGTACTTTTCTCTCTCCCACACTTTCTTTTTTTTGCACTGAGTTGTCCCTTGAGGCACGCTCCGCGAGACCTTGCCCTGAACAGCGGGGAACTATGCTTTGCACGGGGGGATTTTGTTTCCTTTTCCCCCTTTTGGGCGCGTCCAGGCGCGAGGACGCGTCTTAATCCTTGATTTTAAATTTAAAGCGACGGGTGGTCCTTTCTTCTCCCGTGCCTTACCCGCAAACGAGCCCGCCTTCCGCCGAAACGCGCTTGCCCCTTTTTCGTCTTCCTCCTCTTTTGATCGATGGAGTTCGGTGGGCCCGACCGTGGTGAAGGTGGAGAGGGACGAGGAAATCCTCGCCCAAGGAGGGACGCGCCCGAGCACGGAACGGCGTCCATGGAGGAGGAAGGGCCGCTTCGGGCCCCCGAGGGACCCGAGGGGCCCGAGGGCGTGGGAGGAGGTGAACACGGTCCGGTAGGTCCTCCGATCTCTTCCTCTTTTAATTCATTTTGGGTTTTGAAGCGAGCCGGGCGAGGAGAAAAGGGTTCGGCGAGTGTTGCACTCAAATGATGGACGCGTCCTAGACAGGGGACGCGTTCCTTTTGACTGATATGGGACCCCTTTCTTGGTGCAGGACATGGCAAGGACCCTGGGCCTGGCCGATGAGTGGGCGAGTGCGGACGAGCCGAGCCGCGTCAGGAAGGAGGGTCGTGGCAAGGCGAGGCTCGAGGACTGGCCCGTACGTCTCCCTGGACAGCAAGGGGGTGTACTGGTGCAGGACAGTGCCGACTTCCTGCGGCGGTAGAGAGAGAGTTACGCGGGGCTTCCCCAAGCTGGGGACACGCGTGGCATCGGCGGCTCGCGCGCCCAGCTGTCAGAGACTAGGCGGCAACTGGCCGTCGCTCAACATGAGCTGTCGCTCCTGGTAAGTTACGTGCCACCCTTTTAACTTCAGATTTTGGAGTTTCACTGACGGCCGTTGTTTATTTTGTTCCAGCGTGCCCAGCAGACAGTGACGGCGGGGATGATTGGTGGCACATCTTCCAGTTCCTCGGCCCCTTTTCTCGAGATTGCTTCCCTCCGGGAGCAACTTGCCGGTGCGGTGGCCCGTGCGACCCGGGCGGAAGAGGAGCGCGACGCCTGGGTGGCGACTGTAGCGGAGCTGCGGCATCGTGGTGAGGAGAGACCTTCTCCAGACATCCTGGAGTTAAGGGTTCTTCTGCAGATGATGAGGAGAGAGGTAGAGAGAGAGAAAGCCGAGAGAAGGTCCGAGCGACAGCGGGATCTGACCGAGAGGAGGGCCTTGGAGGCCCAAGTGAGGGAGCTCCAGCTGGGCCTTCAGGCCGTCGTGCAGAGGTTAGGAGGGATGGAGACGCGCTACGAGAGAGCGCGAGAGTTCGGGGAGCGACTCCGCTAGTCCGGTCGCCTTGCCGCCAGTGGCTTCTTCGCCACGCCAGGGGAGGAGCAGCGAGTCACTGCTGCGGAGGAGGCGCCCAGAGGCGAGGCAGGTGCTATTGCACGGGGATCCCGGAGGCTTCTGGGGGACCCTCACCTCGGGGGAGAGGAGGAGAGTGCCCGGAGAGATGAGTGATGGTGAGGATTGGCGGGCTAGTGGACCCGTCACCTCTTTATGTTTATGATGTTTTTGACAGCTTATGTAGAATTATGAATGGAGTGATTTGATTTTCTGATGCTTGTTTGTCCTCTTGTGCGTTCCTTCTTCCCTACACTTCTTCTCCTTTGCACTGTTCCCATGTGACGGATCTGTCGAGACTCCGCCTCGAGCGGAGAATCACGTCTTGTTGTGACCATTTTCCACGGGAATCTGCCGTCGAAGTCAATACTGACGGCCCTAGTTCCTTTTCCCGGATGTTGTGCCAAATTTTGCGGGCGTCCTCCAAAACATGATAGGGTATCCCTAGACAACATAGGGGCTATTCGTCCTATTCTTCGTCCAGTCAATCACCCTGTGCGAGTGGTGAAGCGACACATGGGGCCGCTTGGCCGGTGTCTTATTGCGAGGGCTATCATCGACAGGTGATGGAGGCAATCTTGGCCCGCACTCCTTCCATTTCTATAAATTCTTGTCCCTTTTATCTTCCCAGGTATATCGAGGAATAACTCGAGGAGCACAAGTTCTTACGGGAGAGGAGGAGTTCAAAATTCTGAGAGTTGGATGGAGGGCGAATCTTCCCATTCCTCGAAGAGAAGCAGGTCCAGTGGTAGTAGTTCCAGGAGGCTTTCAGACTTTGAAGGGCACTTCAGCGAAAGGGCCCAATCACAACTCGTAAGCCAAGTTTTCTTGCCCTTTTCTCATTTTTTCTTCCTTTCTTCTGACCAAACCTCACCCCCATTCCTTGTATGTGTAGGTTGTGATGAAATCACAAATCTTATGGGAGTTGGTAGTAGCAGCGTACAGGGGCCTCCCAGATTTTCAGAAGGCGAGGCTAGACGTGATGGGATTTGGTACCTTCCTTCGGATCGAGCCGATCCAGCTTGACCTAGTCCTGATCCAAGCCTTGTGTGAGAGATGGGACCCAGTGAGCCGGGCATTCCTGATGCCCTGGGGGCACATGGTGCCCAGCTTGGAGGATGTGGTCCGGATCACAAGCCTGAAGGTAGAAGGCGAGGCAGTGACCGGAGTCACTTACGCGGACTACAGAGAAGGTGCCCAGAAGTTACTGGGTTTGGACCTAGATGGTCGGAAGAACAGGTCGGTAGCTAGGGCGTCCCTCATGGATGCATTAGGGCTCACCGACACTCGTCGGCGGGACAACGAATCCTCAGAAGAGTTCATGGAAAGGATGGAAATAGGATGCCGTGCCGTGTACTGCACAGATTTCGGCAACTGGGAAAGATGTAACATAGATTTGAGGAGATTTCTCCTCTTCTTTTTGGGGAGATTGGTACTGAGCTCGAAAGGGGATGGTATCCAATGTTGCTTTCTGGAGCTGCTGTCAGACCTTGAAAGAGTAGGGTATTATGCCTGGGGAGCCGCCATGCTGGCACACTTGTTTGCAGGCCTATTCCAAGAAACGGATCGTGAGATGACTGTGAGTGGTTTCACACCATTCATCCAGGTATTTTTTTGGTTTTGCTTGTTTTGTATTTTTTTTTTGTTGTTTTCGCAAGGTGCTGATGACCTGCGCCGAGCAGTTATGGAGCTATTATTACCTCCCTATGGGGAGAGCTCGACATTGGCGACCCGTGATGGTGCCGCTAGCCAGGCGGTGGGAACCCGTCATGAGTGCGGCACCCCTAACCTACCAACTGATGGTGTTAAGGCGGGAGCTACAGGAGTTCCCTACAGCGATGGTAAACTGGAGACCCTACTCAGACATGGTCGATGCCAACCAGCCGTGGGTTCTAGCAAGTCGTGCCCGGTTCGGACGGGAACTATGGATGCACTGCCTGAATGAAATCGAGCCACTTCGGCTACGATTAGTTATGAGGACTTTAGGACTGGCTCAAGAATGGGTGGATTCAGCTGCGCCACCTCGTGTCGGGAGAAAGACGCGGGGACCGGCGACTTGCATTGACTGGCGCGTGCGATTCCCCGAACAGTATGAGGACTGGCAACGGGGTGGCACGATTGTAGAATCACAGGCGCGGGACAGCGAGGACTACTTGCGTCTATATAGGACAAAGTACGCAGAACGGTTCCAACCCAGGGGACTTGCGGAGGTAGGTTTCCCCTTTTTCTCTTCTCTTCTTTCTCCTTTTCTTGGTTTTTCTGGTGAAAATGCTGACTTGTAAGGCTGCAGGATATCCGGGATGCCATGATAGCGAATTTACGAACTCGCTTGGCAGAGATGGAACAACAGTTGGGCGATGCCCGCGGAGCTACGAGCGCCTTGGTAGGTGTATAGTACGTTCCTAATTAAAACCCCAGATTCCAGATGTTGGCTGCTAATTCACATGGTCGCAGCATGCCCAGATTGGCGCAGCCTCCCCAGCGATGGGAGTAGGTGGTGCCTCTTCCAGCTTGTGGATTCCCACCTCAGAACTTGACTCGCTTCATGAGCAACTTGCTCATGCCACGCAGCGTGCTGCGGAGGCAGAAGGGATGCTCCGTATACAGGTAAAAGTTTCAGCGTTGAGTTCTCTTTGTTTACGCCTTATCGCGTATCTGAGATGGTACACTCGGCAGGAAAAGGAGACGGAAGAAGCGCTTGCCCAAGCTGCGCATAAGGAGGCTAGGATAGCAGAACTGGAGAGGGAACTGCGGCGTCATCCTGATGACGACTCATCCAGGGATGCTATGGAACTGAGGATCACTCTCCAGTTAGAGAGGGAAGACCGTGAGAGAGAACGGTCAGAGAGGGAAAGAAACGCAGAGAGAGAAAGAGCCAACAGTTTGGCTGAAAGGGAGGAGCGAAGGGCCATGGAGGCCCAACTATTCGAACTCCGAATCGACCTTGGTCTTGCTGAACAGTGGCTGAGAGATGGTGAGGAGCGCTACCGAAAAGCACGAGAGCGTGGCTTTCGTGTTGGTAGCTTCTCTGCTGCTTCCGTGGATCAACGCCGGGATGTGGGAATAGGAAGAGGAGTACAGAGCGGCAGGAGTACTGCTTTTCGTAGTTGGGTAGCACCTTTGAGAGTGTTTTGCCCGGAGAGTAGTGGGACGAGTAATGCAGAGAGAGAGGACGGAACTTGATGTAAATTTTTTGGTTTTTTGGAATAAAACACAAGGTTTGGTTTGTTTGTTTTTCACCTTTGCTTCAGTTACCTGAATCCCTGCACATATCACTGAAACAAACAAATCAGAATTTCTGTTCTGACTTGGCCCCTTGCTCAATAAGCAAATGGTCACTGTGACTGTCCTTGATAACTGGTCAAGGGGCCAAGCCTTTATTTAACGAAGGCAAGGGAAAGATGCGGTGATGATAAATGCGACAGGCAAGCACACGAATGCAAGCGATATTAAAAAGTGAGATGCTGCACGCAAATGTAATCATGCAAAATTGATTTGTTTTCTTTTTTTTTATATTTGATATTTTTTTGTTTCATCATAAAAAGATTTTTTTTTGTTTGCAAATATGTACATTTCTCTTTTCCATTTTTTTGTGCTTTTATCATTTCAATTTTTTTATTGCTAACGCCCGGCAAGCACCCAAATGGCACCTAACCTACGTGAGACAGGGGTTTCTTACTAACCTCCCAGGTATCTTAAGTGCACATCTAGGTTGATTTGGGCCTCTAGACCCCTCGAATGACGATCCCGCCGGCTAAGACTTACCCTGATGACAATACCGTCATGCCATGCTTAGGCTCCCAGTTGCTTCCGACCACAGGGATTCACCCAAAAGGTGTTTGAGGTAGATGATTTGCCCGACCCGGGTCTGTTTCCTCACAACTCTAGATGGTATAAGATGGAACACCCTGGAACCCTAACGACCAACCGGGCGACGCTGACCCGGAATCAGACGCCGTCGCACCCATAGGTGACGCGCTTGCATTGGCCTAAGCCCGAGGTTAAACAAGAAGACATCAAGGTGGTAAACAGGGGTCTTGACCAGCCAGAAACACAGAGACTCCTTCGCAGCGATAGCTTTTGCTTTTCAAAGTAGGCAACCAAAATGTGTATATTAAAATAAGGTCGCAGACCCTGGGCAGTTTTCACCTTTCAGAAACTCCATCGAACCTTGATCTTTAGAGGGAGAAGGAAGAGCGTAGGGGATAAACCTCCTGAGAGGACCGGCAAAGCCGTTAACCCGGCGAGCGAATAAGGGCCCATTAACTCTTTCCTTTCGGACAACTTCGGACCAAATCTCGAGCATTTACATTCCACGGCCCCCCTTTGTGGATTCAGACTTTTGCTTTGAGGGGTTCCGTTTATCGTACCAGGCACGGTCACGACCAGGCTTTTCTCTTGATTTTGATTTTGTATTTCTTTCTGTGAGGGAGATATAGTCGTTTGACGTTGGTGGGCTCCCTCTTCGTATGCCTGCGGGGACACTGCCCTCTTCTCGTGCTCTGATCGATGCTCGAGGAAATGGGTCCTACTCTTGCCTTTGGGGTTTGAGTTTCGGTTTCTCATGCTCAGCGTTTTAAGGGCGCCGACTGTCTCATTTGGTCGAAGAGAAAAGAATAAAGATTACAGCTTCCGGAGATCTTCTAGGTGTGGCCCTACCGTAGGTGATGCTACCAACTTTTTTGAATAAAATACATAAGTGAACACATGTTAGCTTCCTTCGAGCGAGCATAGTCCGACGTGGCCGGACAGGGGTCTCCACGGTTCTGACAAACCAAGACCCGGTGCCTACCAAGCCTTAATGGGCCCTATCCTAACATGAGGGTTAGATACAGGGACTTAACTACATGGTGCCTGCCAGGCATCGGTATTTTGAATTTTCCATATTTTTAGTGGTTTTCAATATTTCCTTGTTTTTGATGTTTTTTATCTTTTCATCATTCATTTTTTTTTGTTTTGTGCTAAGGGTAGTATTTCTTAAGATAAAGCCCATTCCAAGGGTGGGATAACTCGGTCCCTTCGGCGTTGATTAGCTTGTAGGCATTGCCAGGGTACACGGCTTGAATTACAAATGGTCCTTCCCAATTGGGTTGGAGCTTAGAACGCGGCCCTCCAGGTTTGACAAAAATTCTTTTTACGACCATCTCACCGACTTTGAATTTTCTCTCAACGACTTTCTTTTGGTAAAAGCGAGCGAGTCTATTTTGATACACACGCGCGTGTTCGGCGGCGGCCAGCCGCTTCTCATCCAAGAGTTCTAACTGGGCGAGGAGTGAATTACGACGATCGTCGAGGGGAAATTCCTCATCCAATTGTACCCTGAGAGAAGGGATCAGAGTCTCGTACGGGACTACCGCTTCCATACCATAAGTGAGGGCAAATGGAGTCTGCCCGGTGGGGGTACGGATTGAGGTGCGATAGGCCCATAGGGCTTCGATAAGCTTTTCTGGCCAGTCTGAAAACTTACTATACTCGCAGGTTTTTTTGATGATTTTGAGCAATGTTTTATTGGTGGCCTCCGCTTGACCGTTACCTTGTGGGTAATAAGGCGATGAATGATGCAACGCAATTGCGTACCTTTTGCAGAGGTCCTGTAGGTCCTGAGAAATGAATTGTGGCCCATTGTCGGTGACGATCGTGCTTGGGACGCCGAATCTGGCGAGAATGTTCTTCATGATGAACTTGCAGACTGTTGACGCCTTCATCTCCGCGTAAGCTTCGGCTTCGGCCCATTTGGTGAAGTATTCCGTCGCAGTAAGGATGAAAGATTTCTGCTTGGTGAGGGAATTGGGATCACCTAAGGGACCAATGATGTCGAATGCCCACATGGAGAAAGGCCATGGGGAGGATATTGGATGAAGTGAGGAAGATGGTGAATGGATTTTATCGGCGTGAAGTTGACACTTGACACACCTACGGACATAGACAGCACAATCCTCTTCCATAGTGGGCCAATAAAAGCCTTGACGAATGATCTTCTTGGCGAGCATCTGACTATTCACGTGGCCACCGCACACACCCGAGTGCGTCTCTTCTACACATTTCCAAACCTCATCGTCACCAAGACATCTTAACAGAATACCAGTAAGGCTCCTCCTATAGAGTAGACCTCCAATCAATGTGTATTTCTGAGCCACCCTTCTTATGGCTTTCTTGTCCTCTGTGGTGGCCCCTTCAGGATAAGACTGATCTTGGTAATATTTGACAATTTCATAGAACCATGGTTTCTCTTCATCAGCCAGTTCTTCTTCGGCCTCTGCCAACATGAGCTCCCTCTTCTCAAGGATATCTTCCTGCAGGATCTTCCTTGCTATCCTGTCTTTGATGTTTACGTAGGAAGCATCATCGACTGCAGGGGCGTGAAGTTTGTAGATGGAAATGGACTTAAACCATCTTCCTAGAGGGAACCATATGGATGATGCCAATGAGGCGAGGGCATCGGCGAGAATATTCTGATGACGAGGGATATGAACAAAGATCAGTTTTGTGAACAGTTTGGCAAAGGCAGCAGTGAGTTCTTGGTATGGCTTGAGTTTGGGATCGCGAGTGCGATACTTAGTGAGTACCTGGCGAAGGATGAGTTGACTATCACCTACGACTCGCAACTCAGTGATACGAAAAGAATGAGCGAGTCCTAGGCCAGCTAGAAGAGCTTCATATTCGGCTATATTGTTGGTGACTGGAAATTTGAGCTGGTATGCCAATGGGAATGTGAGGCCTTCCGGCGACAGGAGGGCGATGCCGATTCCTCTCCCTTGAGAATTCAGAGCTCCATCAAAATATAGCGTCCACATTGGCTCATCTGATTGGTTGATGGACATTAGTTCCTCATCTGGAAACTCTGATTGGACGGGATCGAACTTGGGAAGAGGATGGTGAGCGAGATGCTCGGCTATGGCATAACCTTTAATCGCCTTTTGCTGGATGTAGGTGATGTCGAACTGAGAGAGAAAACTTTGCCAGCGTGCTAGCCTATCCGTAAGGACGGCTTTCTCCAGAAGGAATTTGATAGGATTCATTCGAGCAATCAAGTGGACTTCGTGAGCCAAGAAGTAGTGCTTCAATTTCTGCACTACCCAAACGAGGGCAGCACAGGTTTTCTCCATGCCGGTGTACTTCTGCTCACAGGGATTGAGAAGTTTGAACAAGTAATAGGTTGCCCGTTCCTTGCCTTCTTCATCAGCTTGTGCGAGGACGGCTCCCACGGAGTCATCCAAGACTGAGATGTAAAGGATCAGAGGTTTTTCTAGTTTAGGTGGAATGAGAACGGGTGGACTAGCCAGATATTCCTTCAACCCTTCAAAAGCTTTCTGACATTTAGAATTCCAGTGGAATTCTACTCCTGGCTTGGTCAACTCGTAGAGAGGTCTACACCTTTGTGAATGTTGAGACACAAACCGACGAATAAACTGCAGCCTGCCGATTAAACCTCGGACTTCCCTCAAATTCTTGGGAGGCGGCATATCCCTGATAGCCTTGGCTTTGTCGGGATCTATCTCGATCCCTCTTTTACTCACAATGAACCCCAGCAATTTACCTGACGACACACCAAACACACACTTTTTCGGGTTCATTTTCAATTGGAATTCTCTTGACCTTTGCAAGACCTTAGCCAAAACTTCTGGATGTTCCATCCTGGTCCTTGATTTTATCAATAAGTCATCCACATACACTTCCAGATATATGTGCATCATGTCATGAAATATGGCCATCATCGCTCTTTGGTAAGTAGCTCCAGCATTCTTTAACCCAAACGGCATGACCACGTAACAATATGTTCCCCAAGGGGTAGTGAATGACGTCTTTTCCTGATCCTCTTCTGCCAAACGAATTTGATTGTATCCTGAAAATCCATCCATGAAAGAGAGGGTTTCAAAACCTGCCGTGTTATCAATCAACACATCAATGTGAGGTAAGGGAAAATCATCCTTTGGACACGCGCGGTTAAGGTCCCGGAAGTCGATGCAAATCCTGACTTTCCCATCTTTCTTCATGACCGGGACAATGTTCGCCACCCATTGAGGATAAAGAACGACTCTAATGAACCTGGCTTTGTGGAGCTTATCGACCTCTTCTTTCATTTTCAAAGCCATCTGAGGGTGGAAACGCCTTAACCTTTGTTTTACCGAGATGGACCCTGGTTTTAGGGTTAAACGGTGTTCGACCAAGGTTGAATCCAAATCCGGCATATCCTCGTAGCTCCATGCAAACGTGTCCTTATATTCCTTGAGGACCTCAATTAATGCCTCTTCTTCAGAGGGTGGTAGGTTGTCACTTATGAGGATGATCCTAGGGTCTTCCTCAGTCCCCAAGTTGACTTCTTTGGTGGATTCTTCTACGGCGGTTGACGGCTCGTCGAATCTCCTCATTCCGCTAGCGTATGCGCCCGCCGCATCCTCATATTCTTCACCCTCATCTTCAGTGGGGCATTCTTCATTCGTGATCTCGTAGACTCCATACCCTTCATCAGATGCACAGTCGCCCTCGCATTCTATTTCGGGTAGCTGGATGGGATTTTCTAACAACTGGGGGATGGCAAGAAGGGCCTGACACCTGGCGGCCAAATCCAGAAGGAATCGATGAGGGATCTGCCTACCCTTGGATTTCTTCCTAGGTACTACCCTTGGCCTATCATTCCTAGATTGACTGACAATATTTACAGAAGAAGAGGAAGATGAGGAGGATGGTGTAGAATGTACAGGAGAAGACCCCTCAGAGGAGGGGTAGAAAAGGTCGCTCATCGGACCTTGGACGGGTGGTCCGCAAGGCGGTACGCACCCGTGGGAGATGTAGGAGGTTTCCTCAACGAAGATGTGTTGTTGGAGAGTTTGAAAATTGACGTTTTTTTTTCGTTTTCATTTTTAATGACAAAGCAGTGAAAAGAGATTGGAGGAGAGAGGAAAGTGGTTATGGCTAGAGGATTGTGGGGCTCGTAGAGCAGATCATGGTTGAAGACCTGGCGCGGGTTGAAAAGCCCGCGTAGGTATGTAAGCAAAGAAGGGGACCTGGGAAGATCATCAGACAATTGTCTGGCCCAGGAAGAAGATATCAGCAAAGGCTGAGACGAGTGGATGGAGAGGATGGCGGCTAATGAGCCGTCGACGGCAATGTTGAGGACGGATGAAGATCCGTCGATGACAGAGTCCTTCTGGCGAGGACGAGGATAGTTTGGAACCTTGGCAAGAGTGGTAATATTCTCTGGTATTTCGGAGATCAATGGTGGTCCTTCAAGCTGTGGAGATGAGAACATCCTTTCCAGTGCAACGGAAATGTCCCATATGTCGAACCATTTGTCCCACTCGCATTCCGGATCTTTGATCTTGCCTCTTTTGGTGATCCTCGGACATTTTTCAGCCAAATATACAGCATGTGATCCTCCATATGCTTCTCGTGGGTGATCTCCCATCTGAACAACGGGCCCTCTGTTGAAGTGGTTTGATAGAGTCCACGTGAGGGGCTTCCAATCTGCCTTGAACGGTCCTTTGAAGGCCTAGGCCAAACCTACGGTTCGGCCTAATTTCTTTTGGCGGCTTGAGCATACCCTGTAACTGTGCGCCCAGACCTTTTCCCTGTTGATAGCCGATGTTCCTCATAATCTCCCAACCTTTGGAGTGAAAAGGGAGACAGGATGTTGCGGTTGCCCTGACCGGCTCCTTTGGTGCTAGTGGAACATGAGATGGATCACGTACGTCCAGCAGTGACAATATGGGCCGATGAGACGGCCAAACAGAAGGCAGAGAGGTGTTGATAGCATCCACTGTGTGAAGGACAGGTGTACTGACCACTTTAATAATTCTCCCATTGTAAGGAAACTTCAGGCACTGATGGTTGGTGGATGGCACAGCGTCCATGGCTTCGATGTAAGGGCGACCCAATATAACCTTAAATGTGGGGTCCATGTCGAGGACATGGAATTCCGTGGGATTGCCATGGGGCCTAGTTCTGCCTTCAGAATAATCATCCCCTGCGGCGGCCTTTTGCTATTGTCATAAGCCGTGACCGTGATCGAGGAAGGTCTTATTTGTTCCTCGTTGACCCCACACAACTGAAGAGTGCTCATGGAGATCACATTTATGGATGCACCCGTGTCCACAAGACATGGGTTTATGGATACCCCATTAATTTTTATTGAAATGCACAATGCATATTTCCGAGATTCCTTGGGAGCGAGCTCGTAGTTGTGAAACATGATGGCTGGTTGTGTGTCTGTTGGGGTTAGGACGGTCGAAATCTTCTCCACGGGGAGGTCTTCATTAACCATGACCTTTTGAAGATATTCCATCAAGGCCGCCTGGTGGGATGTGGATCTTTGAAGTAGCTCTAGGATGGAGATCCGGGTAGGCGTCTTGTCCAAGTGTTTCAGTAGATCATACTGTGTTCCAGGGATAGCTCTTTCTGGTTGTTCTGCATCATCCTTCTCTGGCTGAGATTGCTCGGGATTCTGACTGTTGTGGGGGAAAACCCTGTGGAAAATCCTTCCACTCCGGAGCACCATTGCCTGCGGCTTTTGTACCTCTGTGGGGGTAGCAGTGGGTTTTAACAGGGGTTTGAGGGGTAGTAGTGGAGGAATGGTTGATGAAGCAGGGGTGATGACGGGAGCAGGGATTCTGATGAGGGGTTTGTTAGGTGGAGGCATGGCGGAGGTAGAGGGGATATCGCGCGGATTATGAAGGATAAGGGGTTTGGAAGGTGGAGGTGGAGGTAAGGTTTGAAACGGGTAAAGGTTTTGAGGCGGATGGTGGGTGATGAGTGGTTTTGAAGGCATTAGTGGTGATGTGGTGGAGAAAGACGGGGTTATGTATGGTGGACGGATGATAAGGGGTTTAGAAGGCGTAGGGGTAAATGTGGTAGAGGTGGATGGTAAAGTGGGGGAGTGGGAGAAGGTGAGAGGGTGTGAAGGCGTAGTAGAAAGTGTCGGTTGATAGGAGGTCGGGGTGCGGATGAGAGGGCGTAATGGTAGTGGAAATGGTGAAGGCGATACCGATGCGGGTTGATGAGAGAGAGGTGCTACCCGGGCAAGGTGAGGGGGTTGCATGACGATAGGGTTGGAGGTATAAAGAATGGAGGTACTTTCCTGGTGCCACACCTGCTCTCTCCCGACTTCCGGGAAGGAGGAGATGGGGTTAACCTGATGATTGGGCTGTTGGTGCTCCGGTAGTGGATTCTGGATTATGTCCATGTCGGGCTGTTGTTGTGGGGCCTGCTGAGGCTGCTGTTGTTGTTGTGGTTGCTGCTGCTGCTGCTGTTGTAACTGCTGCTGTGGCCTCTGAGGAGGTCTCCTAGCCTTGAGAGCCGCGACGTACCGTCTCATCTCATCCCAATCTATTTGATGTTCATCATTCATATCATGGATGTAATCTTTGAAATGGAAGCAGTAATCCACTGTGTGTCCCGGCTGCCTGTGGTAGACGCAGTATTTGGAGGTATCAACATTTGGGGGCCAGGCGGGCCTTTCTCTGGGTAGGGCGAGTTGGTTTGATGCCATGAGGGCATTAAAAATATCTGCTAAGGTTTCTGGCAATGGTGGATAGTAGGCTCTCTTAGGACCGAGCGGCCTCCTTTGTTGCTGTTGGGGACCATAGTTCCCCGGGGGTGGAACTTGGTTGTACTGAAGCGGTGGTTGTTGTTGCTGGGGTTGGCGTAATGGAGGCATATTATCCTGGGGTGGATTATTTTGGGGTGGAGGACAGAGAGGGAAAGGACCTGATTGAAGGGGTAGTCGGGGCATTTGTTGAGGCCTTGGGTTGACTGCATAGTTGGCATTGTTGACCGCACTGACTTGCTCATTTGTCACGACCCCTTCTGTGGCTCCGCCCGGGACACCAGCGCCTGTCTTTCTGACCACTTTGGGCTTTGGCGACTCAAACATGTTCATGATGGGGGAGTCTTTTAGCTGGGTTTGGATGTATCGGGCCCTTTCATAGAGTTCCTCCATTGTAGTAAGTTTATTCATGGCGAGGACGTGTCTGAACTGCGGGGTTGCATTAGACACAATCATTTTCACTTGTTCGGGCTCGGAGAGGGTATCCCTTATTCTTTCCGCCAGAGACCTCCATCTATCAGCATATCGGACAAAATCCTCGTCGGGTTTCATCTTTTCGGCCACTAGGTCGGTAATGGAGAGTGAGGGACCGACCCTATCCCTATATTTCTGCAAGAACCTTCTCTGCACTATTTCAAAATTCTCGGCCTCGCGGGGCTCCAGAGAATAGAACCACTCAAGCGCGGGACCATCCAATGATCTCCGAAAGAGGTATGCCAGGGACCTCTGATTGTTTTGCCAATAAGAGGACTCATACATGAAGTCCTTGAGGTGAATGAAGGGGTTGCCGGTTCCATTGTATCTGCGGTACGTGGGCATTTCGGAGGGAGGGAGATGAATGACGGGGAGGATTGGCAAAGCAACCTCCGGGGTGGCTTTCACGTCCACCATTCTTCTCAGATTTTGAAACTGCTCGTCCATGCGATTGAACCTATTGAGGAGCGATTGGGCGAGCTCCTCTGGGGGTGAAGGTGGCACTTGCCATTGGGGGAGAAACTGTCTCCCGGAGACTTGAGGGGGAAACCCGGAATGAGAGGGAACTGTCGGACCACCGACAGTTGGCCCTGGCTGAAACGGTGTGTGAGGAACACCGGGAGTTTGAGATTGTGACGGGAATTGGAATGAGGGAGGTTGTTGGCTCACTTGTCCTTGAAGCGAGGGAGACTGGATGGCTTGCGCCAATGAAGGAGATGGAATGGCCTGCACGGACTCGTGGAGAGGTGCGATAGCCGGAGTTGACTCCTGGGGCGTGGGGGAAACAGATTTCCCCTTTAGAATGGCCTGGAAGGCCCGGAGCTGTTCAGAGGTAAGCTCCGTGTTGGCGAGGACGCCCAGTAAGGAAGTGATATCCTGTGGCGGGGACGTGTCCCCGGCAATAACCTGCACCTCATGCGAGGGGTCATGAGAAGGACCCGAGTCCATAGCATAGACTCGCGGGTCGGCTGTCAAACCACGGCTAGGGTGGTTCTCCTCGGAAGACTCGTGAGACATGCTCACAGTTCTCCCAGAACGCAAAAACATACACTAGCAAGTAGGTAGCAGAGATTATCAAACAAGTGGATGCCTTTACGCCCTTTTTTTTGTTTTGATTTTGATGATTTTTTTTGTGTGTTTTTAGCGAGATCCGAATTTCACACAAGATAGGGACCCTAGTTTATTTTTGTTTCACCGCCGTGTCAGCTAGGGTCTCTCGTCTCACCACGAATGAAATGACTAACTTCGGGGAACTTCAATGGTACAACCAGCCCAGTGAACGAAGAGGAGATTCTTCGATGTCGGGGACTTACGGAGGTCCCAGTGTAGGAGATTCTAGTCCGTTGAGAGGAATTCCCAAACGGAGAGTCCTTCCTTCACCGGGAAAGGGTGATCCTCAAAAAAAAATGAAAAAAAAGGATAGAAAAGAGGAATGGATGTATGCAATGGAATGCTGACAGATATATGGAGTGGGAAAACAACAGAAATAACAAACATGTAATAAACAAAGAACCAATCAGAACTGACGGTGCTGCCGTGAGCACAACGGGGGCGCGCGTGGGCGCCAAGGTGGAGAGGCACGGGTGGTGCCGAACTTGCAAGGGTAGCCGGGAGGAAGCAGTAGACGTCCCACCGTGATCGCCAATCTGTGAGCGACGTCACGCGGTTCGGAGTTCGATGGTGCGAGGAAGAGGATGCGGAGAGCGCGCGGGCTCTTCTTTTTGTTTGTTTTGCTGTTTGCTGCAACACAGAGATGAGAGAAGAGAGAGAAGGGGCCACCACGGGAGATTGCTCCGGCGGGGCGAGCGGGACAAGTATAATATAGCAAGATATGGGGTTCAAACGGCCATAGCGGGAAGTGACTCGCCGCGACCTCGGGGGGACGGGAATGGTGCAGAAATTAAATAACAAAAATTGAAACGGCCATTGGGGAAGTGACTCGCCGCGGCCTCGAGAATATGAGCAGAATATAGCAGAATATAAAAGAGAATATAAGAACAGAGATTTAAACGGCCATTGGGGAAGTGACTCGCCGCGGCCTCGAGAATATGAGCAGAATATAGAGAGAGTATAAGAACGGAAATTTAAACGGCCATTGGGGAAGTGACTCGCCGCGGCCTCGATGATATGAGCAGAATATAACAGAATATAGAGAGAATGTAAGAACGGAAATTTAAACGGCCATTGGGGAAGTGACTCGCCGCGGCCTCGATGATATGAGCAGAATATAACAGGATATAAAGAGAATATGAGAACAGAAATTTAAACGGCCATTGGGGAAGTGACTCGCCGCGGCCTCGATGATATAAACGAAATATAACAGGATATAAAGAGAATATGAGAACAGAAATTTAAACGGCCATTGGGGAAGTGACTCGCCGCGGCCTCGATGAAAAGATGTGATCGCCAGGGGCCGAAAGACCCCAAAATAAGAAAGTGATCGTGCCTACCTCAAGAGCGGGAGATGGCGGGTTGCTTCTTCCTCTCCTTCCGGCCGGCCGACGGAGAGGGCTTTCCTCGGCTACCCTTGCAAAACAACGACAAACAAATGACAAGTGGCTTAGAAAGATGAATGTGTAGTATTCATATCCTTGCAATAAAAATGACGAAATAACGGGAAGACACACACCTGGTTGGTGTTATCTTTTAAACCCCTCTCGGACTCGAGTAGGAGGAAAATGAGATGATGGATGCGAGATGATGAATGCAAAGAACTACGAAGAAAAGGAAAGAGTTGGCTTATTGGATGTGCCGGTGGTGAAATTCGGCGGAGCTCCGGCAGCATGGGGACGACGTAGAAGCGCGGTGGATGAAGACGACCTTCCTCTCGCGAGCGTGGGCACCCGAGAAGCCGGCAGAACCTCCACCTACAAAAGACCCCACGGGTTAGAAAAATGACTCCGTAGCCTCTGGGCTCCGGCAGCCTATCGGATCACTGCTTAGCTCCCCTAGAACTGAGGGGGTGGGCCTCTATTTATAGAGCTCCGGAAGGTGGAGGCGTCCCTGGACACCTCCATCAGGGCCGAAATAATATTTTATTCTATTTTTATTGATTTTTTTGGAATACTTTTGTGGGGGCGTCCAGGGTCCCGGACGCCTCTAACATCTCCACCGAAAATCGACGACGGCCGCACGCGGTTTGGCACAACGCGTGGTTTTGTGAGCGGCGCCTCGTGATTCAGAAATGGGCGCGTCCAGCTGACCGGACGTCTCTATAATTTGGCTTTTTTCACACACGACAAACCGTCGTTCGGTGGGCGGCGCCCGTGAGGGAATTGATGGAAGCGTCCAGGGGGCTGGACGCCTCCAAAATTATATTATTTTATTATTTTTCTTTTGTCTTTTATACCAGGCTTGGCATTATATATTTTTTTATATGTTTTTATGGAGGCGTCCAGGGCCTGGA